>JAGFZM010000145.1:222536-458524 GCA_017657215.1 Limnothrissa miodon
ACACACACACACACACACACACACACACACACACACACACACACATATATTCTACTGGCAGTGTGTGTGCCAGTGGCAAGAGCAAGTAGGAATTGCCTTGCAGCAAGCTCTGAGCGTTCCCTCTCTTCTACAGAGGCAAGCGCTAAAGCAGGAACAAACTCACCAGGTGCTGCACTACATGGGTAAAAAGTGAAGGAAAATGAGAGGTTATTGTCTAGCGATTGTGTCACTTTATACTGCAATTTTATGTCCTTCACTCATCGCAAAAAGCTGTCAGACTTGTTTGATTTGCATTCACGGGAAGAAAAAACTTCAACAAAAAAAAAGAAAGAAAAAAAAATGTATTCACAACTCAAACAGTTCAAGTTTTTCCTGCAGACTTCTTTGTTGTAATGGATGAAAAACAAGCAAAAGCTCACCACCGCCTGCACACACCCCTTCAAAAAGTAATTTTACTGAAAACATAACATCATATTTTTTTTAGCTGTGTCTTTAATTATATTCTGCTGCAAGGTGCAGTCCTTTATTTGAAAATAAAAGCCTTGACAGACATTTGGTAATTAATTTTTAGGACCGAGAGCTTGGATATGCCTAATTAATCAGCCAACGTTTAGGCCTGAGTAAAACTGTTACCTGCCAGTAACAACCAAGGCACCCCCTGTCTTATTCTCCAGGTCTCCCACCACCAGGAGGCAGAAGAGGGGGGCTGTCAGCTCTGCATCATCTTAAGTGACTTCCTGCCGCATGGTATTGGCATAGCTACGAGCAAGAGCACAAAGACTCCAACTCATGCTGTGTGGAGACTCTCTGTGTGTGTGTGTGTGTGTGTGTGTGTGTGTATGTGTGAGACTCAGACTACCCCTGTATGCGTGTATGTTATTTTTGGCCCTTGGTACAACTGTGTTTTCAAAGTAGCACTTGTCGTACGCCCGTTGTGTGCTTCGGTGCTCGTGTACAGCGGTGTTTTTGGCACGCGCCAGGTGGTGTGAAAAGTGTGTTGACTGGGAGAGTTTGGATGTATTGACAGGAGTGTGCTGCTATTTCACTCAGCTTTGATCAGAGGAAATGTAGGCCACCCGTGACACACATAAACACATTCGCATGGATCAGATCACACTAGCTTCAACTACTTTAGCAGTGATTTGGGCATTGTGACCTAGGTCATTAAAATAGGCAAATTAAAATTGCCCAACGTCTAGTGAATGACCTGTCCATCCATAAAACATAAGGCATTGTTTTAAAGCTGCTCTGCCTCAAGTGCTGTTTGTTAGCTCTTCCCACTGGGCCAGTGTAACATGTCTGTGTCCAATGCAAAGCATTTATTATTTAATACTAGTACTAGTACTACGAAACATTCAGTTATACACATAAAGTTCTAATTTGTCAATAATCCCATTCATCACTTATCACTTATATAACTTATTTTTTGCCAAACTTCAGATTCAGTGACTTTATACATTCAGATTGTGTAGAGGTGGGGTAAGGTATGCCTGCTACAGTACTGTAGATGTAAGATGTAAAAAAACAACAAGAAAAACAAGATGCAGGTGACATTTCATAGGTGACACACACCTTAATGAGGTGAATATCTGCCAAGTCTGTGTGCAGGCTGTGAGTATGCCAACTGAATGTGTTGCAGCAATGAAAACTGTGCCAAACGATGCCTTCATATGTTGCTCATAAGAACCTGCAGTGCACACCTACTCCATAGACCCTACACAGTTCTATGAAAAAAGCCTCGATGTTGCCTGCTGATCCCTTCTTAGACTAGTACAAACAAGAGAATTGAATTAGCTAATCTTACATCGCACCCCAACTCAAGATGAGTGGCAACCTGAAGCCAAATCGCTTCATTTAGTCTGATCTAATTTGATTGCACGTCTACTTGTATCTGTAATTCCTGGCAACCTTGGCGCAACCTCGGAATACAGACACGGTCTTCTTTTCCATGTGCAAGCTCTGAATGCATAAATAGGCTTATAATTGCTTTGTCAGTACACAGTTAGTCATTAGCTACAGCCGCATACTGAGTTTCTGTGTGCTCAAAGAAGAGGACAGTGGTCTGGATGGCTAGCCCGAGCTGTGTGTGTGTGTGTGTGTGCCTGTGTGTGTGCATGTGTGTGTTTCTGTGTGTGTGTGTGTGTGTACAGGCATGCGTGCATATGGGTGTGCGTGTGTGTGAGCACATTTGTGTGTGTGTGTGCGTGTGTGTTTATGCATGCATGCGTGTGACTGTCTACAAAAACTTCAGATCTCTGCACCTGAGTATTAGCGTCTGCCAGTTTCCATGTCTAATCACAACAATTACCTGCTCCATTTAGCAGTGGATTCAGAGGACAGTTGTCACACTGCGTCCACTATTGTGTCTAATGGGACTGTCACCCCCGCTAACTCAACCTGACAGCGGGCCTGCACCCAGGCTTTGCATGTGTGGATACATTATGTCTGTTTGTTTATTTGTCTGTCTGTTTGTTTGTTTGTTTGTTTGCACTGGAGATGACAAGGGGCAGCTTGTGAACTTGCCACAGTGGACAGAGAGAAAGAAAGATAGATTGAGAGAGAAAAAAAAGTTAGTGTGACAGAAAGAAAAAGAGAGAGAAGTGTGTCCTTCTGTCCATGTCCGCGGCCGCCCCTAGCCCTGCCCAGTGGTGCGGCTGCCACAGAGACTAAACGGAAGTGATTGGGGCCATCTGTGTACCTGCCTCTGCCAGTATGAGGGTGGCACAGCTAATCAGACATGAACAACGACCTTGACTGTGTATGTTCTAAATAAAACACAAACACCCAGCCAGTCATGCATTGCAGCCATTTGGCGCCCAACCATCATCGGGTTATTCTAGAGATTTGTGTTGTGTGGTGCTGTGTGGTGTGACAAAAAAAAAAAGTTTAGCTGAAAAAGTAAACTTTTTCAGCTGGCGCTTTACATTTGTCCCGTGAAATGATTATTTTAATGCGAATTTTGCGTCTCTTGTAAAAAGAAAGAGGTTTCCACGCTCTATTTGCCGTTTCATTTTGTATGGAAACGAGAGAGTGATTTAGAGAGAGTGATTCAGCAGTCTCTGTCTCTCGCACAGGCTTCTCACCCACTCACACAGAGGTCTCAAGTTTAAAGGCCTCCTCCAAATCTAATGTTTCATTCAAAACAAAACGTTTCACCTGAAATCAAGTTCTGATGCAAGATTCATGCTTTTTGATTCGTCGTACTCATCATATTCACACCCAAATGAGCACCACACTTCAGAGACAAAAAGTGTAATTAAGAGCAGAATTTCAATGTCCTCATGTTCTTTTTTATTTTTTTGAATTTGCTCTTAATTATCAGTTGTTGAACTCTTAACCTCAGGACTGAGCTGTGTCGTCAGACCTAAATAAAGTATGAGTCCCTGAAGGAAGGCACATGGCGTACGCTGAAACATTCCAACTCAGCAAAGTTACTGTAAGGGCCACTAATGACAAGCATGCAGAGTAATCTTCCTCTGAGATGATTGAATGTCTCTGAACTTTTTCTGACAGCACCGTCTGTGGGGCAAGAGACTGATGTTTAAGGAAATAAAATCACGTCAAGGTTGAACTTTTCTGAATATACTGTACAGTGGTATATGTGCTAAATACCTTGCTTGATCAGGTTGTTGTGGGGCCATTACATTGGTAAACAGAGCAAACTGGTCCTGATTTGCATGTGTCAGACATTGCATATTCTCATTCACGCAATTTAAACTTATTCAATATAAACGTGAGCTAGAATGATATGTTGTGTACTGTGCTGCCTTCCTTGGATGCAGTCCAAGGCTTG
The DNA here is from genome assembly GCA_017657215.1 of Limnothrissa miodon. Classification (NCBI taxonomy): domain Eukaryota; kingdom Metazoa; phylum Chordata; class Actinopteri; order Clupeiformes; family Clupeidae; genus Limnothrissa; species Limnothrissa miodon. The sequence goes on from JAGFZM010000145.1 coordinate 226,330, forward strand.
TTGGCTTAGTTGGAACTGCAGATTATAAAAAAGTCTGATTTCTTAAAATGGTCACAAAATTTAGAATATATTTGGAATATATTTGGGTGTTGTTCATTTACCAACACTGGTTCTTTGCCATGCTGATATTTGAGTAATGCGAAATGTAAAAAATGTAGTTTTCTAAATCACGCTTGCATTGTTGAAAAATGATTCTGCTTTCTAAGTTCATTGGACAAATCAGAAGCATTGTGTCCTTACTAAAACAAACTGCTTCCAGAACACTGTAGTCAACATTGATTACCTGTATTTGTCATGTATAATTGGTACTATGAAGCTGTAACTACAAAACTTTTTTTTTTTGCATGAACCAATTACCAACAACCTCTAGCACCAAGGACAGAACAATAAACGAGGTGTTGCCCAAAAAAAGCCAAGACTCTGAAACAACTCAAAAGTTTTTTTTCTCCCTTCATGGCTACAGGGCATCTTGTTTTGCACCAGTGAATGCCTGAAGACCCCTCAAGACCTGCTGAAGATTTACCTGCACGAGTCCAACCGGGTGTACCGGGACAAGATGGTGGAGGACAAGGACTTTGCCACCTTTGACAAGCTGCAGGCCGACACAGCCAGGAAGTTTTACGAGGTAAAAAAAGGGCTAAGGGTGGCGGGTTTTTGGTCTGTGGCTCTCTCGTGTCCGGCTGGAGAACAAACCGACGCGGATGATCATTAGGGCCGTGGGCCGACAGCAGCACAGGGCCAAGTTGGCAGGAATCCAGCGCTGACCGGTAAGGCCTGTCTTCATGGAGCCAATGCTAATCAGAGGAGCGGCAGGCTGTCAACTGGCAGCGCCATCAGTCCAGCAAATTGGAGGAGAAAACATCATAATGCTTTTTTTTCCTCTGGTGTTTTTTCATATCCTCTTTTCCCACCCACCACCATTCATTACTTTACCCATGGGAAAACTTCCAGAATTTTTTTTCAATGCACACACACACACACACACACACACACACACACACATGCATGCATGTACGCACACATACACACACACTCCGTAGAGCAAACTGACATCTCTCTGTTTCTCCCTGTGCTGCTCGATTTGGTGTGGTTTGACACACCAAAAACGCACCCAGATCTTTGCGTGAGCCACACCATCCGCTTACCAGCGGCTGTCTGTGCTGTCACAGCAAGGCTGCTAAACAAGCCCAACAGCAGAGAGAGTGGTGAGCATGTGTGTAGAACAGAATGCATCACACACGAGCAAAGCAAAAAAGACAGACAGAGAAAGAGAGAGAAAGGAGAAACAACCCCTAACAAGAAAGCTTTCCCGTAAAGAAAAATCCAATCTAAACACAATCAACCAATGTCCACTTTAATTGAGTGTAGTGGGTGCTTTTAAAACACTTTGTGATGGACCCCCCCCCCCCCCCCCCTCACACACACACACACATACACATTCATCTCTTGCTCTGTGTGTCTGGAGACTTTAATGTGGACTGCAGGTTTCTCTCCATCAGGACATGGAGGAGACGCTGGAGGAGGCCCGGCTGATGAATATGTACTGCCATTTCGCTTCCGGCATCGGGGAGCCCAAGTACATGGCCGTGCAGTCTTGGGGGAGCCTGAACAAAATTCTGCTGGAGGCCCTGGATGGATACAATGAAGTCAACGCCGCCCTTAACCTGGTCCTCTTCGAGGACGCTATGTGTCACATGTAAGGGCTGAAGGAAGCAAACAAACGCCTGAAACAAAACTGACAGTTCTGGTGCATCACAGACACATTTGTTGTCAGGTTTATTTGGGAGAGGGGGGAGGGGGTGTGCTAATGCTTTTGGGAGTGGGAGATACGGTGACAATGTGGCAGAGTGCATTGGGCGTCGGTTAATGGGTGACAATGCATTTGAAGAGGGTGCTACAGCTCACTGCAGTGCCTGATTGTGAACAATGAAGGCAATAATGCTAATTTGTCTTGAGAACGTGATTACACTTGAGACAGCGATGATATTAACTCAAACACAAAGCACCTCTTCTTTCCCAGACAGACACCCATAATTCTCTCTGCATTTTTGGCACACGGCAACACCTCATCCCTCCTACACCCCCATCCCCCCATTCCACCGCCTCCACACCCCTCACACTTCTCCTAACTTCTTTACGTTTTTTCATCTTCCCATCTTTTCCTTTCCTTTCTTCAGCTGTCGTATCAACCGCATCCTGGAGTCGCCCCGGGGAAACGCGCTGCTGGTCGGGGTGGGCGGCAGCGGCAAGCAGAGCCTGACACGACTGGCCGCCTTCATCAGCTCCCTGGAGGTCTTCCAGATCACGCTCAAGAAGGGCTACAGCATCCCCGACCTCAAGGTGCCCGCCCCAGTTGAGGCTTTGCTCAGGGGTTTGGGATGGAGGGAACAATAGAGCACAATAGAGGGAAACAAAATCCCCCTCTCTCATCTCCCACATTTCTCCCTCTATCTACCAGTTAGCCATTTCCAAATGATAGTGTGCATTATTTATTAAACATGCTAAATCATTAAGAAGCTTTAAAAAAAAGCCTCCTCGCTTTATTTTGTTTACAAATTGACCACTATGCCCATCCACCACACTAGGGGTGGTCCAGTGTTTTAAACCTTGCGGTTTTGCAGCCAAATGACACTGTGTGTAATTAGGATAGAATAAGATATTAATGAAGATTAGTGTCATCTGAATTATACACACCAAGTGTGCCCTAAAGTGTTGAGATGCCCTTCCTTTCAAATTCAAGCTGATCATTTTATTACATTTACCGGTAAATTCAATTTCCCATGCCAACATTACAACTTCTCAGCCAAGCTATTTGGTATTTCTCAGTCTTGGCAGATTCTCTTGCTGTAGTAGGTTATGTTTGAACAACTTTACAACATGCTGGTACATTCTTTAGTTGAAGTTAAATGCCAAACAGTTCCCCTCTGCCTAGACATTTTTACTGTTCTATTTCTTTTATCAGTTTGAAATATTTTATGAAGTGTTATGAGACATCATTTTAGATTTTAGATTTTGCCATACTGCCAAACCTGACATGTCTATGTTTTTGAAATTGAATAGCATAAGAGTGAAAAAACTTTATTTGAAGCCCGATCCTGATCTGATTATGGATCTCATGGGTGTAATGATCTCATAGGGCAGTTACGCTCTCAGTATTTTCTTGAGTGAGTGATGTAGATCTCTGTCTCACTGTTCTTCTTCTGCGTTGTGCCTTCACAACTTTTTGAGCGCCTGCCATCAATTTCAACCCGAGCATCCGTAGGCGGACATTGATTGAGGTGTGCAGCTGACAATGTGTGTTGTTGCTCCAGAGTGATTTGGGGGCGCTTTACATCAAAGCCGGCGTGAAGAATGTTGGCACCGTGTTCCTGATGACAGACGCCCAGGTGGCAGACGAGAAATTTCTCGTCCTGCTGAATGACCTGTTGGCATCAGGTAGGCTTGATCAACAGCACTCTGTTAGTGCTCTGAATTAGTGTTACTATATACAAAATGTTCAGCTTTCCGTGCTAACATATAATATTATAGGTTTTGCTAAATTGGTGTTTTTGTGAAGCCTTAAACTCTGTTTAAAATCGAAGTGAGGAAAATCCATGTGTCTGCGGCATAAACGATTTTTTCACAATCTGTCACCTTTCGGTGAAAAAACCCTTGATGGGAGGCTAAGCTCATGCTCTCTAGCTGTGCAGTTGACTGTTTCTCACTCTGATACCCAATTCCCCCTGTGCTGGCAACACCGCGTTTACATGGCCAGACATCGTGTCAATATTTTTCCATCACAGGTGAGATCCCTGACCTGTTCCCCGATGACGAGGTGGAGAACATCGTCAGTAGCGTGCGGAACGAGGTGCGAGGCCAGGGGCTGATGGACACCAGGGAGAACTGCTGGAAGTTCTTCATCGACCGCGTCCGCAGGCGTCTGAAGGTACATGCGCCAATAACAGACTCACTGGAAAAAAACATAATATTGGAAATTTACAAAGAGAGAGAGAGATGAGGATATATATATATATATATATATATAGAGAGAGAGAGAGAGAGAGAGAGAGAAAGAGAGAGAGAAGACCCTTACAGTACTCACTCTCTATCATGGTTATGGTTTAAGCAGATAGATGGTTCATCTGAAAGCGAAGAGGCCCCCAGGTAGCACAAATAAGAGCATATATCATCCCGATCCCCAGGGCACAGTGAGAGTTGATTCACAGCAGTTTTAGAGGTGAAACTGCTGTTGTGTTTTTATGTCCCTACCTGCACACTGCCTAATGAACTAGTCCCATATTCCCAGGGGGAGGGACATGAAGAGGATAAGGCCTCTCATCATTCCTTCTCCATGGATTCTTTTGTGCCAGTTTTTTGCACTTATTTTTTTTTTCTAGCTTCTTCATACTTCATTTTTGTACGCTTCCCTTTGCACTCGTTCAGCATTGTGAGTGACTGAGCACAGACTATTCTCAGACTGTTCCTCGCTGTTCGGACAGGTGGCGCTCTGCTTCTCGCCCGTAGGCAGCACGCTGAGGGTGCGCAGCAGAAAGTTCCCGGCCATGGTCAACTGCACCGCAATCGACTGGTTCCACGAGTGGCCCCAAGAGGCCCTGGAGTCGGTCAGTCTGCGCTTCCTCCAGGACGTCGAAAACATTCAGGTGAACCAGTGGAATTTAATTTGTGGTCTGTCAATGCTCCTGATATCAGTCTCACAGTATGTGCACAAAATAGTCCAAATAATCCCTGACATTTTTATTTTGTATTTCTTATGGAATGTGAGGAAACAAAGAGCTGGTTACAACTAATTACAATGTCTGGACAATAAGTAAGAAGTAATATTATGTAATATGGGTTGTCGACATCTATAGTCTAATAAAGTGCTTCAAATCAGCATATACTGTAGCCCTCCATGGTATGGTGTTGCCTTCAGGCAACATGGCCTTATTTGGCTTGTCTAATCAAAACATGCACTGATTAAATATTTATTTAGCATTGGTGGGAACCCTTAATACTATCCAATGCAATTGCAAAAAAAGGTAATTTGGCTCAAAGTTAGTCGTTGTATTTCCTCCTTAAGGGGCTGTGGTGGTATCCTGTGACTCCTTGCTAATGGAAATACCATTTTATTAGGAACATTCATAGTAAATCATAGTAATCAATTTAAAAAAATGAGTAACATTTATTAATAATTAAAGATGTAGACTATTATCAATACCTTCTCATAATATATCAATTTGGATTTTTTTAAAAATAGCCTGAGGCAACCACACTAGGTACCACCACACTAGCACACTCATATTAGGCCATATTCCAAAATACTAAGCAGGGAAGCAAGTACATTATATTTCCAAGGCAAGGCAAGACAAAATAAATATATTGCCTATTTTTGTAAGTTTTCAAATAGAACCAACATGTGTTAAAATATAGATAGATTTAACACTAGCCTTGAAACCTGGCTTTTCAGCAATTATGAGTTTTTTGACTGATTTTTTCTCTTTGCTATGAAATGGCTCGCTGTAAAACCAAAGAATGTTTGCTGAAATTGTGAGCGTTTTGAAGAAGCACAAAGTTAGTTGAGCCTTGAATGGTGTTCAAATTCGGGACCTGACTGCACTGATGATAAGAAAGTCTTACTAAACCTTCAAAAAGTTAGACCCATGACCCATAACTTTAGGTCATTTTGTGTATTCATAAAGAGGTCTATGGACGTCTTTACTTGTGAAAAAGTGTTTTTATTATATATGATGACTAGTATAAAATAATCATGTTAAGTTCATGTCTAGAAAATATTAATTTTCATGCCACAATACATGCTACAATGTTGTCTAAGGGCAATGGCTGAATTTAAAATGTGATTTTTTGCTCTATTTTAGATATGCCTTGCATTTACAACCAGATAAATCATATTATTAAGTGATTTACTGGAACTATTTGTATTTTTTCCCCTAATATTTACAATATACACTGTTTGACATTTTTTACTAGAGTACAATGTTGCTTTGAGGCAAGTCTTAAATTAAAAATAATACAGATGTCCACAGATATTGTTAGAGTTGTTATTGTCCCAATAGCAGAAATAAAACACAACAAATATTTTTCCTATAAGCATATAATAATGCATACCATATATTATATTATATATAAAGTATATGTATTAAATGTGATTGTCGCCAACAAAGAATGAAAGTATTTTGCAAGTATTTTGCAAACTGAATTATTACCCACCCCAGTTTGCACTTGTCATTATCATGGATCTCGTAATCTCCAGATCAAATGCCTTTTTTCTTAGTGAGATTGTAATCTTCTAGTAGCTGCAACAAAACAGGTGTTTATGCTCTGTTAGGGACTGAATGGGTTTAGTTAGAGTCTGACTCCATGGCAGAGTAAGAAAGGCAGCCAGATTGCTTTGTTTGAGAGACATGAAAGAGTGTGGAAGTCAACACGTGACACCAGAACATATGGCAGCATCATTCTTTAGATCTCAACACTAGACACACTGTGTTTCTTGCAGCCTGATGTGAAGGAATCCGTCAGCAAGTTCATGGCCTATGTGCATGTCAGCGTGAACCAGACCTCCAGGAGCTACCTGGCCAACGAGCGCCGTCACAACTACACCACCCCAAAGTCCTTCCTGGAGCAGATCAAGCTCTACCGCAACCTCCTGGCCCTCAAGAGCAAAGACCTGACCAACAAGATGGAGCGGTTGGAGAACGGCCTGCAGAAGCTCAACAGCACCTCAGCTCAGGTTGGGCCCCACAGACTGCTACTCAGCAGCTCAGCATATTAAATGTTCAAATGAAGTGTCCTGAAGTACTGTTTTAATAGCAACCTAACTGCGTAATGCCTGAAGTGCACCTCTTCATAATATGATCTCTGTGTCTATTGTGAAATAAGTGTTGCTGAGATTTTTATTACAATGTAATAACATGTAATTACATGAGATCTCTTATAATTACTAATTATCAGTATATTTTAATAACTATAATTAGGATATTAGACAATCAATATCAAGTGGGGATCATTAGAAACACACCACAAGATAGGGCTCATAATTTGCACCTATTATTCATTGCTCTTTTTCATTTCAAACGTTTGGGCTCAGATTGTGACTCCAAATTCTCATCATTCAGCATGTTAGTGTTTTAGTGTCAGGCCAGGGCATCTCTGGAGTGTCTATTAAAGCCTATATCACGCAAACTCCATAAAACTGACAGCGTTTCTTCAAGAGCCAGGCTAATTTGGCTCTCTAATTGCACCCCCTGGTTCCAAGCCCACTCCATACTCCTCTGTCTGTTGGAAATGTGTCGCTGCAATGGACCGGCGAGCTCCACATGCCAGTTTTCCCCAAGAATAATGTCCGCCGCTCAGTTACTGCATTATAATGTGACCCCCACTCTCTCCCGCCGTTATGGCTTCTGTCATTGTAATTCATGGCATCCCGCCGAGTGGCGCATTTTGAATGAAGCCGATCTATTTCTTAAGAAACGGAGGCGTGATTTGCATTCTCAACCTGTTCGCAGTTTTTTTTTTCTTTTTAAAATCCAGAAAAGTCTCTTTGTGCCTCGGAGTGTTTTTTTTAGTTAAACTTTATCTAATTTAAACATTGAGCTGCTTGATATTCTTCAGTCATGCTAGTGTGGGTTTGATCTTCCAGACTGAAGAGATGAAATAATTGTTCATAATTAAAGCATGATTAAGACCAGTCCTATTTTGAGATTCATTTGGAATGAAGACGCTTAGCCAAAGGCCAAAGAAAAATGTGTGTATGTCAGGCAAAGAGAATTTTTAGTAGGCTATCCCATTTCCTTTGAAGGTATGTGTTTGAATCAGAGCAAATACCACTGCAAAGAGTGACCGTTTTACTTATTTACTTCACGTGTTTACATTTAGCAACTAATCTGATCATATTTTTCATATTGTGAAAAGAATTCAAGTTAGTTTGCATCTTACAAAGCTTCATTCATTCATTCATTCATTCATTCATTCATTTGTTTATTGAGTTCATCCATTAGCTCTCTTTATTCATAGATTCCTTGACTTTTTCATTCCCTCTTTCATTCATACCTTCATTTTTTCACATACAGTATTCATTTGTACACGCATGCTCCCCAGCACCAGTGGACAGCCCCCACTATAAGAGCTGTGCATGACAGGTGTATACAGTGGCAGCCTGATGTTTCCTCCTCACTGAGCCGGGCTCACAGGCACACACTGTAGGCTCTCTATGGTTCACCAGGCAACAGTAATTGGATCTGTTGTCTCATCGGCACATTCCACTTGAAGTGGACCCCGAGGAGCCAGACAGCCCACACCTCCAGGCCTGAGCTCATAATATATATCTCACCAAACACATTATATTTTTTTTGTCTTCATTATTGTCTCCTTTGCATATCATAAAACCAAGCCCCTAAAATATTCTGCAATAGATGTAGGCTGCATTTATCCCAGAGCAATAATGCCATAATAAGCCATTCATTAAAAGTTGGGCCAGGTTACTGTTGGAGGAAGATGCAGTTATCCCCACCAGTGATGAGACAGACATTAGGCAGCCAGAATGAATGCCCTGGAAACTGAGCCTAGCACTATCGAATCGACTGGAGTGCTTTTTCCTTTTTACTCGATCAGGCAGGTGCGGCAGGGCAAGGTAAATGTTTTGTAACGCCAGACGAGTGGTGTCGACTGGCAAATGTGTTTCGCACTGTTTCTATTCATGACAGGCTGCTGGAAGACCACAGCATCCCCTGTTAATAAGTTTGAACAATCACTCCTCCTCTGGGTAGTCTGGGCACAAATGAAGGGGTTTGTGTGCAGATAATGGCTCTGCTTTTTCAGTGCCTCTTTCCACGCACACCTGTCCCCGTCAGCCTGGTGGTGTGTGGTTGTGAGTCCCAGCTGAGCAAAAGCTTTCAGAAATCTCTCCCCCTCCTCACCTTTTTTCCCCCCACTCTAAGGTAATGGCTTTCACGAACGCAAAGCCCCCATGCCACACGCCTTTCCTCTCTGGCCTTTAAATGTGAAAGCCATCGGGGAACTCACTGGTGGGACGTAGATTGTGTTTTTGAATGTATGTGTGTGTGTGTGTGTGTGTGTATTGGGAAGAGTGGGGGTGCTAATGGGGAATGGTGTGATTGAAATTTTGGAGAACTCACTGATTTCCTAGTGTGCGGTGAAAAAAGACGCCCACCATGAGTTTACTTGAGCGAGTGTGTTGTTGGCCCTTGAGGAGGTTTGCACTGCTGTGCTGAAAAGCTTAAAAGTGTGGGAGACCCATTCTACATAATGCCAAATCTCACATGGAGTAACACTTTGCCTCTCAAACTATGAAACGTTCAAATAGAATGGTGCAGTTGTAAAAAGGCAAATGTAACGCTTGGATGCTCTTCTGTGGGATTGTTTGTGCCGTATTATCCAGACTTTGTCTAAAAATTCCCTTGTTGTCAATTTTTTTAATTATTATTTTTCTTTGTCATTGGAGATTTAAATAAATTAACAAAAGCTGTCATTTGGCACTACAATACATGTAGTGTTGTGAATATCCTTTTAACTTTGTTCATTTTGAATGAAGGAAATAATCCCACAAGGTGGTAGACACAGTGTGTTTGGCATATAAGAAACAAGACAAACCCACTAAACTGTGCCTGTAACAGTGATAGGAACTTGGCTGAAAGAAATATCAGTGCAGGGTTTGGTGAAAGTGAAGTGAAAGTTGAGCGAGTCATTAATGAGATTTTTGTCTAGTTTGTGTACAGTAGTGGCCCAGACCTGACTTGTAGATTGGACTTAGATTGGAGCTGTAGTTGATGGTTGAGGTTTTGCCACTCAAGGCTGTTGTTTAGTTCTGCAAAGATTTTTGTCAGTGTTTCTTCAATGGGGGGGGGGGGGGGGGGGGGGTTCAGACAGTGCTGTGGGGCACTAAGATAAATCCAGTTAAAAAAATGGGACCCATTTTAAATCTCTACAGTCACTTCTGCTAGCAAAGTATTCAATTGAATTTGAAATAAGAAATATGAAGGGGTATTCGTGACTGTTTTTGATAAGGCCTATTTTTCTGGAAGCTCTCCACACAGGTTATGCACTTGATTAGGGCAACAACTGTTACAGTTCCAGCATTTTATACTTCATTCACAAATAAGGATGGTTTATATACAAATAAGAATGATTTAGGCAGACTGCTTTTCACACAGATCTACTTAATCTAAAGTTGTTAAGCTGTCCTGCTACGTGAAGTCTACAAAACTGTCGTTAAAGGCTCTAAATTGAGTCGTTGAGTTTTGTAGCCTAATGGTACTGATTCACAGTGGAACTATAACACAGCTATTGCACATACTGGATTTATTCACTGTTTCCCAGTGTGGTTCTGTATGTGTTTGGGGCGACAGTGGTGGTGTGTGTGTGTGGTTGGGGGGTGACAAAGTGTGTTGAGAACCGCTGATTTATGCAATTGTGAAAAAAAAATCTTTCACTTGCCTTTTTTTGCATTTTAATCTTTTGAAAGCATTGCGACCTGCACTCTCCAAGTGCAGACATTTGTCTCTGTGCAATTTCTTTTCTGAAGAAGAGTATTATTAGTTTTGCATTAATTTTTGATGGAGAGAACCTTTTTTTCTTATAAAGTGGAATTTAAGTGGCCCCCATCTGTCGTTGCTATGTAGTTTGTCATTTTCATCTCACACATGAATCGATCATCTGATAGTGACTTTGTCTGGGCTGCATGTGTGTGTGTGTTATGCCAGTTACAGTCAATCAGCCTCCGGAGCTCATTTGCTTCCGACTAATGAACTATTTTGAGAGATTAAAAATAGGCTCATTTCCTCCCCTGAGCTGCACCTAGACAAATTTAGACATAATTCCGCTGGCGTGTGTTTGTGTTGGGAGGGTTGGTGTGTGTGTGTGTGTGTGTTTGTGTGTGTTTGTGTGTGTGTATGTTTAGCAAAGACTTCATATTGCCCCAGAATGATCCCGTCTTTTCCAGTCTCCTGGTATTGTTTTGGCCACAGATTGTCTTCATCTTTCATTCCAATTTTCCTCCGTGATTGGCCTTTTTTCACCATTGTTACATACTGTAAGTTGACAACAGTTACATAATGCAGTGCTGAAGCAGAGGGATTAGGAAAACTTGCTATTAAAAAAAAACCTTTCCATCAATCCTATCTTTGGAAGCAGTTGTTGTTTATTGTCCTATTTTATTCTGGAAGAGACCCTTATTGTTTTTGCTCATTTAAAAATGCATTTAGTTTCCGTGTGATAATATCAGTATCCAGATAGACTGACAAGCCTCAAAAAAGCTGTCATTAAAATCATGTGAGATTCAATTAGGTGATAATGACTAATTACCATTTGAAATATGCACACAAACAATGTTTCCTACCTTTAAAAAAAATCTGTGCTGTTTAAGTTATTTAACAGTGTGTGCCTCCTGCATTGCTAATTTGCTATTGATGCATGATTGAATTAGATTGTCAATGGAAGAATAAGCAAAATTATTAATCAATTCGCTAATTAACGTTGGCCAGCTACACTGGAAAAGAAGGATGATCTAAAATGTGTTAAATGTTAGTTAATCATGCATGTCAGAAATTCTTATGATCTTAATATACTCTAAGCTTTTGGAGTTTGATTACATTGAATGAGTCCTCACATTGAAATCATTTGAAAGTGTTACACTCATAACTTGTACATTTTGGAAATGTTAACTTATGTTTTGAAATGAAACTCAAACGAGTGGAGGTTTTCAGGTCCCATACCCAATTTTGAAAGAGGAGCAGATCAGATTACACACCCTATCTCCAGATCTCAGCTTCTGTAGTGGATGTAATCATTAGATTACCTACACTATCTCGCGCTAACTCAGTTTAGCTAGCACACCGGATGGATTGCTCAAAGTCCCTTTGTCTTGCCTTGTTTCTCGGTGCAGTGAGGGATGTGTATGAGCACAGAAGGATTTGTTTTGTGCACACATACAGATCAGACAGACAGCTAGAATTCAGCATCTAGAGAGGGTTCAGCCACTTCAGTATGTTTTATAGTTGATAGTTTACCACTACTGTTTTACATTTTCACTGCTGTTTTCTTTTTTACACTTAGACATTACATTTGTTGGGCTTACACCAGGGCCAAAGAATCTAATTTCATTCTCCTTGTGCTCCAAACATGTGATTTAATTACAGTTACGCTCCTAGAACCACCCCCCCCCCCCCCCCCCCCCCCCCCCCATGCACAACCTGGAATAGTTTGCCGTCATTAGATGTATGTGTATGTACTGAAAGTAAACCCCCATCCCCGATGCCTAAGAGATTTGCCAATATGAAATGCTAGCACCCACTGTATGAGTTTTAATGTCCTTGCTAGCAATAGCACACCTGTTCCCCTAATATAAGTTGCTACAAGTTGTACTTAGTGTAATTCAAGTGTAATTAAATTGAACAGTGCATTTGTACCATAATGCAGACTACATACACACAAACACACACACACACACACACACACACACACACACACACACATTCAACAAATCGGCATTTATACACATATTCCTTTTGTTGCCTGCTAGGTGGACGACCTAAAGGCCAAGCTGGCAGCTCAGGAGGTAGAGCTGAAGCAGAAGAACGAGGATGCGGACAAGCTTATTCAAGTGGTTGGCGTGGAAACGGAGAAGGTGACGCGGGAGAAGGCAGTGGCCGACGAGGAAGAGGAAAAGGTAGCCACAATCGCCGTTGAGGTGAGCCGCAAGCAACGCGACTGCGAAGAGGACCTGGCCAAGGCTGAGCCGGCTCTGGTAGCTGCCCAGGAGGCCCTCAACACCCTCAATAAGGTAACACAGAAGTGGAACTATTACATAAACGTGGGGTCCAAACACACACTCACACACAAACAAACACGCACATGCACATACACAAACAAATACACACATTAATCAGTGCTCAGATACACACCAATCATAATATAGAGCAATCCAATATATTTAGAGTAATATATATAAAAAAATCTTTTTTAAAAGGCAGTGAATTTATTTAGTAGGATAATTGTGAAAACAGAGCAAGTTTAAAAAGAACATTACAACTAATAATGAAATACAAAAGCTCTCAAAAAATCACCATAATTTAACATGGCAAAGCCTTATGCCTCATTATACAAACAATCATGAAAACTCTATTACATTAGCTAAACAGTTTATTTCTCTTTGAGTGCTTAATTCAGTTCATATATTAGCATGGCGTGTGTTGAAAACTGCACAGAAAAGAGAAAGGCATTTCAGGCAATCAAAGCTCTCAGACGTGTTGAACTCTAAATGTAACCTGAGGTAAGTTGAGCCCTGTGGTCAGTATACTTCAGAATGGAATGCATATATTTTTTTTTTTTTGACACACATTGTGCAGAAGTACAATACAAGTCAGTCAAATTATTGTTGGCAGTGTTTATAAAGCGACACTACTCTGAATATTTCTCTAGAACAATCTGACAGAGCTGAAGTCCTTCGGCTCTCCAGTGGTTGCCGTCACCAACGTGACGGCTGCAGTCATGGTCCTGATGGCACCAGCCGGGCGTGTGCCCAAGGACCGCAGCTGGAAAGCTGCCAAGGTGATGATGGCCAAGGTGGACACTTTTTTGGACTCGCTCATCAACTTCAACAAGGAGAACATCCCAGAGAGCTGCCTCAAGGCCCTCCAGCCCTACCTGCAGGACCCAGAGTTCAAGCCCGAGCTGGTGGCGGCCAAGTCGTACGCAGCCGCAGGCCTCTGCTCATGGGTCATCAATATCGTGCGCTTCTACCAGGTCTACTGTGAGGTGGAGCCCAAGAGGCAGGCTCTGAACAAGGCCAATGCTGAGCTGGCTGCTGCCCAGGAGAAACTCACCATCATCAAGGCCAAAATAAATGTGAGTTATTGGATGAGTGGGTTATAGCCAGTGACATTTTTTTCAAGAACTTGTTTAACTGTCTGTCTATTTGTCTCTCTGTATTATTTTACTGGAATGTATAACTGTTGGTCTGTCATTCAACCATACTCTTACTGGGCTTAACCTGCTTAAGGTTAAAGTTGGCTTATGTTGGGATAGATATCTGCTGATTTTGACCACTGCCATACCATGACTGCACACGTGCACAAAATGAGAACGTATTTGCTTATTTACTAAATGACTGATATATTTCAGTATCTGGCTGTGCTATATGTAATATTAATTCAGACGTCACCTGTTCTTTACTTCACTGCAAAAATGTGGTCTTAAATATACAGAACAAATTTACATCAATTTTCTGATGTTGCAAGCTGCCATTTAGAAGTGTAGTATAGGCAAACAACAGTCTTTTATAAGAAAAAAAAGAAACAGGGTAGTGGAATACTTTGAGGTTTACAGTGTTCAGAAGTATAGGCCGTTTTCAGTTTTATAAAGAAGCTTTTTACCCGAAACTTACTGAAGCCTGAAATCCTCTCTGATGCTCTCATCTCATAACATCTATGGGTTTCCTGCAGACCAAGCCCCTGCAGAAACAAATACATCATAACTCTTAGACAGCTATTTTTTTTTCAGCTTTTATGCTGAGTCAATTTTAGTTTTCAACAAAAGGGAATAAGAATTAGCTCCAATGAGTCAGTCGTCATGCCTCAACCAATTAATTCTGTTTGTCCTTGTGGTAATTGTTCAAATGCCTTTGAAACTTCACTCTTTATATTGATAAGTTCCTAAGGAAAGTTTTTCAGGTTTCCTTTTTTTCTCGTTCCTTTACTTGAAATGAACCTGTTTGTTCTTGTCATGTAAAGAACTTCTAGAAACTTCTGCCCTGTCTCTAAACACTCTTCCTCTCTCCACCTCTCCTCCCCACAATTTCCCCATCTTTCCTGCCCCCTCCCCCAACCTCTCTCTGACAGCACCTTAATGAGAACTTGGCGAAGCTGACGGCTAAGTTTGAGAAAGCTACGGCAGACAAGCTCAAGTGCCAACAGGAGGCCGAGGCTACAGCGCGCACCATCTCCCTCGCCAACCGCCTGGTGTGTGTGCCCATCACTCTCCACTGAGTACAGACACACACACACACACACACACACACACACACACACACAAACAAACACTTCTCTCTACCTCTGTCTCTCTTTTCTATCTCTCTCTCATGCAAACTCACACACACATACACATACAGTCTCTCTCTCACTTCTCTCTCTCTCTATCTCTCGCTCTCTCTCTCTCTTTCTGTGTCTCTCATACACAGTCTCTCTCTCTCTTACACACACAAGTGACACCTAAGCATGCGCACAGACACATTCAGTCATGCATTCAACACAAACACACACACAAACACACACACACACACACAAACAAATCCACCTCCTGGCAGGAACAGCATGCTCTCCCTTCGTTGAGATAAATCTCATAGCAGGACGGTGCAAATAAATTATTTTCTTACTTTAATTACCTGCAAGAAGCAGGGGATGCGCTACCGAAAATAATGATGATCTATTCAAACCAAAGAACAACGGATCATTATAGATCTATTCAAATAAAATGCAAATTAAAAAAAAAAACTGCATATGCCATGAGAAACTCATGGCAAAGTCAAATCTGGCTCCGCTGGACTCCGCTTTATCGGTTCTAGTTGGCTGTTGTATCGGCTACATATCCTTTGGAGTTTATGCCAACTGATCTGCCTTGTGGTCGGAGGAGAATGTCAGTTAAAGGTTAAGCACGGATGGGTCTGAAGAGTAGCGACTGTCTTTTAGCAAACATTTTAGCGCAAAGAGAAATTACTGTAAGATTGAATCAGACAACATGCTATTTTTATGCAGCATAACCAGATATGTTGTGTTCCAAAGGAGCTCTTCCTTTGATGGCATTTGGTGTATGCTTTCCAGTATGTTCTAAATGTGACAATGTCTGTTATTATACTGTTTAGGTTGTTTTATCATGGTAATATTAGGTTATGTTACCAAGCGTTGAGGGAGAATAAGTTGTATCTTTGTGCGTGTGTGTGTGTGTGTGTGTGTGTGTGTGCATACTGTGTTTTAGGTGGGAGGTCTGGCCTCTGAGAACGTGCGCTGGGCCGAGGCGGTGAGCAGCTTCCGGCAGCAGGAGCACACGCTGTGCGGGGATGTGCTGCTCATCACGGCCTTTGTCTCCTATCTGGGCTACTTCACCAAGCGCTACCGCCTGCAGCTGATGGATGACACCTGGAGGCCCTATCTCAGCCAGCTCAAGGTTTCTTTCAGATGCATCACGCCACAACCTCTAACCAAGACCAATAAGGCAGCTCCACAACCTCTAACCCAAGACTAATAGGGCAGTTCCACAACCTTTAACCAAGACTCCTTAGAGAGGCTCCACACCTTCTAACCAAGACCTTCTAGAGCAACTCCACAACCTCTAACCAAGCCCCCCAGAGCAACTCAAAAACCTCTAACCCACCCCCCTCAGAGCAGCTCCAACAACTCAAATTCAGCCCCCTAGAACAACTCCACAATCTTCAGCCATGTTCCAGACCCTCCAACTCCTATTGTCCAAAACTCCCGAGATACTAACCAGACCCTCCAAAACCTCCATATCTACAGAGGAGTCCCCCCACCTCCATTCCCAGGCCCCATAGCAGTCGGACCCTCACAACCTAGCCCATCCCAGCCCCAGTAGTAGGTGTGCTGCCTCTTTGCCAGTTGGCTAGCTAGTACTGTACCAGAGGGCTGTGTGCTGGTTTTTGCTTCTCCTGTGGCTCACACGATGCACATTACTTTGGATAAAAGCATCTGCCGGATGACTAATTGTTCATGAATGAATGTAGGGCGTTTCGATTCAGGCCGACTATCTGCGATGAAACTGTTTCCTTTTTCATATCGAGATGGCATTTAATCAGGATCATTTTGCTCCAGAGGGAGACTAGCACACTGAATGTGGGGCTGGTGTTTGTTTGTTTTTCTTTTCGTCCAATTATGCTGTTGTCTCAGCAAAAAGAGACAGCTTTGTTTCAGTTTCTGAATATGTGTGTATATAACCACAAAAATAAAGTATAAAAAAAAAAAAAAAAAGAGACAGCTTTAAAGAATATGACTTCATGTTCACAAAATGTTGCTTTCGCTCCACTTTGTCCTTGACAATGCCACTTTAATTTGAACAATTTGAAGAAAAAAAGCCAACCTGCCCTGATTAAATAATAGACACCCACTAATTTTTTAAAGCATATTTTCATAGAAAAGAAAAGCTTCATAAAAACTCTCAAATCCTACTATTGAAGGTGCCATATTCACTACTGGGAAAAGATTTCACATCAGCAGATGATTAAGTGGTGGTCTATAACATTTTCATGAAATTGCGACTTTCAGATTGCATATTTTATGCCTATGGCTCGGAGCTCTCTCCACTTAAAAGACTGTTAAAGTGAGAATTTGAACAAATTGTGCATTCATTTCACAGTGCTACCTACCACACAGCACTCCAAACCATGAATCTACTGCCATGTACTGTCTACTGTACATCGAAGTGTTTTACATTATTTACATTTTTAGTACTTCCGAGAAACAGAGTCTCCTGACACTATCCTGTTCAGGGAGTGCATTATCATCCGATGACAAAAAGGCACAGGGAGATCGTTTGTCATGCATGATTCATGATACATGTGCTTTGCATTTTTCATGCACACACACACACACAATGACTCATGAACTACTGTGTGTTATTGGCATATAACGGCTACAAATTATGAATGCTGGCCTGTGTCTTTCAGAGCCACTTCCGACACTATTGACATTGACAGTGAGCGAAGTCTCCACCCTCACTTAGTATTAGAGGACATCACAGTGTCTTCCAATAAAGAATCAGCATAAGTGAGAACAACCTCAAGTATTGTCTGAGGATGAGACAAATACTTATACTAGAATATGTCTTTGGGGCTGACCTCCAAGACGTCACTCCTCTTGCATTCATTTATGTTTAAGCAGCAGAGAGCCTAATCCCCTTCATATTTTCATTCTTCTGAGTATACTCAAAATAGTACATTATAGATAGAACAGGCTCAGTGTATCATTAAATATAATATATTCATATTTCTTACCTCCCTTGTGAGACTCTTCAGCATACATTTCAAGTTACAAAGCCCAAAGCCTTCATGAATGTTGTGGCCAGCTGGTGTAAATGTGTAAATTTGTGATTTGGGTGTCGTTCTTTCATCAGGACACTGACTTTATAAATAAAGTCCTACTGAGGTTAAAACTCCATTATAGATTTGAATAGTGGAGGTCAAACACAGAGAACAACACATACTTCTATGCTTCCAAAATATAATCATACATTTTCTTTTGGATTGGGAAGAAAGCTTATGTAAATGTAACAGTTTTTTTATTCCTGTACTAAATACATCTCTACTTCTTTCCTCAGGTGCCAATCCCAGTGACCCCTGATCTGGATCCTCTGACAATGCTGACGGACGACGCTGACATTGCCACCTGGCAGAACGAGGGGCTGCCAGCGGACCGCATGTCGACAGAGAATGCCACCATCTTGACCAGCTGTGAGCGCTGGCCTCTCATGGTCGACCCACAGCTACAGGGCATCAAGTGGATCAAGACCAAATACGGGGAGGCCCTGCGCGTCATCCGCATCGGACAGAGAGGGTAGCTCTTTTATAATGACCTCTCAGGTGCCGAAACCAACCTTCTGGACAGCAGATACGTATTTTAGCATCAAAACATTGTTTGTTGTGCTCCCAGGGGGATGGGGAGGGGGTTCAAATTATTCAAGCTTTAGTAACAAATGCAGATAACTCTCATTTAAAAGCACTTGACTTTAGCTTTGTGTTGCTATTAGTTGTAGGGCTGGTCTACTAGTCTTGCTCAGTGAACCTATCTGCGTTTGTCACTAACCACACACTACACTACAGGAACAGAATAGTACTTTTATTTGGGTTCTACTCTCATTTAATAGCTTTTCTCCATCAGTTACTTGGACTCTATTGAGAGGGCGCTCGCCGCTGGTGAGGTGGTTCTGATTGAGAATCTGGAGGAGACTGTTGATCCCGTCCTTGGGCCTCTGCTCAGCCGAGAAACAATTAAAAAGGGCAGGTAAGGCACAGGTCTACCTCTTTTCTCCTCTCCCCTCCTCTTCTCTCCTCTTTCCCTCATCTCTACTTCTCCCTTCTCTTCTCACCTTTCTCCACTTCTATTCTGTCTTCTCTTTTCCATCTAATCTATATTAGCAAGCAACAGAAAAACTTAGAATGAATACCTAATGCAATATAATCCTTTGAGTGATTTTATTGAGAAAGGACAATGTCTGCATCTTGAGATTGGCTTGCAAAACGTATTGTACACTCCTAATGGATAGTGAAAGAACATTTTTGTTATTTCACTGCTAGGCTCACTTTTTAATATCTAAAGGCAATCAGCACCTGGAGACAAAAAAACAGCCTATATTCTCAGGACATTGTGTATACTTTTTAACTTTTGTTTAGAGCTTTTGGTGACTTTGAGGTTTGTTGCAAAATGTAAATAATGCAGAGTTTTATTCTTTCACACTACAAAACAGCTTTCTAAAGAGAAGAAGAAATACACTGTTTAATTAGCTAGGTTAATTTAATCAGTTAAATGCCAAAGTCAACATTTGCTCGCAAAAGCAAAAGAGTGTTTGGGATTTTGCAGAAATTGTTGGATTGTTTAATGCAAATATCCCTAAATAATTACATGAGACTGTAGTGAATCCCTGAACATACAGTGACTGTAAGAACAGCAGCAAATATAATAAGCCCTTTAGTCAAAGATAAATGAAAATGTGGTGCGCTACTCGAGTAGAAACTACCCACCACACCTATTAGATATTAATGGAGGACAATTAGCTCAGCTCTCAGTCATTTTATGTCATCCACAGATACATCAGAATCGGCGACAAAGAGTGCGAGTACAACCCCAGTTTCCGGCTCATTCTGCACACCAAGCTGGCCAACCCACACTACCAGCCAGAGCTGCAGGCCCAGTGCACGCTGGTCAACTTCACAGTCACGCGCGACGGCCTGGAGGACCAGCTCCTTGCCGCCGTGGTCAGCATGGAACGGCCAGACCTGGAGGAGCTGAAGGTGAGGCCACACCCTCAAATTAACTCACTCGTTAATCTAACTCGTCCAATTAAAGCGTATAATCTGTTGTTTATCAGATTCTGTAGGTATGTTTTCCCGTAACATCAGGTTTGGTTATTGAACTTGGACAAAAAAGCTTATTTTTTATGGAGACACGTCTGCAGTTCCACGACACCCCTGTAAAGTTCTTTAGCAGAGATTCTGGCAATGTTTGTGTTTTCACAACATGCCTGTAAGTCCTTAGGATATTTCTCCTATTAGTTCAGAAGGTCGGTCTGGACGAGGAAACTCAAGCCCCACTGGGATGCCAAATGGCTTGCCGAGAACACAACTACTCAGGGTCAACTTTACGACCGGAAGCCTTCTATTACAATACTCAAGCAAATACAAAAACTGTGCGGTGAGAAACAGACAGACAGAATGGGTCTTTATAAAGTCTGTGCTCAGCCACTGACCTCACTGTTACTGTTACTCCCAAAGCACAGAGCTATCGTAGTCAGGGCTCTCATCACAGCTGAGGATGATATAAACCCCCACCACAACGTTCACCCACCCACCCACTTCTAGCTTGGGGAATTCGATGGACACAGGATAATTACTTTGCTTTATGAAAATTTTCACTCGAACCACTTGCATTCCACTCGAGGGGCTTTTGGATATATTTCATCCTGCTCCCATCACCCACGTCAACCATTTGATTATTTAGCATGTGGCACATACGTACGGTGTGTACATATATATATATAGGCCCACTGTAAATATATATGTATGTATACAACACAGTGGAACCCCCGACCTCTGTTGACTCACATGTTAATGCTGTAAATAGCATAGCCATATAGCACTAAGCTGCCTACTGTTTTCTGTTGCTATGTTTAACGTGGGCTGTGAGATCCACGTGTGGAAGGGGGTGTAATTATGTTTAATTGGTTTGATCGAAACTCACAGGCTAATGATGGTGTAAACTCATAAGAGGCGGCATGGCAAAGGTTGCTGTCAGCTTTTCAGCGGATATTAGAGGCCTGCTTAGTCAGGTGCAGATGCACAAACACGTCTTTTGGATGTGGATGGATGCTTGTAGGACAGTGAGTGACCTGATGTTTGGCAGAAGGAAACTTGACAGCAAGCTGTCTGTTTTGTCAGATTTCTGAAGTCTTGATAATGTGAGTGAGGTAGAGGAAAAATAGAAAGAAGAGAGAGGAGAAGGAAGGACAGCCGAGAAAAAAAGTAGAATGAGGGGGGAAAAAAACAAAACGTAAATTTCCATTTTAACTGTGTCCCTGTTTTCATTTTTTCACATATGCATAAAAATTGGATCCAGCTGTTTCTGTAGGCTCTACTTCAATTCAAACCTGGAGACTTTCATCCGTAGACAAATCAACATTTTTAATGAGAGAGGATGGTGAAATGTGACTTAATGAAGCTTGTTTAATTAGCATTACAGTGAAATGGTTAGAAGAAGGGTGGTGGTGGTGGTGGTGGTAGGGGGGTGGATATGGGGACAGGGACAGGGGCGCGGGTGCGGAGGAAAAAGTGATCCGCTTTGCTCTTATCGTCTTAATTAATATTGAAAGTTGCCAAAGAAGCATGACAATGTCAGTGCACCTGCTATGGGGTACGGCACTGTAATGAGGTGTTGGATTCAACGCCTTGTGTGTTTTTTTGTCTTCAGAGCATACACACACACACACACACACTCACACACTCTCTCTGCCTGGCCCTTTATGCATCTTTGAGCTGTTTGTACTGCATCTGGATTTGAACATATGACTGATTGTCTGAAGGTTTTGAGGGACACAATGCACTCTGAAGCCTTCAGTTGTGTCATCACAGTTAATGAATACCCTGATCATTTGTGGGATAAAAAGATGGAATGATATTATGTTCCCCCTTTAAGATGCATCACTGCGAAATGCTCTTTTGTAACTTGTCCTGGGGCGCATGTTTGCCATGGTGTGAATGTGTGCACGGATGTGCTTTAAAGGCCCCAAGAAAATGGACACAAAATGTCATCTGTCCCTCCAGAGTGTGCCTGGAACGCAGTCCCAAACCACACAGACCACTTTTGTTGTGGTGCATTTGTCTCTGTTAATGAGGCAAAAATGCCTCACTTCCTCTCTGAAACGCCATCCAGTGCACTCGTCTTTGTGTGTGTATGTGTGTGTGTGTGTGTGTGTGTTTTGCTAGTGTGATTTGAAATGATAGCATTGAGTGCATTATCTCATTTTAATCCCAATTAGGCTTTCTGCTGACTGGTTAATTGCTTGTTTTTTGGGGTCCAGGGTAATTAGATTTACGGAGCGCCAAAGGAGACCGGATTGTTCATAACTGACTCATTAAAATTTCAGATCCGGTCGCTCTGCCGGCTCTTCCCCTGTGGTCAAGGCCGAGCTCCCAAAGCAGACTCCTTACGCCCACCTGTGTCACCATACAATTAAACATACACACCTTACTTTTGTCCTCCTGTGTCTAATTTTTTTTTACTTTAGAAAATTTCAGTAGCAACTTGGCTGTTTGGGTGGAATAATGAATGCAAGTTCTGATAGAACCCTTAATTTGATGTAGAAGAGAGAAAAAAAACGGAAAGTTTCTCGAGCAAAGGGCAGCCCAGCCGGAGCCCTGTAGGGTTTTCAGATTCACTGAGAAACAGCTTGAGTGGAATCAGCAGGAGGGTTTTTTGATTGCCAGGAGGACAAAAGAACAAAAAGAAAAAAAAATGAAAGAAAGACAGACAGAAAGAAACGATCCCTTCAGGTTTCTTGAGTATTGGCAGAAGTGGACAATACATCGGTTTCTCAAGAGAGGGTAGAATAAAGCACATAATACATTGCTGGTGTCTTTGGTGTTACAGAATGCAGAGCAGAATGATTGCGATACAGGTTGGCAAGGGCCCTGTAGCTGGAAGCGATATGACGTGTATGTATGTATTGCACTCAAGTTTGAGTCTCAAGGCGTCTGGTTCAGCCTGGTAACATTGCTCATGCCAAAACAGTGGCACATCCCTCTGACACCTTTAGTTCTCTTCAGTCAATTTGGGCCTTACCTGCATGGCCACTCAATGAATAATGTATCACTCGATGTTGACGTCAGTCTTTTGTGTCTGTCACTCTTTTTCTGTGGTTGCTGTTTCATCTCGACGTCTTGTGCCGTCCCAGTCCAACCTCACGAAGCAGCAGAATGGATTTAAGATCACACTGAAGACGCTGGAGGACAGTCTTCTGTCTCGCCTGTCTTCGGCTTCCGGAAACTTCCTTGGGGATACAGAGCTGGTGGAGAACCTTGAAATCACTAAGCGAACAGCAGCAGAAATTGAAGAGAAGGTAACATGCATCACACTCAGAGTTTTCACCCAATTAGTTTTCTAATAAAAAATATCTTCTTGAATAGCGAGTATGCCAGAAGCTTAGTATATACTTAGAAACCCAGCACTTGGCCACAGAGGCTTAAAGAATGCTTGTTTTTCTATATACAACAACACCAGCAGCAGTGATAAAACGAGATGCTCATCGATATTCAGAACACATTATTAAAATGCAGCCTAGTCAGAGAAGGGGACATAGCCCTTTGCACTATGAGGCGTTGTTCAAATTCTGATCTCCAGAAGCAATGGGTTCATCTCCTTTCAGTATAACGTGCTGTTATAAAGAGGCGAAAATGCCTGTGCTCTGACCAACACTGCACCCATTTTCCTCAGATGGTGGCAGATTTCAACCACTGAGTGCACATGACATGACATGCAATATATGTCCATTACAATCTCGTACTGTACTCTACTGCAGCCTGCCCGTCAAGCAGCTGTCTCAGCTAAGATCTGAGTGCCAGTGTTTAGTTAGCGGTGAAGAGCACTGCAATATTCAGACAGTCTCAGTTTTTTCCCCACTCCGCACATCACCCAGACAGCTGTTCTCAGACACACACACAGTCCACAGTATCTACATTTTGCAGGACGCCTCACCAAGCTGAGCAAGCGGAGGTCTTATTTGCACCGCGGTGCCGTCTTTGGCACGGCGAACGCCTCCATCTCTCATGGTTGCTTCCCGGGGCCGTGTCTCATTTGGCAGCAGGGAGAATTGATTAGGGCACCTCCGTCTCATTCAGAGAGCCTAATCACTCCTCCTCTGCCTCAATTAGTATTTTTAATCAGATGTTATCGCATTAATGATTATGATCGGGGCCCTTATCTATCTGCCCCTTCCTCTGCAAGGCTGCTCTTACTATCTCTCTCTCTCTCTCTCTCTCTCTCTCACTCTATCTGTATCTCTCTCTCTTTCTTTCTCTAAATCGCTACCTCATCCAAACCAACTGTATTTCCTTCCATCTTTCATTCTCTTTCTGTCTCTTATTATCTATCCATTTACCTCTCTCCCTCCATCCTACATCATCCTCTCTCTCTCACCCTCTCTCTTTCTCTCCCCTCTGTCTGCCTGTCTCCCAGGTGAAAGAGGCCAAGGTGACGGAGGTGAAAATCAATGAGGCCCGGGAGCACTACAGACCAGCCGCTGCCAGGGCTTCGCTGCTCTACTTCATAATGAACGACCTCAATAAGATCCATCCCATGTACCAGTTCTCTCTCAAGGTACCCCCCCCCTCCCCCCTCACTTTATTGCGTCTGGCTGGTACAGTAGGTGGCCATTTAGGTGGCATGTGTTTTTCCGTGTGTCGGTGCGCGTGAGTGTGTATGAGAGCCAGGGAGTTTGTTTGTGCTGGGGTGATGGGAGAGCGGCTGGTGGACGTGCGTGTTGGAAGGTGCTCCGGTCTTGCCAAGCAATATTGCTTTCCTGGCCTCCATTCAATTAAAGGTTGATTCCACGGGTGTGTGTTCCTGCTCATGTTTTTGTTTGATTTCATTATGGTTTTATGATCCTGCATTTTGCCCGCTTTGCCCCCAAAGTGTACCTTCATTATTACATTGCACACTTACAAGTATACTTTGGTGATCTCCTGTGTTATCCATATAGGCCTTAGGCTCCTACAGCAAGGGCAGTTGGCATCAGACAAATAATCTCATTTCCACTGGTTCTCCGGGGCTGCTTTATTGATTTTGCGCTGAATGAGATGGTCCCAGCTTGATTATTGCCATATTATTACTTTTCATCTTTAAAAAATGGATGAAATTACAGTAAGAAAATGCTTGAAGGACTCCCTCTTGTAAAATATGTATCATAAAGCCTCAAAAGTATTGACCAATGTTTTAATTGGATAAAGGAGCAGACTAAGATCACACATGTCCAAACCTTAACCCCTAAAATACCACGAAAATACCAAAAGTATCAAGACCACTAGATATCTAATGTCAAGGCTCATATATCTTTGCATTTATAGTTTTGTGTGTGTGTGTGTGTGCGTGTGTGTATTTGTGCATTGTTTGCATATGTGTCTATGACAGGCCTTTAGCGTGGTGTTCCAGAAGGCCGTGTTGAAGGCCACCGCCGATGAGGTGCTGAAGCAGCGAGTCTCCAACCTGATCGACAGCATCACCTTCTCTGTCTACCAGTACACCACACGAGGCCTGTTTGAGTGTGACAAGCTCACCTACATCGCCCAGCTGGTGTTCCAGGTAAGATGCATTCTGCTTTCACAGAAAAAATAAAATACACTGAGCTTCCAACACTTGCGCAAGAAAAAAAACATCATTGTCACAGTAAGGGGTCCAGAGACATTAGAAGATAGAAGAGGCAAGAGTGAGAGGGGTTTGTCTGTGGGGCAAGAGTTTGGAGTGTTTTTGTGTTGCTAGCAAAGAGACTCTTAGGAAGACAATTTAGCCCTTGAAGGAAGAGTCATTTTGAATGCCAGTTGGGTTAAAGGGCAAAGCCATGGTCTGCAATAAAAATAAGCTGAGCACCAGAAAGGGTACAACAGAGTGTCTATTTTGTCAGTGGCGTTTTTTTTCTGTGAAATATGCCAAGTAGACATAGAGACTTAAATTTTCGTTTGCCTTCTGCAGTGTGATAGCTAGCTAGCGCTAGCTTGTATTGGGGTCCTGGTACCTAAGCAAGTGAGGCGAAAGCAGCTTCAGCAATGAACACTGACACCTCTCTCTTTCTCTCTCTCTCTCTCTCTCTCACCCCCCCTCTCTCTCTCTCTCTCTCTCTCTCTCTCTGTGTTTGTGTGTGTGCGTGTGTGTGTATGTGTGTGTATGTCAATGCCAATGCCAATGTCAATGTCAATGCCAATGCCAGATCCTAGTAATGAACAAAGAGATCAATCCAACCGAGCTGGACTACTTGTTGCGATACCCTGTGCAGCCCGGAGTGTCTTCTCCTGTCGACTTCCTGTCCGATCACTCCTGGGGTGGAATTAAGGTGAGAGAATGTGAAAGAAAATGCATTATATATCTTTTGCTTTTGAAAACAACAACAGTTATTATATTATTTTGCTGTTGAACAGTACTAGTTATTGTATTATTTTCCTATTGAACATACCATTGTTCACCATGACGCTTTAGCGTTTTCAATCCTTTCTCTGTGTGTTGCATGTACTTGAGACTGGATTTATCCAGGCTAAATTGCATCCAAATCCAGTAATCAGGTTAGGTTGGCTGAGCTCTTAGCCTGAATGCTGACACAGTCACCGGGATGTGTTGATGTTGCGAGTGGCCCCTTGTCAGCTGTCTGAGTCTGAGTGCCGGCGAACGTCATGTTTTATTCAGCCTGTTTGTGACACAGGCCCTCTAATGACAGATGTTAGCCATGTTAGCTCTCTGGTGGACATCCTCCGAAGAGCTACATTGGGAAGCCTCACTCTGTTGTCATGTCTGCTAAGATGCAGACTAACACACAGTGACAGTGCGGAGCTGGTGCTTGCTCAGGCCATGAATATTTTAGGAATCCCACCAAAAAAAAAAAAAATCTGACATAAAGTTAGGGCAATGTTTTGGGTTTTAAAATATGGTGGACTAGTTTAGCACCATCCAGTGGTTTAAGTTATATAAATATCAATATAAATATATAAGCAGTGTACTCTCATCTGCCTCATCTGCCATCTGCTGTTTCACACACCTTGTTACCTGTGTGTGTGTGTGTGTGTGTGTGTGTTTGTGTGTGTGTGTGTGTGTGTGTGTGTGTGTGTGTGTGTGTGTGTGGGTATGTATGTGTGTGTGTGCCCTTCCTGAGTTTATGAGTATATTTATGCGAATCAGAAATCTCACTAACAAACAAAAGATCATTGATCATTTATCATGGCCATCTTTTTGAAGTTGTTTCTTCACAGTAATTAGGTGTATGCTCTGGAGAACATGCCAAAATGTAGAATTTTACCTTTACCTTCTACCTTCAATGTCTAATAGATTTAAGACCAGATTTGAAACCATTTCACCAAATGTATTCCCACATGTTTTTCTGTTGGACCATGAAATATACATTTTTCATCAAAGTTTTTTCCTCATCCTCCATTATTACTTATCAGAGTCTTGAGTCTCAGTGTTGTGAAACACATGCACATTCTGACAAGTGGCCAGGGAATCTGATTGAAAGCAAGATGGGGTGGTAGGTGGGGGTTGCTTCTGCTTGCAGGTTTGTGCTGTGCCGTCATGTGTTCGCCTGAACTTGAGAGAATTCTATCACTTCTCACAGATCTTGCAAGACTGATAGACCCACGGTAGCAGAGGGAGAACCAGTCTGTCACAGTCCATTACAACTAATTCTCACAATACTGCATTAAATTGGAGACTGTTTTTTTCAATAAGCTAGTAATCAACCATGAAGTCTGCAATACAAACTAATTTATGCAATCATGAAAAAAAAACATCCTTTAACTATTCAACATCTGATATTTTCCACTTGGTCGTATGTGATTTGAAGTGTGTGTTGGATACTCACTGTCCCACTGGCACAAATACTGATTCTGTTTTCCACAGGAGAATACAGTTTACTTGTGGTGCTTGCTTTGGGTTTGGCAATATTTTTTGGTTAGTCTCCACTTTGTGAAAGTAATGCGAATTTGAGTGCTATTAGGATGTTGATGAGATTAGGGCAGAGATTAATGACGCCATTTAAATACAGTTAGAAAATGTCCATTAAAACAATTATGCCAATGCATTCATCTGCTAAATAGCTTTTAAGAAGTAAGATGCACTTTGCATGTAAATGTGCCTTTCAACTTTACTGTATGTTTGTGAATAATGCAGTGTTTATTGATATATTGGCAATGGGCCAGGGTATTACAAACACTGGCAACTTCATTACCTTTTATCTCAGATTTAACAAAAGTAAGTGAGATTTTCCTCCCCAGTCTTATGCAAATACACATATGGCTTTGTTCACAAGGTGGGTCATTAAAAGTCTAATTACTTTTTTCCCCTCATCATTTTTTGACTCTTCACCCTTTTTTTAAAGTAAGTTGTGAAGTTATAAATTATGGATTGCACATTTTCCACAAGAAAGCTTCCAATTGTGAGTCACCCCCCACCCCAGGTAATTTTCAGTTCTCACCCCTCTACCCAGCCCCCCACCCCCACCCCCCCACTTCGCTTGGCTGCCCAAAGCAGACGGTCGAGAATGGGCGTGTGTCACTACGTAGTTCTTCCCAAAAAAGAAAGGGAGGAGGGTTTAAATATAGATGCACATTAGGCAAGCCCCTCCATCTTGCTTGCCTCAGCATCTTTGACACTGTGCTCTGAGGAGCAGAAGGATGAAGACGCTCCAGTTCACATGGGGCATTTTAGCTGAGCGCAGAGACGCCTGACTCACACTCCTCTATATCTTATGAGCACGTGACACCTACAACAATGGCACATCTCAAACACTTCATCCCCTGAGGCGTTTGTCGTCGCCCGCGTTCGCCCATTCCCACGTCATCTGTTTATGTAGCCTCACAATGGTAGCTCGGTACTGTGCAGATGTTACAGTCTGGAATTGCATGCCAATCACTCCCCCACAACACTATTCGGTGTTAATTCCAGGTAAAAGACACATAAGCATACTGCATAAAGTTAACTCTTTTCTCTTCTTTCATACTGCATAAACTCTTTTCTGTCTTTTGTTTAATTGTTTCATGGCCATTGCTATTTCATGTGTGTGTGATCAGGACTCTGATGAAGGATCAGGCTCAGGTGAGAGATTGAGGAGTTTTATTTGACCTTACCCCCCTACAACCCCCTCTGTCTCTGCCTTAGGCATTGTGCACCATGGAGGAGTTCCGGAACCTGGACCGGGACATCGAGGGCTCGGCCAAACGCTGGAAGAAGCTTGTGGAGTCCGAGTGTCCGGAGAAGGAGAAGTTCCCACAGGAGTGGAAGAATAAGACAGCCCTGCAGAGGCTCTGCATGATGCGGGCCCTTAGGCCAGACAGGATGACCTATGCTGTGAGGTAGGGAGATTACAGTACTTTAGGGAAGCTCTTCTGCTTCTAAAAGTGGGCCTAACTTTGCCTGAGGCAATGCGCACTGTATGTCTGCCTGGAGCCTATCTTCTTCATTTGTTCTGACCTGCAGAACCGTTATGCTTAGCTAGTGCTCTGAAAAACTGGATCAATAAAACTACACTATACCAAAACACCAAACCACATTGTTTGCAAACCTCAGAAAGTTCAGTTAAGTATTTTCAGTGGGTCAAACCCTTAAGGTAAAAGGACAGCTGCAGATGTCTGACCTAGGGGACTGATCTGCTTCCTGTATTGCTTGTTGTTTGTTCATACACAGTACACTGTAGATCAGTTTCTACAGGGTCTCAAGCAGTTTTTAAATGTCGTAATTTTAGTTTATACTTTTGCTGTAGTGTATACTTTTAGCATATAGTTTTAATATTATAAATGTAGTATATTATACTTCTGGTTAATAATATTATACACTAATGTTACAAACTGTTAGAGAATATACTGCAGTGCCTGTTAAAGGAGATCTTGAACACAATTCAGATCTGAAGCAGAATGATTGCATTTTTTAGTTTAGTTTCTTCAGCTTAGTCTTTCCCACAGCAGAGATCATTTCCGCTAATGAAAGTCTTCAGGCCCAACTGTCAGGACCACTATGCAGGTCTGCACTGTGCACTGTTTGTTTTCTTTAGAGACTTTAAACTTCTTAATTGTACTTTTAAAACAAACTACCCTGTACTACCCGATGACAAATTGGGCAAGTACATCCTCTACTGACTCTAGTTCACCTATGGGGATGGGAGAAGTTAATGAACTCATCAACCCTATTAATCAGTATGGATGTAAGCAGTCGAATACAGAATGCTGCATGTTTTTGTTAGTACTATTCTGTTGAAGTATGTTTTAGCTTCTTTATCAAAGCAAGAATCATACACCAAGTCTGACATTTTATGTGAGTATAAATTGTCATTGCAGCACTTGGCTTGTACAACTGCATTTACTTTGTTTTGTTTGGTGTACGCATTCCTTAGAGTGCTACTTTTTTTGAATCTGGACAACAAGCTTGTTTATTTCCTCATTAGCATAACAGCTTTTCTAGTTCATTTTTAACCATTCATTATATTTCCTCTGCACAACCGTGCCAAAAACTGCTGATTCCAGAGTTGAGGTTAGATCATAGATCATTCACTACCTACACAGAGAGGCCCTCTTCAGCTCTTTAGTCTAGCATGCAAGGTGATGACGGTGCCTTCTGTGGTCCTCCCCTCCACCCACTCCTACCCCTCAGGGACTTTGTGGAGGAGAAGCTGGGCAGTAAGTATGTGATGGGCCGATCCTTGGACTTCGCCGTCTCCTTTGAAGAATCTGGGGCAGCCACTCCCATGTTCTTCATCCTGTCTCCTGGCGTGGACCCTCTCAAAGACGTGGAGAAACATGGTAATCACTTGTTCTCCCCAGGGGCACCACACATGTGCAAAGACTTTCTGTTTGTTTGTTTGTTTGCTTTTGTTTTGTTGTTGTTGTTGTTGTTGTGTATTTTTCTAAGAGAGAATGAAACATTGCTGCTAGGCAGAGGCAATGTGTTTTCTGTAATGCTATATGACGGCAGTATTACAGTGTGTGGAGATTGGAGTTTGTGTCTGTTGAGTTGCTGGTCTGCGGTTATTAAATACGCTACAGCACTGGGTCTCAAAGGCTTCCAGCATGCCGCTCTCTCCCGTTAGCGCAGCTGAAAGGCCTGGATTGATTAGCCCCAATAACCAGAGACTCCTAAGCTGGTGTTTGCAGTTAAACAACAGTGAGGTTCAATGTTCATTAAAGTTGTAGATAGAGATGTTGTTAGGCCAAGTGCAGTGATTTTTTATTTATTTATTTTGTTTTTAAAAAAGCAGTGTTTTCAGTTTACATTTTCAGACATACATAAATCAGACAATATGGCAACATAAATTATCTTAGCAATAATGACAGTCCCTTTAAGAGCTATTGTGTAATCATATGTGACCACGTTTCTACAAGTTTCCTTTTTCTGCCATTTTTGAACTGGATACTGGCCTAAACCGGTGGCTTAGTTGCAGAGAGATTTTTCCAGAGCTGCGATGGTTTGCTGAACCTGCATCACGTCACATTATGTCATGTGACGTGGCGGTGTTGCCTTTGCCCAGCATAGCCCCTGTGGGAGAGTGTGCAGATTGATTCCGCTTGTCCGTGGGCGCGACTAATCAGATCACAGCCAGAGCTCAGTGATCAATTAGCCGCATTAGCTATTTAAATACAGTTTCTCCGTTAGAGGCGTCACAGTTAAAATTAGGTGTTAACCTCAAAGGTTAGACACCCCACCCAAAAACAACCTCCACTGCCTCTCCAATGGCATTTTTAATGTGCGGTTCCCTGCCACCTCTTTCTTGCTGCCTCCCTCCTTCCTTCTCTGTCTCTTTGTTTATCCGTCCCCCGTCTCTCTCTTTCCCTCTCTCTCGCTCACACACACACACACACACACACACACACACTCATGTACACACTGTCAATATTTGTCTTTCCCTGTTCAATGCAGCTTGTGTCTCTAATCGCTTGTCTTCTGTTCCCTTTCTGGGGTTCTCCTTGCAGGCCGTAAACTAGGCTACACCTTTGACAACGGCAACTTCCACAATGTGTCGCTGGGTCAGGGACAGGAAGTAGTGGCTGAGCAGGCCCTCGACCTCGCTGCCCGCGAGGGACACTGGGTCATCTTGCAGGTAAACATTGTCTCTCCTTATGATTAGTTTGGATTGGTTTCCTCCACTTTTATGAGATATTTGGCCAAATTGTCCTCTCCTCACTCCTTAATGTTCCTCCATCCAGTGTCAATAGCCAAGCCTGGGCTGAACCAAACACTCTTCCAGCCAGGGTAGCAGCTTCAGGACCTGGCAAAAAAGGATGCACAATGACTTCTTACTTTACCATCCTTCCACCAAAATCAAGAAGCCTACTTTTCAATGGGACTTCTGCTTTCCTCCTACTGTAGATGCTTGTAGGAGTTCATGCTTGGGGTTCTGTAAGGCACCTTGAGATATTGGCAATAACAACAAATTATATGGACGAAAGCAAGATGCCTGTAGATGAGTGTAGGTTGAGGCTCTTCACACTTGCCTATGTGGGAAACGTTTTAGGGCACTTCTCTAAGGACAAGTTGAACAACATCTCAAGATTCTGCCTCTAAGGGTTGTCTTTGTTCCTCTGAGGACAAGAACAAAACAAGAGCCCTATTATTGTTGTATTCTGCAACTTGTTCTCCGAGAACTTGTTCTCCATAGTTTAACTAGTCGAAGAGCTGCTGGGAGGCTAAGTGGCTGCTTATTGAGTGATTTGGTGTTTTGCACCTTAATGAAGGATGGAATAGTCTTCAGGCTGGGAGTGAGTGGGGGGTGAAAAGAATGGGGGGAGGGGGGTTGTTTAGCGGCTGAATGGATGGGGAGTTGAGTGGAGTGGAGTGGGTACTGAAGCAGGTGTAGGGTGGAGTCGGGGGCTGGGGACGGAGGGGTTGTTGCAGTGGAGGGTTGGGGCTGCATAGTTGAGAATCCATCAGTTTGGGTCCACCTCGGACGTTGTTTCTGTCTGGAAGTGTCTGAGTGTTTTGCCGAGTGATTAATGACCCACAGGGATCCCCTGCTGAGAGCCGTGGAGAGGAATGTGTCCTTAGGCTCTGCAGGCCACACACACACACACACACACACAGTGAGCAAATTCACCAGCACACACACACACACTCTCACACACACACACACACAAACACACACATATGCGCAAACACACTTTGCAGAAGTACACTTCGCTAATGAGTCTATTAGGCTGCTTGCTCTCAATCCAAATGTCAGAGCCAAGGGACGGACCATCCACCACAGGCCAT
Organism: Limnothrissa miodon; assembly: GCA_017657215.1. Lineage (NCBI taxonomy): Eukaryota > Metazoa > Chordata > Actinopteri > Clupeiformes > Clupeidae > Limnothrissa > Limnothrissa miodon. Next base: position 259,545 of record JAGFZM010000145.1, read on the forward strand.
TACATACATCACCCCGTACCTGTGTCACACACATTTGATTCGAAAGTGCAATTTATAGGAACACTCTCCAAATGAAGTAATGGGGAAAATGAACCCCCTCTATTCTTAGTAGTCCTCGCTGTCTGATTTAACAGATGAACAAATCACAAACAAATCATCTATCACTGTTTTTTAAGCTTCTACTTGTCTGGGGAAATATGTACCTGCAGTGTATCACTTTGTTCGGCTCTGTTTCCCCAAGAAGGACTGCGCCCTTTGCATCTTAAACAGTCACATTTACAGAATCCTAATGGCTTTTTATTGATGGGTGTATGAATGGCAGCCGAGGGTACAAAGAACATTCTTGCTTTCAAATCACCGTACTTGCAGAAAAGTGCAACTAAGGCCACAGGGAATGGGTAACACAAAGATAATTACCTTTGCATAAGACTCTGGATCGATCTTCCCCGGAAGACCCCTACACACATATTCTCTCTCTCTCTCTCTCTCTCTCTCTCTCTCTCTCACACTCACACACACACACACACACACACACGCATGACCCCACTGCTACTTGTCTCTCTTATCTTGAGGACCGCGCGAGCACGAGGCCAAGCCTGGCCCACCCAAGCCGCTTTTCTTCCCCATCTGTCCGTCTCACCAGACGCCTCGGCCTCCTCCCCACTTATGAATGCAGGCATTAGCACGCCAGAGCAGGCGGGTCAATGGAAAGTTCCTCTCCAGTGAAGGTTAATTATATCGCGGGAGCACGCTGGGCCCGCAGCCCACTGAGTCACAGAAATCCAGAGGCAGCCAATGAGACAGCAGAGGGAATCGATTTGAAGAGATTGGAGGGGAAAGATTTCAGCGGCCTGAGAATCAAGAGGCCTAAACTATCTGAACGGTCAGGTGGGCCTACGAGGAGAGAGTCTCAGTCAGGTTGAAGACATGGAATTTGAATAAAGACAGAATCTAAAAAGGCAGCAATGACTCTTCCCTGACAATCTAGCACGTTCTAATGAAAGCTTGTTGGAAATTTTCGAAACAAAGTTGGAGGTGCTCAATCAAAAACTGCAGAGAAAAAAGAAAACAGCTGTAAATGGATAATATGTCAAGACAAAGGAGCAAGCTATGCATCTTCACCAGCTTATGCATTGTTACAGTGTAACACTTGCATCAGTCATTTGCATTTGCAAGTTCCATTTTGTTCGCAGTCTGCCACCAAGCACTTGTTGATTTTGACACCTTTAGGGAAAGGGCGTGAAGCAGAGAGATGCTCCCCAGAGGTTCTGTTTGCGTCGCTTCAGAGCCACACAGAAATGGCGTACACACACACAGAGACACACACACACACTCACTCATATTCTGTGCTGAAGACCCTGAGTGTAAGCAGAGTAGTCTAAAACTGCTGGAAGTGAGGGGACTTCATGAGAAATTAATTTCCACTTAGTGACAGTGCACTTGCACCCGCTTTTGCTCTCGCATTTGAAACATGTTTTAATTTGGGTTACACGGAGCAATTATGTTGTTTCTGTTTTCTCTCGGTTTTCCCCCATGGTTACAAGAGAGATAGAGAAATAGCAACATTTTGATCTGTAATATCATTTCATCCCAACAGCAGCAAGTATAGTACTGAAGCAAAGCTATAAAATATAAATGTCAATATTACAAAAACAAAATGTGTTTGGATATGGAGAAAAAAATAGGTCTGTGAGATCCCACTGTATATTTAAAAGAATTTTAACAATTTAGAGGAAAAACTAACAAAAAAGTTTGGGTAACACTTTATTTGTAGGGGCCTACATAAGGGTGACATAAGTATGTTATAAACATGACATGAAATGTATCATGACCATTAATGACCCTTTATTCATGTTCATGACTGTTGTCATTAAGTGTCATTCGGTTTTTGAAATGCAGTCTGGGATGTAGACTTACTAGCAGTCCTAAACATGAATGAAGTGTCAAAATGTTTAAGATACGTGTCATGTTCGTGAAAAGCTCACATCACCCTTATGTAGACCCCTTCAAATAAAGTGTTATCAAAGTTTGTTTGTGTTTTTTTCCTCAGGATTATCATGGTTAAGTTTTTTTGTCTGACCTGTAAAATCATCGGGGTGTCAATTATTACATCTTCTACAATGAATACAATGGAAGCATATTTCAAATTGAAGTGGCATTTTACTAATACTTGTAAATTAGTATTTAACTGCAGGCCATTTTCTCCATTTATTTGTAGGCTTGCTCAGAAAGACATAATGTTGGACATTTAAGCGTGCACGCTTGACCTTTATCTTGGCCAACGTCGTTATCTGAAGCACCCCAGTGTGTTCGCTGCCAAGAAAATCCTTCCCTTAGTGGCTTTGGGCTGCAGGACTGCCAGTAAACACGTCGAATTAAACTGGCAGATTTCAATAATTTGATTTAATTTGATAAGCCAGCAATTCAACTCAACATTTTATTTGTCATTTTTCATTCACCCTGTTTTTCAGAAGTGCTCATTTATTAAACTTGACACACAGTTATTCACTTAAAACCACATCTGATGAACTGGATCTTTGCACAAGAGAGTATAGGTGCCTAATGACCCCTAGTTGTAGCACTATTTGATACAAGGTCATATTTGCATCAAAGTATTCTTCTGCACAATCTGTTATATTGCAATTCCTTGCTGTGGTCTAGGCTGATACTATATCATGCATATCAGTCTATTCTATGATGAACTACACACATTGGATATTCTGTCCTATCCATGGTTCCCTCCTAGTGAGCACATTGAGATGTCTGCGTTTGTTCTCTCTTTCCCTCGTGTCGGGTCAGAACATCCACCTGGTGGCCAAGTGGCTGGGCACGCTGGAGAAGAAGCTGGAGCAGCACGGCGAGAGCAGCCACCCGGAGCTGCGTGTCTTCATCAGTGCCGAGTCGTCGGCCACCCCCGCCGGGCACATCATCCCGCAGGGCATCCTGGAGAACTCCATTAAGATCACCAACGAGCCACCCATGGGCATGCATGCCAACCTGCACAAGGCCCTCGACAACTTCAACCAGGTAAGGGAAGTGGGCATGACTACTGTATATGAGTGTGTGCAGGACCTGCCTTCACTTGAGAAGCCTCTTTGTCAGAGAAGTAAGGCTGACAGAGGAAGGGTGTGGAAGAGACCCATGTCATTTTAGATGCGGGGGATTTGCATTAGCAGTAGCATTTTTACGTGTTCCAGTTCCATAAAAACAACACACAAATTAATTTTCTAGTTAGCATTTTTCCTCTTGGATAGCAGGGAGGGCTGAGGCACTAAATTAAAACAGCAGCGTAGAGAATAAGAAACCCACAGATTAGTGTGAATTCACACATTTGAATTACTGAATCATTGCATTTGTGTGCTGTCTTGATATCTCATGCTGTTTCTCTAAGGAAGCAGAGGCTGTTTGCTGTCGTTGAACAGCACCTACCACTGTTCCAGGGATGCTCCAAAATTCTACCTAGTTCACAATCCTCTCTTCTTAGAATTTTCTTTGTATCCCCATCGTGAAATACCCATACAGTAATCGTTTCCATTTTGTATGTACACAAGTGGATGGATTTTAAAACAGCATTGCAGCAGAACACATAAGTCTCAAATGAAAGGTTTTCAGGCTTACCTCTATAGCAACCGACTTGCAAGGAAGTATCCTAGCAAGGACGCAATCTAGACATTGTAGACATTCCAGACAATCTAGAGAAACAGCCTTATTCTCGACTCTCCAGTTTAAGCCAGAAGGTTTTAAAATGCCACCAAAGATTATGGTTGACATTCAAACTCAGCCATGGTTCCCATACTGTACTCTGTATACCAGCAAATAAAATATTGATTGTTTATTGCGTAATTTGTAGTTATTTAAATACAAATACAACATCGGTACATGTGGAGGTATTGATTTTGGTAAAAATCTATGAATAAAAGGTCAGAATATTATCCATGTCCTAAAATTATGCACATCATGCCTTTTTTTACAAGAAATTATCCTAACTCAGCCTGAAGGTCTGTACATGGATTCATTAGTATGTCTCACAGTGTGGAGGGACAGTCAGTGGTGAAGCAGACAAAAGAAGTTCTGCTTCCACATAAATCTGCTTTGTTGTGTGATTGTATTCTAAAGCTGTGCAGTAAATTGAAGTCAGGAGAATTGTCCGTTGATTTGCATTCATTGCCTTCAGCTCCAGGCCCACTCTGGGCTGGAGTAAGACGTTTCAGTGTAGGAGCCGTCTGAGTAACAGACGAGCGGTTCTCTAGGGTTCCACCACCCGCTGATGCAGGATTTACGCCGGCTGGCAGTTTAACCCTTGTTCATGTGAACCTGCCTCTTGTGAGATCTGAATTGGCCTTGGATGTACATCTGTATTTTAGCGAATGGGGGGGTGGGGGGGGGGTATGAGGCTCAGGTTTGCTGGTGACAAACTGATACAAAAGAGAGAATCAAATGCAATAAAAGAAGGAGGTGCTCGTTCTTTTAACATCCCTTATGCAGCCCTGGTTCTTTTAAATAGTTTAAACCCCTCACTGGCAGCACATTCTGCCCCAAAAAATCCAAATTGCTAACTGTGTTATCTCACACAGAACACTCACACACACACACACATATGCACGCGCACACACAAATACACACACACTTAGCTTCATGCTTTTTTGCTAGTCTTTTCAGAAGACACAGGCTTTACACACCACATCTGTGAGGCCATGTCCAGAATTGGACATTATTAGTGTGTGCATGTTAACCTCCCAACCCAGCATTCCCAACTACACAGACAGACACACACACACACATACACACACACACACACACACACCTACAGCAAAGGGTTTCTCCGCACACCAACTAATGATCATTTAAAATTCTGCATACCTTATCGATTCAGCCAACCTGTGCCATTTTTTCAGCTCCCCTCTCTTTCTCTTGTGAGCCATCTCACGCGTTCTCACCCATTCTCACATAATGGCAATGTGCCCAATTAGTGCAGTGTGGGCCAGCACAACAGCCGCATCGGCTGAAGGAGGAGGGCTTTCCTCAGGTAGGCTCCCTTAAGCATATTCCCCTCACGTGTGCACCTTGAAAGCAAATCAATGGCTGGCCAGAAAAGAGAGAGAGAGAGAGAGAGCGGAGAGGTGGAGAGGGAGAGGGAGAGGGAAAGAAAGATAGAGGGAGAAAAAAGCTCCACCATACAAGTAAGCCGCAATAATCCAGAAAATGACAGGTTTTTTTTTTTTTTTTTTTTTTTTTGGTATTGACCTTTTTTAACGCGGAAGAGGCAAACAATCTGAATCGATTTCTGTTCTCCGTCGATTGTCAAAGCAGAGTTAAATACTGGATGAGGCCATTTTGGTGTAAATAAAAAAAAATAGAAATACTCATTTTCAACCGATTTCGGCACAGAAATGTCACACAATGTGTTTATTTTACTTCTGTCATTTTTTTTAAGTAAGTCTTTTATTAATATGCATAACAAAATGTCAGCCCATTTCATTTCCACCGTTCACATGTACAACAAAAATACCCCAGTGGGAAACTATAGTGTCAGCCCACTCACAGTTGAGCATTGTCTCCTTGCTCGTAGTTGTGCCTGTCCATCACCACAGGCACTCTGTGTTCTGTCGTGTGGAGACTCTGGCTGGTGGTGGGCTTCTTCAGAGGCGTACTCCACTCTCTCCTCTCTCCTCTGCTCCGAGCAGTGCTCAGCGCCGCGACACCTCTGGAATATTAATGCCGTGTGTCTGCAGCAGAAACTTCACATACTGCGGCCCTTTCCACCGCCAGTTTACAAGTCAGAGTGGGTAGCAGAGGATAGAAAGAGAGAGAGACAGAGACTCCGGGTGATCTCTCTCTCTCTTACTCTGTCTCTTATTCCCTTTCTCTGTCAGACCCAGTCATAAAGAAGACGTAAATTTACGAACACAGTTTACACAGTGTTATTGGTTCTTTCACACACCCATCCCTTGAGTTTAGCATGTGTTTGATATTCATGTGTGTGTGTGCGTGCGTGTGTGAGTGTGAGTGTGTATACTCATGTGAGATAATAAACATCCATAAATCCCCACATACACACACAGTTTATAATGTCAGTGTGTGTCCTTTTTGAAGTCATTTGTGATAATGAGCCTCGGGGACGATGGCAAGTTGAAAAGCCCTGACAAGTGGTGACAATTAAAAGTGAATATCGCACTCCGAATTTGTATCGCCATCCAGTCACGCCTTTTGTCTGTGCTATTGAGCCCTCCACTGGGAGGCTTGTGAATGAGAGCAGATGACAAAGCAAATGCCACATGGTGTTTCTCTTTCAATGCACCCCTCACTTTTGTACCAAATGTCTCACTGGCAAACACTCAAAAAAAACCCTGTTGTGAATCTTCTTCTTTTTTTTCTTTTCTCTTCTCTCTTCTCCTCCCACAAACTTCTCTCCCATGTCTTTTCTTTTTTTCCAGGACACACTGGAGATGTGTGCTCGTGAGAACGAGTTCAAGAGCATTCTGTTCTCGCTGTGCTACTTCCATGCCGTGGTGGCCGAACGCCGTAAGTTCGGGCCACAGGGCTGGAACCGCAGCTACCCGTTCAATACTGGCGACCTGACCATCTCCGTCAACGTGCTCTACAACTACCTGGAGGCCAACTCAAAGGTGAGGAGCTAGTCACCTGTCCTCAACTGACCAGTGACCAGTGCTTGTGTGATGTTTGTATTCAGAAAATGGTTTAGTTGTTACTCACACTAGTTGCTTGTCATTTTTCATTCCACCTCATATATCTCTCTCAAAACGCCTTTTGCATATTTAGAATGAAAGACGATTGACATTATGGATCTGCACCATCAAATTTTACTCCCTCACTTCATTTGCAGATCTTTTTTTATTGTTTCGTTTATCTCTCGATGGCCAAGCTCTGACACAGCGACAGAACAAGCTCCAGTAATCTCAAACAGAATTACAATCAATGTTCCTTCATGTTTTTTTCCAGCACTGAGCAAATTGAAATTTGTCACAGCAGTACTGTGAGCGGCCTTTCACAGTCGACCGATTTCCAAGGCCTGATGCTGATATCAATACATCCAATAACCAATATTTGGCCAGTATTAATTTATTCAGCTGTTTGGTTGGTAATTAACTCGCATTCATGGAATAATGTTTTTCAATTACCCTCCACGGGGAGCAAGGTTCCAGACACCACTGAATTGCTTAAAAGTTGAAAAGACTTATGATGTTAAAAATACAGGGGTTTATGAGAATATGGTGGGAGGAGAAAGAGAGGGGTTACAATGCTTTCACATCGCCAACACTCTGGCTTCTAAATGTAAAGTAAATAATGTATTAATTGTCGAGAAGAGTTTTCACCACCTTAATGCTCTAATGATGGCCAATTAACATGATGGATAATGTCACAGATTGTCTGACATGTGACTTGAGTCAGGGCATGTGACTTGAGTTCAGGGTGTATACAGTACAAAATGGCAGATGTCCTGTTCGTCGCATTGAAAATATTCAAGGATCATCTGTATATGAAGGACATCTTCGAATCTTTCGAATTTTTAATACGGTAACACAAAAAGTTTCTGGTGTTCTGTAAATGTTGTTTAAAAGGTCTTTAGGTGGTCTAGCCACACTGGAGCAACATGCATCACTGTGCCCTGAGCCTTTTCAGAGTGTTCGGTTTAGTTTTCATGAGCATTGCTTTTGCACCACAATATCAGATGCGTTTATGGAGAAAATAATTGAAATAATGCAAGCAAGATAAAGTGCTGAAAGCCTGGTCACAACAGCTATTCAGCTATTCTTCCTGTGGTCCTATCAATCACTTACAACATCATAATTTGCATATGAACATAAAAATCAAACTACTTGACACACAGAACCATCTAAAAGAAAAGAATATCACTGAAACAATTACAGAAATAGAGACAAACTTTCAACCAGACTGTGACAAAAACGAAGAATAGACAGGACTTGCTCCTTAGGTTGAGTTCCATTGTACACTAATTCTGTTCCATTAATAATGCTACCTCATGTTGATAATACTACCTTATAGGGTTAATAGTGACACTCATTTCAACAATTTAGTGATCTTACCTATTTAACTCATATATCAGTAGTAATTCAAACCAGCACACATTGACAAAACCTTTCATCGCATTGGTTCTTGCTCTGGGTGACTTGTAGTGAAACCGTGTTGGTCTGAAGTCAGTGACAGTTCAGAGAATACAAAAATCTATTTTTAAGTGAACTCCCTTAAACCAAAAATCGACCAGTGTTGTAAGAGAAAAGCAAGGAGAGATCTTGTGGTCAAATATAAATTTGTGTTACTCTCACTATCCAAGAACTGCCTGTTCAATTGTTACAATAAAAAAATCATTAGATCATAGTTTAGACATTGGGCCTAATATTTAAGACAGGAAATTTCTCCCATAAACATTTGCCTGTATCATTCTGGTCTTTCCAGAAAATTCTGACAGTTTGGCAATGTGTCATTATTTCATGCATCATTTGAAGTATCAGTGGTTGCAAAGTGTACTCATCACATGTCATCCGACTATTGGATTTCCCCTCAATCAGATTTTCTTTTTTTGCCTGAAAGTTCGAGTTGCGCTGGAATGCTTGGCTGCGCACGCGTGTAGCTTAGAGGGAACACCGATTACAATTCTCTTTGTGTTTTGGCATGGTTTTGTTTACATGCTTGCACCCCTAAAAGCTCCATGCTCTCTGCCAAATTAGAAAGTAAGAGAATCAGATGAAGTTTTGGAGAGAGAGAGAGAGAGAGAGAGGGAGGGAGAGAGAAAGAGAGAGAGAGAGGACTGGAGCCGTAGGTCTCTGTGCCTCCATTTTCTTCCAACACCCACACGCCAAACCTGTTTCAAATTAATACATTTGCCCTTTTTAATGGAGTGTTTGCACTTTATTCTGCAAACATAATTAGAAATGAACACCTTTTTGCTTTCTCTCTCTCAGTCTGTGCCCCAGCATCAACATATTTCGTCGTTATATGGAGACGTTCAGAAAGTATTAGCTGGGTCCTATATATATATATCTTCTAGCAGAAAAGCTTCATATGAAAGATAAAAAGCCTTTTAGTTCCCATTGTTCCTGTCAGTGTGGTAAAGTGGGGCTGTAAATTGCCCTCCATGCCCACCATTTGAGGCTTTCTCATATGGCTGCTGCTCCCTCCCCACCGCCACAGGCCATTTTATCACACTGCGTGCGGCATTACCAGGGCTCACACTGTAGGAATTAACCCTCTCCCAGCTGGGACTGGATTACACACACACTCACACACACACACACACACACTCACACACACACATACACACACTCAACCCAACACTAATGTAATCACTTTCCTCAGATAGCGAGGCTATAGTCACCTCAGGCACTGTCCACAGCTCTTGATACAAGCCAGTGCTCCAGGGGGTTAGTGGCAGTATCCACGCAGTACACATGTGATTTGTGCACATAATGAAATCCATTGATCATGCGACGCTGCGCTACGCAAGCATTCAAGTCTCCCTTCATTAGGAACCCTGACTGGTGCTGTTGGATTTTAATCACACGCGCTGATTTACAACACAGTCCTGATTATTATATTACTTTGCGGCATATTAAATAAAAACCTCCAGTATGTTTACTGTGTTAGCGTCTAAGAGTAGGCGTTAGCAGTATAAAAGGCTCTTCAGATTTCTCCTCATGCTGTCGGATTGCTGATAATTGTCACGGATGTCGAGAGTGCATTAAAGCAGAGTCTATTTTTTTTTTGTTTTGTTTTTTTTAGTATGCTCTCAGCTTTGAAATATCTCAAGGCTTTGATTAATTCAGTACTTGGAGCTGTGCATCTGCCATTAATTTGCTAATGCACGGCACACTCACATTAACTGCATTTGTTCTTATTGTCTTCGGATGGAATCATGACCAAAAAAAAGCCTCAGTACTGCCCCCAATGCAAAAGACAGGATGTTAGTGAATGCTGTTTTATATCTAGAACAGAGAGTTGATGGTGTTGATGATCATATTTGATGCACTTGTATGACTGTTATCGCATCGCATATCACATCGGCATGTACTGTATGACAGCTGATACGGAGAGGAAATTTCCTTTCATATGCATGTGTGTTTCATGTGCTACCAGGTGCCCTATGACGACCTACGCTATCTTTTTGGGGAGATTATGTATGGGGGCCACATCACCGATGACTGGGACCGGCGGCTGTGCCGCACTTATCTGGAGGAGTTCATCAAGCCAGAAATGATGGAGGGGGAACACTACCTGGCTCCTGGTTTCCTGCTGCCCGGGAACATGGACTATAATGGGTACCACCAGGTAGGGGGTCCTGCTCCACTCCACACAATCTCTGCTGCCACACACTCTCACTAGAATTACTACCTATCTAATGACCTCTCTCTCTCTTTCTCCCACTTTGTCAATTCAATTTTATTTATGTAGCGCATTTTTACAAAAGGCATGTCACAAAGCGCTTAACACAATAGGCCCAATGAGCAACAGGGGCAAGGAAAAACTCCCTAGCAGCGTTTTTTGGTTTTTACTTGTTATGGTAGAGGAAGAAACCTTTGGCAGTTCCGACGGCTCAAGGGGCTAACCCAACTGCCTAGGGCAGGTTTTCACTTTGTCTATCTATCTATCTATCTATCTATCTATCTATCTATTTATTTATTTATTTGACTGTCAAGCCAATTGGTTTCAAGGCAAATGAATTGGTGTCAAGGCAAAAATCTGAATTTGAGCAATGCAGAATTAGTCGATCATGGGGGTACTTCTTTCTAAGCAGATTTCCCATCTGTCTAACCAAGCTGTTCAGAATTCAAAACCCAGCAGTAGCACCTTCCCTTCTCAGAGAGTCGAGGAGCTCGGACAGACGGGCTCGAGCAAAACTTTGAAGGCAGAGTCGGTCCTATTGACAGCGCATCTCACAGAACACCAGTAGCTAAATAACATGCAGCGATTAACAGCCTGACAGAATCCTCCTCATGTTGGTTCTGTGCTATGATCCTTATGTTTGTGAACCATCTCATTTAAAGCAAAGTATGAAAGACAAAGAAGAAGAAGAAGATAAAAAGTCCTCATATCCTCATTTTTTCCCATGTCACAATAACTTCCACTAAATACACTATTGCCCATATAGATTAGCATACCAGCCATGGGGACAGTCATGCTTTAAGCCTTAAAAAATATCTGTCTGTCTCATAATCTCCGTCTCCAGTGGAGACTGTGGAGTGTGTGAACAGTATGTCATATTTCTCATGCCCGTATGTCTTGTTCAACATGTCTGACATTTGCAGTGGTACCCTGCAGTAATCCTGCGGACCAGGGAAATTAATATGGCTGTAAATAAAGGCCATTCATTTGCTGCACTGCATACGTGAGGCGCTGTGTGATATTGTACAGTAAGCGGGAAAAAAAGAAAAATCTGAAATTGTTCCCGCATTTCATTTTGTGTTTTAAACTTGATGATACACATCTATTAGCATAAATCAGAAAATGTTCCCAACAGAAAAAAAGTATTAAGATGAGAAATACAGGCAGTACTCTGACTCATTCAGTCTGACTCAACATCTTCAGATAAGAGATAAATCTTCTATTTCCATGAAGACACTCTAAAAAAACATGCACACACACACACACACACACACACAAAAATGGAAAGTATTTTTCAGAGCCTGTCATGGCAACACTGTTACAGCATCAAACACATGGTGGGGGCCGCTCTCTGCCTGTTTGTGTGCCACTGCCGCCATGATTGGCCCCAGTTATATTTAATTAGCTAAATAACTCCTGGCACTGGAGCTGGCCGGATTTCTAGCGTGGACTCCCCAGGGAAATAATGTGTAAGGGTGTGTATGTGTGTGTGTGTGTGTGTGTGTACGTAAGAGAGAGAGAGAGAGAGAGCAGAGAGACTGTGTTTGAGTGTACTTGTGTGTGGGTGTGTGGAGGACTCCTTTCTGCCTTGGCGTGCAGGTGTCCTGCCATAGACACACCGTCCCCAGCCAAAGCTTGAGTCTGAGCCTGAGCCTTCACTGAGTGTAGGAGTAACAGAGCAAGTGCTAGAGAGCACAAAAGAGGGAAAAAAACAGTCGCTGAGAGAAGGAACGAGAGAGAAAGTAAGAGAGCAAGTGTGTGTGAGTGTGTGTGTGTGTGAAAGAGAGAGAGAGAGAGCGCATGTGTGTGTGTGTGATGGGGGAGGGCACGTCCTCCCGAGGCTCTCAGTGCCATCTGCGAAGTCTGTGGAGAAACAGGGCCAGCTCGAAGAGGGCCACACTGACAACAACATGCCACATTCACACCACTCTGCTCCACTGAAAAACCTCCAATCTCTTCTCTCCCAGAAGGGAGTCCAGGACAGTTGCCTGGGCCCATACAGAGATATGAAGGCAGTCTCCTATTCAGTCAGCTGGAAATTGGAAACACTCTGAAGCTGATTCAATTGAGATATTGCATTTGAGGGGAAATTACCCCAAAGCAAAACAAAAATAAAATGATGTGAGCTTTTTATAATGCACAGATTGTTGTTGGTTTTATTTTTGGTTAGGTCACCAATGGAGAGATTAAGTTGACAGACAGTAATGGAACACAGAGACACACGCAAGCCAAGTGTGTTGTGCCAGGGTGGACGCCAGCACCGCTCCACTCCTGGTTAGCAGAGCCGGGGCCTCCCACTGACCCTGGGCAGGCGGACGTGCCACATGAGTACTGTGGCGCGGCTCTGCGACAGACACCCAGCTACCATGGTGATCACAGACCACTCGGGGGCTTATTTGATGAGGCCAAATGTTGCTGCGCTTCAGCGTTTGGAGGCTTTTTGTTGTTGTTTGTTTTCGTTTCGTATTTTTAGGGAGTGATTTTCAGGAGGTTGTGTAATGACGGGGGCTGGCGGTGCTCATTAAAGCGACCGTCTTGTGCTATTGATGTTGTTCATTACGGGGTGATGATGGGGGTTGGCTGCTGCGGAGAAGACAATCAAGGAAATCAGCCTTGTACTTTGGGAAGCTGGCATCGAGGTGTCAAGGTGCATCTTTTCAGGGTTACGCTTCTGAAGGCTGGCATCCAGATGTCGAGGTGCATAATGATGCAAAGCTTGCGTAAAAAAAAACTACAGACGACATATGAATATATAATATGTAGAATAAATGTCTGTGTGAGACATTTATTTTACATATTCAACAGATTCTACATATTCTACATATTCTACAGATTCTCCCATTCTTGTAAAATGAATGAGTACAATTTATTCACTAAGGTGTGGATTTATTCACAAAGGTCTTGAACTTTACTGAATATATTCATCGCACCCAAAATTCAGTTTGGACAAAATGCAGAACATACAGTACTTCTGGATCACCTCTGACCAGCATTATGTTCCCTCTTGGTCACACGCCCAACCCCACCCCCCCACCCCCCCTCTCCAGTACATTGATGAGGCCCTTCCTGCGGAGTCCCCCTACCTGTATGGCCTCCACCCAAACGCCGAGATCGGCTTCCTCACACAGACGTCGGAGAAGCTGTTTCGCACTGTCCTGGAGATGCAGCCGCGGGACGGCGGTGCTGGGGATGGTGGAAGCTCCACGCGAGAGGAGAAGGTACTGTAACATAGATTCATAGACACAGTACTAATGAGGGGGGTTCTATGCGCATCTTTATTCAGCTGCTTTCAGGATTTGGGATTCAAACCAGGGCTCAGACTAAATGGACTAACATTTGATTTGATTTCATTTACTTCTTTTCAAAGAATATTTAAAACATTTCTGTTCCGTAATGATATTTGTTTGATAAAGACGTGTTGTTTTGGCAACAGAATTATCCATGGCCTAATTGTTCTTCTAATATAGAGAATGAATCAAATTACCAACAATCATCTTTTTCCTGTGTTGTGCCATGTCCCTGTCATTGCAAGCACGGCCATGTTCTTGCAGGCCTGTTCACGCCTGTCTGGCTCAGTTAAAATGAGCTAATTCCCCGACCGCATACTCATTTGGGGAGGGTCTGACATTTAAAAGGTATTAGATATGGGATCTGGGCAAGAGTGTCTGAATGGGCTATGACAGTTGCCCTTTTCCAGTTAAGAGATTTTGAGACTTCTAAAGTGAGAACCAATTTGCATGCAAGTGACTGTGACTGGCAGGTGTTAGCACAATATACCCACTGACACACACTGGATCTCTCGAGGGTTTTTGACCCCATAGCAAACCATCTGACAAATGGTTTATGGTTCTCTTTCGTTTCAAAGCCGAAACGTATGAGTGGATGATGCCTATCATCTCCTACTTTTCTGAAGTAAATTTTAACCAACCCTTTGAAAAAAGGGCAGTAAGCGCTCTGACGTGCGCAGGCAACTACTTAGACAGCCCTGCGTGACGTCAGAAAGTCTATATATTGACTGCGCTTACGCTTCAGGTCCTCTTTGCCTCTTTCACCTCGCCTACTGAGTGTGTTTCTGAGTCGCTTTTCGTTTGCTTCCGCAAATATTTCTAAAACCAACGGCTTTTTTGAAAGCCCACCACAAAAGCTTTTTTCAAAGCTCTCCGAGGGATTTCCGTCTTGCTCCAAGTGCTCACGCCGGTCCCTAACTTCTGGTACCTCAAGACGCAAGATGGCTACTCGTCGTTGTACCGACTGTGATCGTCCCATGGCGATTTCCGACCGCTATGCTATTTGCTTCATTTGTATGGGGAGCGAGCATGCTATGCTCGCTTTTTCGCGGCCAGATCTCTGCTCGGCTTGCGAACGCCTCTCCCCTGCAGCTATCGCCAACAGAGCGGCATTTTTCGTGGGTTCCACTGGTAGTCCAGGGGCGGCTTCTACCCCCGTTGCCGTCAGTGCTCTCCCCGCCCGCCAGTCTATCGATTTTCCCCCGGCATCCTCGCACCCGGATGGGCTAATCGACTGGTCTTCAGTGGCTATTCGGCTGTCGGTTAGCTTCTCAGCGGCTAATCAGCTACCAGCCAGCCAGCTAACCGCGGCCTACCAGGCTAGTCCTGCTAGCTCCATCGGCGCTGCCTTTGCCCGCGCAGCTACTACACCGCCTCAGGGCGACGATGACGACCCGGTTATCGAAGCTGTGGATGAGGAAGAGCTTGCTTCCTTCCTCTCCGCTAAAGGTTGCGCCACTGTGGAAGACCTGCCACCTATGTTGAAGACTCACGCCGCCCAGTTAGCTTCTGAGCTAGCTTCGTTGGCTACACAGGCGGCTAGCAGGCTAGGCCTGCCTCCGCCTCAGCGCTGTCCGGGAGGGCGTTTCGACCCCTTCTCCGGCGCGCTTCCTTCTTCGGATGCTCTCCCGCTCCCTGCTCACCCCATGGTTGTGGCCGATGCGCAGGCCTCCTGGGAGGCTCCCTTCGCCGCCATTGCCCCTATCCAGGGGCACGCGGCATTTTACGCGATGGACGGAGCGGGTGCCAGTGGCCTCATGCAGCTCCCTCGCATTGAGGATGCGGTCGCTGGTTGTCTAGCACCAGCTTCTGCCACCACCTGGACATCGCCTCCCGAGCTTCCTTCCAAGCCGTGTCAGCGCACGGAGAAGCTTGCCTCCAAGGCCTTCATCTGTACAGGCCAGGCGATAAGGGCGATGAACACTGCCTTTCTCCTCTCCTCTCTGTCTGAGGAGCTGGTGGCAGATCTCACAGCGCAGCCGTCGGACCTAACCCTCCATCAGCTGCGCAGAGCTACCGCTCTCACCTCGCTGGCCATCAGGGCGGCCATTAAAGCCAACGGGCGCTCCCTTGGCTCCTTGGTCGTCTTAGACAGGCACCTCTGGCTGAACCTTTCGTCTATGCCAGAGAAGGAGAAGAGACATCTGATGAACGCTCCCATCTCCGCTGATGCTCTGTTTGGCCAGGCGCTGGAACTACAGCGCGATCGCTTGGAAAAGACGAAGTCGACGGCTCAGGCCCTGCAACCCGTGCTTCCTAAGCGTGCGCCGCCTCAGTCAGCCGCTCCCGCTACCTCAGACGCGTGGTCGCGCGCCTCAACGGACGCAGCAGAAGAAGAAGGCAGACGCGCCCAAAGCCGCGCCACAGCCGGTTACTGGGTCGCAACCTGCTTGGCAGCGCTCCCGCTCACGCGGACGCGCGGCTCCCGCTCACGCGGACGCGCGGCTCCCGCCAACCGTCCAACCAGCCAGGAGCGGCGCAAGAGGCCACAGCGATCCTGATACGATCGCGTGTGCGCGGCAGAGCATGTCATGCAATCACCATCCATTGACTGCTATGCCTCCGTGTGCTCTAAGAGGCACGGGTCTCCGCTCTGCAGTCCCCAGCTCGGAGCGTTCCCCCCCGCTTCGGCCGGAAGGACGCTCTCTGTTCTGTCAGCGCTGTTGCGCACTGGGGCACCGACTCGGTCTCCGCCGCACGTTCAGCTTACACACGCTGTGCGCTATGCGCCTTGTGTGATGTCACGCCTCGACGGCGCCCAGGTGGCGCCGAGGCCTCTGCTACTGTCACGGTCTCCGCGTCCTCTGTCCCTCTCGCCTCCGAGCAGTGGGCATGCGACGCATCGGAGTCGTTCACGGTCGAGAAGCCCTCCCCGTCCTCTCTCGCCGCTTCTGTCGGTCGATTTATTGCCCAGATATGAGCAGAACTGTCTGCCCAGTCTGACACGTCTGCCATGGGCCAGACGGGAAACTTCTCCCCCCTCTTCGAGGTCGTCACTGACGCGCACTCCGGGTCGGCCGCACCACGGGGCGTCGCAGGTGAGGTGCGCGGCTCACCGACCACCAACGTCGCTGACACGTGCTCCAGGTCGGCCGCCCCACGGGGCGTCACAGGTGAAGTGCGCAGCTCGGCCACTCGGCCTTTTACACTTACGCCCGCTGCAGCTTGCCTTAGCGGAGCTAGGTGTGTCCTCCAGGTCGAACCCCGCCCGTCGGATCTTAGTGTCCAGACGCATGTGGCTAGCCCTCACGCATTGCCGCAGGCCGTCGTCCTTCACCAAAGGACGCTATAGCCAGACGCATGACGGTGACCACCGATGCGTCCAAGAGCGGCTGGGGCGCCGTTTGCTGCAGTCGCCCCGCCAGGGGGACATGGGGCACAGCCTCCAGGAGATTACACATCAATGTGTTAGAGCTCCTAGCTGTCTTCTGCACTCTGAAGGAGTTTCTCCCTCTTCTCGGAGGAGAATACGTTCTTGTGCGTACAGACAACACCACTGTTGTGGCGTATATCAATCGCCAGGGCGGCACGCGCTCTCCGGACCTGTTTCGCCTGGCGTACAAGCTACTCACCTGGGCCTCCCGCCACTTCCTGTCGATCAGGGCGTCGCACTTGCCAGGTGTGCGCAACACAGGCGCGGACCTCCTCTCCATGGGTGTTCCGCGTGCAACCGACTGGCGCCTCTGCCCAGCTGTGGTGCACAGCCTCTGGTCCCGCTTCGGGCGGGCACGAGTCGATCTTTTCGCCTCGAGAGAGAACGCTCACTGTCCAGCGTGGTTTTCGCTGGAGCGAGATGCGCCGCTAGGGTCAGACGCGCTGGCGCATCCGTGGCCGCGCGGTCTGCTCTACGCTTTTCCCCCCCTTCCTCTGATGCGTCAGGTATTGGCCAGGATCAGAGCGGGGGCTCACAGGGAGATTCTGATCGCCCCCAATTGGCCATTTCAGAGCTGGTTCTCAGATCTGGTCTCACTGTTGGACGGCCAGCCGTGGACCCTCCCCCTGAGGAGGGATCTCCTATCGCAGGCTCACGGGTCGCTGTGGCACCCCAAGCCGGAAGCATGGAGACTGACGGCTTGGCCCCTGAACGGGCACATCTCCTAGAGAGCGGCCTGTCAGGCGCAGTTATAGAGATTGTTCAGGCTGCTAGAGCTACATCCACTAGGTCGTTGTATACACTGAAGTGGCGCGTATTCAGCACGTGGTGCAGAGACAGAGGCTGTGATCCTCTAGTCTGCCCTATTGGCAAGGTGCTTGCTTTTCTGCAACACCTGTTTGATCAGGGTCGTACACCCTCTACTCTGAAGGTGTACCTCGCAGCTATTTCAGCATGCCATGTTGGCTATGCTGGCGTTTCCCCAGGCGCTCACCCCCTTGCGTCGCGCTTCATGAAGGGCGTCAGGCGGCTTCGCCCCTCTTCCATACGTTCAGTCCCTACTTGGGACCTGGCCACTGTCCTACGTGGACTGGCCCTTACGCCCTTTGACCCTCTGTCGAGTGCCAGTCTAAAGATGCTTTCCCTTAAGACTGCGCTTCTGCTCGCTCTGGTCTCGGTTGTCTTGAGTTTGCGCAAGATGACGCGCGGGTAACGCTGCGACCAAATCCCTTTTCTCGCCCGAAAGTGCTGTCTACTGACCCTCGTTCGAGGGTCATCGAGCTCTCAGCCCTTCCTGAGACGGGCGGTTCTGTGCCCGTCACTCTGTGCCCGGTCAGAGCACTTCGTGCCTATTTGACGCGTACGCAGAGCATCAGGAAGACGAACCAGTTGTTCGTCTGCCATGGCGAGCGTGCCAAGGGTCAGGCCTTGTCTACCCAACGCATGTCGCATTGGCTTACTGAAGCCATACGTCTGGCATATGAGGTGGCGGGTGTTCCTCCGCCTGCTCATGTCAGGGCGCACTCCACCCGTGGAGTGGCGGCTTCTTGGCCCTTCTGGAAAGGCGTCCCTATGAAGGATATCTGTCTGAGCGCTTCGTGGGCCTCAAGGAACACCTTCGCGCGTTTTTACGCATTGGACGTCACCAGGCCAGGTGTAGCAGAGAGGCGGCGGTCCCATGGGTCTTCCCACCTCGGGCTCCTCGGTGTAGAGCTCTTGAGGCTTGGTTGTAGTGATCCACTCGTACGTTTCGGCTTCGAAACGAAAGAGAACGTTACGGATACTAACGTATCCTCGGTTCTCTGAGTGAGAAGCCGAAACGTACGCTTCGGGCCTCAAGTCGCCGACGCTGGCGAGCTTGGCAAAGAGGACCTGAAGCGTAAGTGCAGTCAATATATAGACTTTCTGACGTCACCCAGGGCTGTCTAAGTAGTTGCCTGCGCGCGTCAGAGCGCTTACTGCCCTTTTTTCAAAGGGTTGGTTAAAATTGACTTCAGAAAAGTAGGAGATGATAGGCATCATCCACTCGAACGTTTCGGCTTCTCACTCAGAGAACCGAGGATACGTTAGTATCCGTAACGTTATCATGTGTGACATCTTGTGTGGTTACTGATAATAATAATGCAGCACTTTCATAGAGTGCTTTTAAAACACTCAAAGTAGATAAACAGCCTACAGCTATTATAGAGTAAACAATGAACAGACCGAATTAAAGCAATGTTGACAATCATAATGTGAAATTTCCTTACCATGGTCCTTACGGGGGGAATGAAGTGTTTGGTTATTGGCCAGCGTTGTGGTTGGTATTAGAGATGAAAGATAATACAAATTCAATTGATATTCAGGGTAAAATGTCAAATAGCAGCACATACAGTAGAAAAGTATGGTCCGCTCAGGTGTGGTAAGAAATGCAGACCTCCAAGCTTATCACCTCATATCTTTTATCCACATCTTGCCAAGTGTAGAACGCTACTGGAAGGTGATTTTAAGTCTGCACTGGTATTGCGGGTGGGGGCAGAGGAGTTTACAGTGTTGGAGGCAGCGATTAAGAACGTTCTTTTTTTTACATGGCAGTGATCGAAGTCTCCTCTCTCCCACCCAACCCTTCTTCGCAGGTGAGAGCCATTCTGGAAGAGATCATGGAGAAGCTTCCGGAAGAGTTCAACATGGTGGAGCTGCTGGGCAAGGCGGAGGAGCGCACGCCGTACGTGGTGGTGGCACTGCAGGAGTGCGAGCGCATGAATCTCCTCACCCATGAGATTAAGCACTCGCTCAAAGAGCTCAGCCTCGGCCTAAAGGTGAGCTCCCCGTTAAGCCCTCCTGCTCACTATCATGCGTTCCTGCCATCAGAGAAGCCAGATATCTTTTTCATAGCAGTGCAGGCGTGGCACCGGCTCTCCTCCTTCTCTCCTCCCTTGCAGGAAATAGCAAAGCTGTCTGTGATATTTACTCAAGGTTAAGGTTAACCTGTGTCTCGTGTTCATGGCGTTTCTGTTTGCCCTATAGCGAACACAGCTAATTTAGTCCCCTCCACCACCAGCAGCAGCAGCACCCCTGCTGCACCTTCCCGTTTAAAACTTCTGTTAAAATTTCAAGGCTAAGCGATTGCATTTTTTTTTGTTAGTGATACCGTACCTAACACACATGCTCAACGCCTGCTTTTGGCTCCAGCCGTACTGAAAGCCAGAGAGAGAACCTAGGTGAGACAACTGGAACACAGCGGTTCCAATTTCAGATGTGGTCTGAAATGTGTCAAATAGCACACTGCCACTGCTCACATTTGACATTTAGAGTAGCTGGAAAATACTGTTTTTTCTTTGTGTGTCTCAGCCAAGTCATGGGTTCCTGGCTACAAAAAAAGTGAATACACACCCAACATATTTCCCCAAAGTGTAAAAAACAGATTTGAATATACACTCTCAGTGGGGGGAAAGCCACCGTGAAGGACATTGTAAGCTTACTGTTATTGCAGCCTTATCTCTTCTCAGCTGTAAATGTCATTTGACATTTAATTTATCTGTAGCATGCATGTTCTGCCTGCCAAGTCTTGTGCAACCACAAAGTCTTCTATAAACTGTGTGTTCATTAAAATGATACCTTAAGGGTATATTTTGCTGTTCATCATTAATTGACTAATGTGAGTTTAGCATTTGACATTGGGAGCCCTTGTCATAATATTATTTGTGTTCCGTTGCTGGTGATTGGATTTCAGGCATAATTACTACAGTACACATGCGTGCGAGCATGCATGCATGAACACATTCACGCAGGAAGGTTTACCACGTTCAAATCAGATTGCTTTGCTTACAACTTACAACGCAGTTTAAAGAAGACAAGGCCTGTGAAATTTGCCACATTTGCCAGACAGTTCTCAGTCTACCTTGAGAAAAGTTTGACCGGGTCTCGAACCACTTTGCAATTAATACCTTGCAGTAGCCCACTGACAGTGAACTTGGCTGTTGAAAGTGCCAGACCTATTCTTTGGAGTTTGTCAGCTACTCAGCGAGTGTCTCACTAAAGACATTACAGCATTTTCAGACACAGGCAGGGCTGGGATTAAACTTTGTTGCCAGTGACAGTTCTATCTCTTCAGTTTCCACCACCACCTCCACCAACAACCGTCACCCCCCTCTCCTCTCCTCCTCCTCTTCCCTCACCTCCCCTTCCTGCCAAGCAGAGACCCAGCCCTCACCGAACATATCATCCACAAATACTCTTACGCTCCCGCTGGGCTTGATAGACTGACCTTGCTGTATTGCGGAAGACTCTGTCTAAACCCTGCAATAAGATAAACCGGCAGGAGGTTGGAAGACAAGGAATCCCTCTAGATATGAGTCTGCGCCCTCAGAGTTAGGCCTTCATTGTTGAGTGCAGGTGTGGATGGCTGGAGATATGAATGTGTGTATATATAGAGTGATGGTTTTATATTTCATTTCAGGGGGAGCTTACCATGACTAGCGACATGGAGAGCTTACAGAACGCGCTGTACCTGGATCAGGTGCCCGAGTCGTGGACCCGGCGGGCGTACCCATCCATCCTGGGCCTGGCGCTGTGGTTCACCGACCTGCTGAGCCGGATCCGTGAGCTGGAGAGCTGGACGTCAGACTTCCTGCT
Organism: Limnothrissa miodon; assembly: GCA_017657215.1. Lineage (NCBI taxonomy): Eukaryota > Metazoa > Chordata > Actinopteri > Clupeiformes > Clupeidae > Limnothrissa > Limnothrissa miodon. The sequence goes on from JAGFZM010000145.1 coordinate 281,178, forward strand.
GCCGTCCGCTGTGTGGCTGGCCGGCTTCTTCAATCCGCAGTCCTTCCTGACAGCCATCATGCAGTCGATGGCGCGCCGCAACGAGTGGCCCCTGGACAAGATGTGTCTGCAGTGTGACGTGACCAAGAAGAACCGGGAGGACTTCACCTCACCGCCCAGGGAGGGGGCCTATGTGTACGGGCTCTTCATGGAGGGGGCACGCTGGGACTCACAGGTAATGAGATATCGTCTCTCCGAGTGTGCCAAAAAAGGGTGCCAACACATACACACACACACACACACACACACACACACACAAACATAAACTTTACGCCAAGTCATATTTTTACACCTCTAAACATAAGAAAAAAACTTGGTGCGGACTTACAAAATGGCTGTGTGATATATTGAACCTTTAAAACAGCAGAGGCCACAAATTCTGTTATCAGATGAAGAGAGAGAAATATATGTGCATACTTTGAAGTTTCTCCTGGTATGTATAGAAAAGCTTTGAAGTACCAGTAGTTACAGAATATGCCTGTGCATCGTGGCTTTGCTGCTAATTTGCTGGGCTCTGTGTAAATGCACTCTGCTTTCCAAGAAAGTCTCTGCAGGCCAGGTTTAATTACAGCCTCTGATGTCAGTTTTTAATTATTGTCGAGCACTCTTACCACCCATATATACCATAACAGCCAATCAAGGATGGAAACCAGGTGCGCCCGATAGTCCTGTTGGGAAATATTATTCCAGCGTTGTTAGTGTTAGTGGAAGTAAAACAAGTCAAGTGTGTACACAGTTTTTTTTCTTCCTCTGGATGTGAGGGAGATATAATACAAGAATAGGTGCGCCAATCAGTTTGGACTCAAATGTGTTTGAAAGGTGGGCATGAGGTGGGCAGGTGCTGAAATACACAAGTGAATAGCCAGGGTGTTATCAGGGCTGGCCCTGTATGCTAGGAAGACCACACTGTCAAGGCTTCAGAAGTGGTGAATGGCAGCAGGTTACATGAGCATGTTAAATAATATTTGTAGATGTTATGTATTTGCACTGTACAGATCACTGTGAGAGCTGAGAGCAGAGTTGTCTGTAATATTTACTCAAGGTTAAGGTTAACCTGTGTCTCGTGTTCATGGCCTTTCTGTTTGCCCTGTAGCGAATGCAGTTCCCTACACTACATTGCACTGTAACATTACTTTCTTTGATTTGAGTGGCTTTGATAGTTTTTTGTCTTCCTGAAGAAGTTCTATGTTTTGGGGGATTTAAATTAGGTAAACATTTCTCAGAGGTTCCAGTAATTTTTCCATATGAGCTCTTCAATGCTACCAATGAGCAAAGGAACTTCAATTTTAGGGTCCATCAAGGAGCTTTATCTTGTTCACCCTTATCTTTTTTGCCAAGGATTCTGAAGTGACATCCCCAATGTCACTTGAGCCCATTAAAAAAGCTTAATCACAACTAAAAAGAAACAAGGTCTTGATGACTTTATCTTCCTGTAATTTGTATTTACGTAAACTTATATGAAACGATCTGTGCTTAGACGTTGTAAGTCTAAACTCCACAGCGATAGCTTTAGTGTTCCTGATGTGTATTTATTTAAACAGACATGAAGAATTGCAGTGGAAAGAGTGCAATAAACTTTTACTGCGACTCTGATGCAATTAGAACATCAGATGAGAGTCCAGTCATAAAAAGCGTCCTTTGTGGACTCGCAACAAAGTCAGCATCATTAGCGCATGTCCCTCAAGTCAGCAAAGGAGTCAAACTTACATCTGTCATCTGTTAAGTGGAAGGGGATTAATTAAATAGTCATCCGCCAGGACCCATCTTCTTCAGGGTATCCAGAGACAGAGGGGTGGGTGGCAAAGACAAGCCGATTTTATTACAAAATCCATTGACTTTCACTGTTTTTCAAGGGGACTGTGGAACTGGGGGAGACAATCATGAGTGCGCACACTTTAAAGATGTCTTTGAAAATATTTTGGATGCTAAATATCATAGGGTACTCACTCACCAAAATACAAGTGGTACAGATGACAAATTACCCATTAGTCAGAGTGGGACTTTTGCACCACATTTGACACATACTGACTTATTGAAATGACGTTCCATGTTTAGTAAGTCGATCGTGACATTGAATCATTGAACAGTGAAGTTTGAAACAAAACCTGTTGTTATTTACAGAAATAAATACTGCAAGGGAAAAGATTACTTTACTCAAAGGAAATAAGAATGAAAAATAAGTTTAGGAAGATTGTTTATTCCAAACATTAAAGCAACTGATTTGATGAACATGAAAAAAACCTAGGTTAAATCTCTGCTAAAAAAAACTACTGTATCCCATTTAAACTCACTCCTTCCCAAATTAACCCACTGGCATAGCGGAAAGAACCATTGTGTCACATGCCGAACATTATACTTAATTAAGATAATATAATTTGATGTACAGTAATTTTTTATCTTAAAAATCTTATACACTACTCTTATATAAATGTCAAATTCCTTATGCAAGGTGATACCTACAGTAACCAAAAAATAACCAGTGCTGTTTTATTATATCATCTGACGTGGGATACAGCAATGCACAAATGCCTGACACTTAATGAAAATGCCAACCGTGAGGGGCCATTATACTGTGGATACCTTATTCTTCCCTTACTGTTTTGTTCAGGCTGGCATAATTATGGACGCCCGGCTGAAGGAGCTGACCCCAGCTGTGCCTGTCATCTTCATAAAGGCCATCCCTGTGGACAAGCAGGAGACCCGGAATGTCTACCACTGCCCGGTGTACAAGACCAGGCAGCGAGGGCCCACCTACGTGTGGACATTCAACCTGAAGACCAAAGAGAACCCCTCCAAATGGACACTGGCCGGAGTGGCCTTGCTGCTGCAGATTTAGTGGTTTACACTAATCAAGAAGCTCCAGCTATGAATTTGCCCGTTATGCCATGATCAGCAGTGAATGGTTAGCTTATAGCACAGTGAAAGGCCTGGGGCCTGGATCTATATATAAAGGGTGTGTACGATCATTCTTGCCCAAAGTGGGGAATGTATTGACTTGTGTTTGTGCTTACAGTAAACATACACACATATGTGACCATGCTTACATAGAAAACGTACAGCATACAGTCACCCTGTTTTACATGACTAGCCCCTGTCTATTATTCAGTTGGTAATGATCAATCTACTGTAATCTAATTTTACACTTGGAAAAAAGGCACACAATAAACATTTGAAAATATAGAGTGACTTGAATATTTACTGTGCTCATCACTGACCATATGCTGGTATACACATGAGCAGTGCACATTTAATAAATACTATCTAAGTTTTATACAGATTTATACTTTAAGATTCTAGAGCAGAGCAGTAAAATTCAAGTAATATATATAATGGGAGAGATGATGTTTAATTGCAATTTGTAATGAATTGTAAGTACTCACATTTGTGATCAAATGATTTTTAAAATATAAATATTTTCATTAAAACTTAAAGTAAATAAATTCCCTCTAAATCTTCACGTTTGAGTGTCAATAAACCTAAAAAAAAATGTAAACACTATTTCACATGTTTACATGTTGAGGTCTTGACATTGTGGAAAGGGCATTACATTATTCTACCAGCACTGTGAGCATGAAGCTAGGTTTTCCTAATAGACAGAACAAAACAATCTGTACAAAGTGCACTTTATTGGAGTCTCATTGGAATTCAGAGACGCTCTTACTGTTGTCAACATCTGATTATTGCATCCAGAACACACACTCTCCTCTCCTTTTTTTGTACCATAGACCAATACACTGGTGTCAGTTGTTTAGAAATGTGAGACACATAATAACTTGATTGGCAGAGTCAGATAGAAATGGTGTGAACTTGATTGGATTAGAGATTTCAGCTTCACTTCAAACCACTGACCTGACATAATACTGAGTAAAGTTTCATTTTTATAGCCACATGAATGGCATCCATCCAGAAGAGTTATTGAGGAATGAAACTATAAAATAGCTTCGCTGCAGCCAACAGAAAGCAAGGTGTTCTATTCCGTCAGGAAAAGATTTCCATAAAACTGCTTTTCACGACTTTCAGCTTAATGCATTTTTTGAAACCAGCATCACGCTGGTTTCTTTAAGTGAACCTTTTAATACCACCTTGGTCTTGGGGGAACCATTTTAAGGATTTATTCATATAGTGGAACTAAATTAATCCCTCATAAGAAAGATGAATGACAGGAGGATCTCAAGAGTAACCTTTGCTATTACATTTGTCCTGCATCGCCAACAGTGTCACCATTTAATATTTATCCCAATAATGTTTTTAAGTAGAAAGATTAATTAAGTGGTAATATGGGCAACAACCATAACATGCCTTGCAATTTCGCTGTTTCACCAGTGTTCCATAATACACCAAGAATATCATAGGGTACAGTGTAATACCACCTCTGACTCCTATCCTGTGAATGCAAAAGGCATTGTTAAAAACTACACGTAAGGCCCTAGTGTTGTTGAAACAAACAGCTTACATGTAGATAGGCAATTCGTTGCAGGTCCTCTCATGCATGGTGTCTCTCGAGCTACAGCGTCACTGCAGCACAACCTACAACTCCAGTTACTGAAGGCCAAACTCCGACTGACAATTCATATTTTAAGGTGCCACAGAGCTGTTTTCTCTTTGCGCCGCATGCTGTGGAGAAAGTGTGACAGGCTCTGGGAGAGATCTATCATGCTCATGCTCAGAATGGTAAAGAAGGGGGCTTTAATCATTTGTAGGAGAAACAGTGGTTGCTAGGCTACAGGTTAGTTGCAAGAAAGTGCTTAGGAGTAAAAAGATGTTGAAGGTGTGGAAGGCATTGATATCCATGGAGGCAGGGAGCAAGCTAACATTAAAGTACACTCTGTGGTCATTTGGAAAAAGATTGGATGTTCTCTTCTTTTCACGGAGGCTCTTGTTTAATATAGATTGGAGAGGGCATAGTGATGAAGAAACAGTGTCTTTCTCTTGCAGAAATAAAAGTCACCAGTCCCCTGTGAAGATATCAAGCCAGGAAACAACCAATCAAAGGGCTTGTTTGCCTGAGGCTAAACCACTTTCAGTAAGATAAGAAGCTTCTGATGGAATGACCTTCTACATGGCATTGGGTCTGACGCTAAAATAGCTCATCTTTAAGTGTCAATCTAAAGCACAATATGTGCTAGAAAATAGTATTTTTCTCTTTTCTTGTTTGTCTCTTTTCTCTTTTGTACTCTGGCAATTGGCTAGGAGTTGTTGTACAGTAGATGTTATTTTTGTTATGTTGTTTGTTCTAGTCTTTTCAGTTAACAGTAATTAGTGGTGAAAAAATGTTTTGAGACAAGAGTCTTTTGTTATCTTTTTTTATGTGAACCTGACAATGACCTCAGACACATTCAGAGCGGTTTTCCACTAAAGACCCGCTATCATTGTCTTTCTATAGCAACCAAATGCTTGCAATGATAGCCCACGCTTTGAGAATGCTTTGTCATGTTTATTTGCATATGCTGTCAGTTTGAAAAAGGTGTAATTATGCACCGTAGATTACTGAATGCTGGTTTATCAAAAGATTTAGAAGATGACCTGCATTTGGGATTTTCCCAAAATATTTAAAGTGAAAAAGCTTTTAAGAAAGGTTGTTTGTAAGATGGTATGGATAGTGTGTATCATCATTTTGTTAACTTCTTTTGTTAGCAGAGAATATGAGCAGAAGTGTATAAATCATTGTCTCTCCTCTGTGCACAGCCTACAGCCTTAGCCTGCCGCTATGCAAATGAACTGAACAAAACAAATTTCAGCTTTGAGGCTCTGCCAGTCTACTAGTTGCAAATCATGGACATGTGACCTCTTTTATGTTCAGACCTATATGTAATTGTTAAATATGAGTAGAAAGAAAGTTACACATTCAACTCTAATGGCCTAAAGCTTTAGCCACCAGAGGCACAGCCTAATGTAAATGTAGTGTAGTCTCGGCTGTCATTCTCAATCAACTCAGTGCTCGTGTTGTGGTTTTGAAAGTGCATCATGCAATGACTAGGTTGGACAGAGGAAGAGACAGAGTCTGACAGGACGAAGGCTTGATACGCCAGTTGATCAAGAGTAAAGAGGAGAGGGTAAGGGAAGAGAAAAGCCTTTCGTGGGTGTGTGTGGGGGGGAGAGGGGGTCCTCAATGAAAAAAAAATCCCTAATGAGGAAGCAGAGTCAGAAAGCTGTCCAACAGAGTGTAGCTGTCGGGAAACACACACTGAGGACTAGAGACCATGTCAGGGGCAAAAAAGAGAAACCCACCCTACAGTACAATACAAGCTGGTCGGCTGGAACAGTGAAATCGTGTGCATCTGTATTTTCATGTATTATTTGGATTGGACAAAGGTCTAATCTTGGTGACAAAAATTCTAGTCTTTTATTTTTGCTATAAAAATAACCCTGTTTGTTATAAAGAAAATATATAATAAAATGAATAAAACTGAACCACTTCATGAATATTTTTCAATGTTTTATCAATATTCCCATGCCCATTCCATACAAACGTTATTTTTACACTTCACTGTTCCTATTGTTCTACTCCACAATACCAAAAATTTGAGCTAAATTATTTACTGCTTTCCAATCAAAATACTTTAAAATATTTATCTCAATTTGTCGTCTTACAGTATGCTGTGGGCCTCTGTTCAGACTGAAGAGTTTATATATATAAAGATTGATTCAGAGAACCCAGTGGACCATCCAGGGTTTCGCTGAGGGAATATTGGGCTTCGGTGAGGCAAGCTCCACCGAACCATGCTGCCATCCTCCATTTAAAGTTATTTTATCTTTATCCTCAGATCTGTGTTGAAGTCTTGCTTTCTCCAAGTCTGCCCTTTCTTAAGTGATTTTTTTCACTGTAAGCTTCCATTTCAACATGTCTACCCTTTAAAGAGTAGAGAGTCCAATTCAAGTACCAATATTCCCAAATCAATATACAGGCTTAAGACAACTTATTAGACAAAGCATGAACTACACAGACTACTCAGACTATTTGTACTACACAGCCCACTGCCCTCTCACTCAGAGAAATAATATAGTATTATTGCAAAGGCACAAAATGTGAGGTGATCGCAAAGGATATGTTTGGATTACCTTCCTGAGCACTGAGCCAGGTCCGAGAAGCCGTACGGCAGACAATCGATGCAGCTACTACACGATGTCAAACCGATTAGACACTGTGGTAAAAACAGACAATGAGATAGACCCCCATTTCCCCAAGGCCCCTACTGAAGGCCCTGCTGCACACTGCATTCTGCAAGCATCGACTGCTTTGGCTGCAAGTCAAAGCCAGTTTACAGCACCTGGACATTGCATGACGTTTTGTATTTTTAGGTTTTGTAACAAATAAGAAATACGACCATCACCACTGTTAGACATAGACCTAGATGAGCCAATAGAGTTATATGAGATTCCTGAAAAAAAGATGCAATCTACCGTAATTAATAAATTCATAATCAAAAAGGATCATTTCCCTTGTTTCAGACCTCCCACTCCTGGTTGCTTGCTGCTTGTTTTGGGAGATGTATCACATTGTTGCAAGTCTGATAGGCATGTATCTGTCCATCTATAGATCATTAGTATCATTTAGAATCATTGCATGGTTCAGGAACAGCCCTATCTGTTCCTTGGGTGAATGACTATTTTGATGTGAGATCATGCGCTGATTGTGATTATAATTGTGAGGTGTGAAAGAGATTTGTAACTTGGCAAAAATGCCTTCAAAGACACATCACCCTTAAGGAAATTTGTTTTTCCACTTTTAACTACATTAGTGTGAGATCATATCCTTACATTAGGAGATATGTCCAGGCTGAGGTGAGGTGTCACTTGTCTATTATTCTTACTGAGGGTATAAGTGCTTGATTATTACTCTTACTGAGGGTATAAGTGCTTGATTATTATTCTTACTGAGGGTATTAGTGCTTGATACTTTCACTGAGGTACACATGCTAGATAATTACTTTTACAAGGAGATAAATGTTTTATTATTATTCTTACTGAGGGTATAACTGGTAGCACAACCAGAAGTTTATGACCAGGCAACTAGGCACATTAGTACTAAGTAATAAGCCTGAATTACTCCAAGTACAGTAGTGTTTGAGGTTTATTGAACTGACGGTGAGGCAGCCCCCGTGCTACTGATGTGATGAAGATGAAAGCTGATGATTGGATTTAAATGAGAAAAAAAAACATCTTTTGTCTCTGTCAGCAGAAACTCCTTCAGCTTTGCATTTCCCAGTGTTAGCATGGATGCTGCCTCTTTGACAGTTACTGAAGATTCACATTTCTCATCTAAATATTGATGGGGAAAATAGATCGTTGTAAATTGAAAAGCAATATTTTTTTTTCTCCGCCAAGTCTGTATGCATAGGAATGTCCTTGTGAGCAGAGGGGTGAGCTTTTGTTTGCTGTGAGAATTGCATTTGCACCTGCGGAGTTCAATGAATTTAAAAGAGGCTTGAAATTTGGCTTCATGGTATCCCAAGCAGTAGGCATTAATCTGCATGTGTATCTGCACGGCACACTTTCATGCCTGCATCTGATTATGCATTCATCTCCTACTCCACCTCTTCAGCAGCTACCTCGGGCCTCTAGTCCTTCTGTAATTACAGATTCCACTAGTTTGCCATTAAAACACCATTAGGCTGCCATAGAGCCTCAGAGTTTCTGCAAAACTCTTTTTAGCCAAAATGTGTCTCTAAACATTTATCTGTATTGACACATCTCAAAACTGTTCCCACAGTCAGGGTTTCGCCTGCCACTCTTCCCAGATTATAATAACGAACATCAGCGCTTAAAGCCATGAAACACCTGCCCCAGTCAATCAACATCACATCTTACGGCAGGTCATACTTTCATCTTTATTCATACATTTGCAAAATCAATCCATTGAAAATTCATTTGCAGGGGGTCTGGCAGCAAAATGTATTCGCTAGCTGGTGTCAGTTTATGATAAAACTTCCTCAGCGCTGCCTGTATTATTATGGTGTATTTTATGCCTTCCTACTCCATCTACCACTGCAGCAGAACACTGTCATCACTTTCAGTGCCTTTAAGAGCAGGAGCACCTCAAGTGCATCGGCTGCCTATATACTTACTAATCCACTCTTTATTCTCCTGTAGCTCCTATGCACCACACACACACACACACATGGCTTCACCCTCCACAGGGCCACCATTAAACTTTATGAATGAAGGTACCTACAGAGTGCTGTTAGTACATCTGGATTTATTGCGGGTGTCAGAGGCGGAATTAGAATGTAGAGGGACTATGCGTGGAACATTTCATGTGTGATAGCACAATGGTGTATAGGGGTGGGGGTGGTGGTGGTGGTGGGTTGAGGGGTGGGGTGGACGGGGAGGCTGGAATGACATTTGTCCTACTAAGAACACATTCAATCCAGAGGAAGGTAATGTTTAGAAAAATAAGGATGTTTTATTTGCAGCTACTACAACAAGCATTAATATATCCAGTTGTCTTGTGAATCACTGAAAACACAGTCTACAGCCAGATATCAACAGTAGTGGAATATCTATCTATTCATATGTTTCAATATAATATATATATATATATATTATTTTTCTTAATCAACAACATTCATTCGATCCTCATTCTACAAATTTTGGAAAGACACACTCGCACACATTTCAGTATTTATTTAAATGGTCGAATATATGGTTAGTGGGGTTTGCCTAACTTTGCCTTTCACAAAACTGTGGTTGTCATTATTATTACTCTGATCAGCATTGCTAGAAACAGACTATGATAGTACAAAAGCCAACCAGAACAGACTTGTCCATACACTGCTGCTAAAATAGCGTATTTACAATTAATCGATGCAAAGAAATGGGCAATTTTGATTGTGGAAAGGAAAACTGACGCGTGCTGCTAGCCATCACTGATCAAAACGAATGAACAGAAAACAACAGAAAAAGTAAAACAAAGAAGAATGTTACATATTTTTTTTGTTTGTTTTGTTTTGTCTTCAAAATTGATTGTGCTTTTTAACCCACAAAAACCACTTCATTGTCGAAATGGAACATTTCTCAGAGGCACGAACAGAGGAGCACACATCTGTTCTATCAATGAATCTCTGAAGCCAGGTGACAATGACTAAAGGTACAAACAGTGAAGCGATATTTATATATTTATAAAGTTATTACAGTGTTGATTCTGTCCTCAGTCAAGAAGCCTAAAGGGCTGAGTCCCGTGGTGCTCCCTCCCTCCCACTTTAAACCTTCCCTCCACGTCCAACTGAAAGGCTAGTCTGTGTGTACAGCCAGGCGAAGCCCTTGAAAGTAAGGTGGTTCAAAAGAACATGGAACTGGATAATTACCAAGATTCAAGATTCAGTATTGGTATGGTCCTTTTGTTCATGTTGTTTCTTATCCATCAAACACAGAAAAATATATGAGTGTGTGCACAGAGAGGTTAAGGGCACCTAATGGAGCGATGATAATAGGCTAGGGCTGAGAGGGACAAAAAACGTGTAAGTGAGGTTACTTTCCCATAGTGCAAAACCGCATTCACCTCCTTTTCCAAAAACTTTCCCATGGATTTATGGGTCACAGGTTTGCTGGACTTACATCACTCTGTATGTTGCTGTCGTTGCCCCCGTGGTTAGCTTTCATTCTAGTTGTATCTAAGTCAAAGGTTCTGGCATTCTCTTTCCCTTTCTCTCTCTCTCCATCTTAAAATATCACTCATCCTTTCCATCACTGTCTCTGTCTCTCTGTGTGTGTCCTGTGTCTTTGCAGTTAAACAGTTACTTCGGTCTTGCTACCCGTGCGGTAGTGTTGGTGGTGGTGCTGCTGCTGCTGCTGCTGGCTGGGGATGTACTGGAACTGCTCGACGGTCTGTGTACGGCGCGAGGCAAAGGCCTGGCGTTTAGAGGCTGTCTGGTTCCGGTTGAGGGTGTTGTGTTGCTGCTGCTGCGGCGGCTGCTGCTGAGGCTGCTGTGTGACGTTGTTGGAGGCACTGGGATGCGAGTGCATCTTCGTCATTTTATAGCGGTCCATGAGCGGCGTGGTGGGCATGTGGACGTCCGTGTGCGAGATGGCACGCGACATGGACTTGTCCGAGTGGAAGCCCGACATGGCTGCCGCAGCCGCTGAGCGCTTGATGGACATCATCTTGTCGGGCGAGAGCAGCGGGTCCTGCGAGTGCAGGCGGTCCTGCGAGTAGAGGCGGTCGTGCGAGTACAGCCGGTCGCTGGAGTGCAGCCGCTCGTGTGAGTAGTGGCGTTCGTGCGAGTAGAGGCGCTCCTGCGAGAGCAGACGCTCATGGGAGCGGAGACGCTCGGCCGACAGAAGCTGCTCGTCGCTGAGAATGCGTCCGCCGTATGGCGACATGCCGGCATATGCCGATGACATTCCATGCGACGAGGCCGAGGCGGTGGCCGCCATTGCAGCCGCGTAGTCGTGGCCCGTGCGGCCTCGCTCCGGCGAGAGCACCCGGTCCTGGGACATGGCACGCTGGACCCGCCGCGGGCGCTGCCTCTGGGACGGCGCCCCCTGCTGTTGCTGCTGCTGCTGGGCGGCTGCCTGCTGGTGCTGCTGCTGCTGTTGAGACAGAGCCGGCTGGCTGCCCTGCGACTCCTGGTTCCGGATCACATGGAGGGGCAGCGTAGCACGGATGGCCAGGTCTGGGAGATGACGCTTGCGGCTGTAGTAGTCATCCACATCCTTGTCAGCTGCGGAGATAATTCAGAGGAATCCATAACATAAGAATTGTGCTCTGCACTACATCTCATTGACACAGTTTGTCTTGAGAGGTTCAAGCACTCTAATTGGTATCGATTTAAAACAGTTGGTATATCAACTGATTTAACAGAAGTGTCACTTTTAGCACACAAACACAAATAAGCCTCTAGTCTCATAAGCATTTTCCATTCACTTTTGGTCAGCCTGCCTCTAATTGTCTGTCAAGATAAAGAGAGAGGTATGTTTATGGCCAACCTGCATGCATTTCATGGTCTAATGATTAGGGTTTCTATTTTGGCCAGTAAGAGGATAGTTTTTAAATGTGGGAATGGATTAAGTGAGGACAAATGAAAGGCAAAGAAACATTCTGCTGTTGACAAAAGATGGCTGGGAGATCAATTAAGTCCATTGCACACTGGTCCACAGAGCAGAGAAAATTAAAATTTAAAACTAAGAGGACACAGACAGCTAAAGAGAGAGGAGACACAAAAGCAGAGAAAGTGAAAGCTAGAGTGAAAGAGACAGACAAGCAGGAAGACACTAAATCTAAGTCTTCCATCTACTAACTAAGTCCAATATCTACAGATGGACACGTTATGAAGAATCATGAAACATGGTGAGTCTACCCACACAGATGTGACTAATTGGTGCCCATATGATTTGCAAGCGCCAGAATGGAGGCGTCATGCGAACACCGTGTGGACATTCCCGCAGGCGAGCAGCCGCACTGACGTGCCGTTATTCACCCAATCCGCAAAACACTTTGTCTATTCCTGTAAAGTGTGGAGGGTCGTCTATGCAGAATACATAATGGTAAACATGTACGGGGGAAGAAAATAAGTTCACACCAAACACACAACATAGGGAGGGAGAGAGACAGAGAGAGAGAGAGTGAGTGAGCGAGGAAGAGAGAGAGAGGAGGAAAGGCACTGTGCCAGGACATCTAGACTCCACCGCTCTGCATGGTAATTGCAGCTGAAATAATTAGAGGTGAAAATAATGAATTAATTGTTTCCGCAGGGCCCATAACGAGAGCAGTCTGGGCCAGCCATCGACCTTGAGACTCCGCTCCACTTGACGTCTCCCCCAACATGCCTGTGACGTTTGCGATTACGATTATTACCGCCGGAAAAGGTGAGGCTGAATCACAGTTATTACCTAAATTAATTTGCCGCTAATATGTTACCACAGAAAAAGACATTAATTACAGACAGATCCTGGTCAATCCTCGCTGTCTGCTCTTTTCCCGACAGATCAATGTGCCACTTCAAAACCTGTTTGGACTACGCTGTCATATGTGAGGTATCAATTACAGCACAGCCTGTCCAAAGGGGATTGGATCAAGCTTGTTAACAGATAAAAGAGCAGACGGATTTTAAACCTCTTTTTTTCTCTTGGTGTGAAAATGAGCATTCTGTTGTTAGGTTGATAAAAGCACCCTAATCTGCTTGTGGTAATTAATGATAAAACAGAAATTATTTGTAGTGTGTAGAATCAGCTCAATTAAGCACAATTCCTTCATGTTATTCATGGTAAGATATTAGCCGAAACATTAATATGTGTGCTTTTTTTTACTGAATGCAATGCAATGCCTTCGAGTTGTACGGATGAAAACAAATTAGTTGCAAATGAATGTGCTGGTCTTCAAGCAGTACTCCACGCTGCAGTTCTGAATAGAGGATCATCCATACTGTGGATCTGGAGCTGGACTTGTGCAAGACACATAAAAGCCCACTGATGGTAGGCTGCAGCAAATCATTTGCTTTAGGGGCATATCTGAGAGGCTCTCTTCACCTGTCTCCGGCCTAGGGGGAATACGTTGCAGAAGATCTGGTGAAAGAAATAGTTTCTGGCAACCTAGCACACAGCCCATGAAAGTTGGGCCAGGCAAAGCCTTAATTGTAGCAGGGATGATTAGCGGAACTGTCTGTGTCAGGATTTCTTGCCCAAGTTCAGAGAGAGCAAGATATGGGGTGGGTTTGAGAGGGTGGGGGGCTTTTGCTGGGCTGAATGAATATGCAATTTAGCACCACTAAATAATCACTTTTCTTTGAAATATCATGAGATCTCATTAGCAAACTGGCCACCTTTAACAATAAATAACAAAAGGACCAGACATGGTTTCAGACAGTTAGCCATATCTGTAAGGACACTTTTATGAGAGGATATTATACTATTATACCAGACCAAAAATTTGCATGAATCAGAAGAGGATAAGGCTTTGTCTGCTTAATACGAGCCAGCAATTCCTACCTCTTTCCCTCCAACCTTTTAACTCCAAGCAATGCTGAATTAAATGGATTGAAAAGGTAATGAAATCTAAACAAGTGAAATGAAATTGCAGCATCAGCAGTCTGAGTCACACCCATATCCTAACGATAATGTGGGAGAACACACACAGACAAATATAAAGACTGACCCAATCTCAAAATCCTCCTAAGTATCCATAATTGCTTGCAATTTTATAAAAGTACACTGTAAAATACATCAAGGCCAATGTAATTACAAAATACTAACCCAGCATGATGAAGTTATATGACAGCGTACAGTGTTTCCCGTAGAAAATGAGTTAGTCAAGGAGGTGGATGGGGTTAGTTGGCATCAGAGACAAGTTACTATCATTGGAAAGGTTAAATGTTTCATATCATATATGATAGAAAGCACCAATACGATTACTTATAAGACAACTTTGAGATTATCTTTTCTGAGAGTGTAGTCAAAGTAGGAAGGGTTTGTTTTCAGGGTGGCCACCTTAACTGTAAAGTGTGTGTGTTTGTGTGTGAGAGAAACAAACACTTACATAGTTTCTTAAGAGAGGAGAAGCGGTTGAGGTCTGCCTTCATGGCGGACTCGTAGGATGGGGGCAGGTGGGAGAGGCTCTGGAAGGAGCGAGAGAAGGACAGATCATAGGGTTCCGTCTGGGATGTGAGGATGTTGTTCATTCGTGTACTCTCTGCAGTAGGGTGGGAGAAAGAGAGAGAGAGAAAGAGAGAGAAAAGACCACAAAAAGAAAGAAAGATAGAGATAGGACACAGATGAAAGGAGAGAGAGGGAGGGGGACAGATAAACATAAAAAAACAGAAAGAGAGAGAGAAAAAAAACCCTGAGTCCCAAACAAGACTTCACACCAATAATGGAAAGACGCGAACAACGCCACAATGTTGTTAGAAAGAAGGTGGGTTGGAACACTCTCTCTATCCGGACTGGAATCATGAAGGCTGGTCATGTCACACTGAACATCACATCACATCACACCACTTGTGGAAACAAGGAGATGCTGGAACAGGGGACTGGGGGTGGGCAGGGTGTGTGTGTGTGTGTGTGTGTAGAACTGCTGCTGTCAAGTGCCCCATTGAATGACCACTCAGGAAGTGAGCAAGAGTTGTTCTGAGGTCCTTCCGCTTCTTCCTGACACTCGTAGGCAGAGTGTGTGCACGTGAAGTGTGTTGCATGATGGAAAGGCAATGAGGGAATGCTGTTTGTTGGGTCACTCTATCAGTTTGGGCCAATCACAAATGTGGTTATTGGCATATTGGGCCAAACTATGCTATTCTAATGGTAGGATAGGTTTCAACAATGAGTATTGGGACACACGTGCACACACACACACACACTTTTCTTTCTTTTTTTCTCTTTCTCGCATACACACAGTAAATGGAGTGCACTAATGGTGGAGTGGGAAGATGTACTTGAAACTGTAGCCTGTAGATTGGGGGCATTGGGGGCAAATCCAAATCTGTGGCCAACTCCACTATCTTTGACTGACCTGAAGGCAGTGTGCAGAGGGTGATGTGATTAAAACAGGTGTAGGTGTGTGTGTGTGTGTGTTTGTGTGTGTTAGGAGAGGGGGGGTGTGGTGAGGGTTGGGGGTGGTAGTGGAGAGAGGTGGGTCTTGGCACAATGTCAGGAGTGGGGTATGACTTACCATGCCTTAGGGATCGGTGAGCTGGTGAACCCAAGTGAGAAAACATATTTCAATGACATGCCAATACAAAAAAAAATATATGTGCACATCAGCTATTGCAGCTAACAGATTCAGATGGACTTTGTGGGGATTGTTCTGCGGCCAAGCACATGAGCTTCAAATGTTATTCTATACTAAGTGCAGCATCATGTCATCTTTAAACAAGTTTTGTAAAACAAAGTTAACTTATAAAAACACAGTATAAATTCCATACATATCTGACCATTTACAACTCCCTTTTGGACTTTGGACTTATTCAGTATAGTTCAAAAACGATGCACGAGGGTAAATAATAATAAATAAATAATGATTTAGGAGAGCAGAGTGTAATTGTGAAAATCTTTTGTAACTGTGCTGTTGCATCCTGGCTAATACATTCTATTACAGTACTCATCAGAACTGGCTGTTTCTCCCTTCTTTCGGAAAGTGTAACTTTTTGTTCTCCCAAACGCCAAGGACCAAAGATGTGTTTGCCTTTGTTTATATGGTGAAAGCCAATTAGTGGCACTTTCTTCTAGGTTAGGTTTCATCTCCTAAGGATAAACTCTGATTTGAGCCACCCTTTCTCTTTCACAGCTGCTCTTCTGTCACTTTTTTTCCTCTGAATTCTAATGAGAATTTGGTGAGAAGCAAGTGTTAGGAATGTTGCATAATGCATTTCTAAGCATTCACAAGTTCACTTGGGTGTCTGGAAGATACTTTGTAACTTTGTACTTGCACAGTATTGCATAGGTTGTACATTAAAGCCGATATCCATGTGCTGCATGAAGTGTATCTAACTACTGATCCAAGTTGGTTGCATCAGGAATGTTTACAATTGACTACGACTACCAGTTTTCTAAGCCATTTGAAAATTCGACTTGGAATGTACAAATGTAAACATATACTGTTCTTATATTTTTTTTCATTAGGACAGAGAAGTATCATGTTTTCAACAGGTCGGTTCCAATAGAGCCACGGGGTCATTTTTGCTGTTCAGTATGTCATTTCTGAAGCAGAATGCTCAGACACTCTGTGTCACAAGAGAATTAGCACAAAACTATGACCGCTGGCTCTTAGCTCGCTGTCACACACACACACACACACGCACGCCACACTTCCACATACACTCTGCACTCTTAACTAAGCCAGAGGAAAATCTTGGGGCTTGTTAGTCGATGACCAATAGAAGCCTTTCGCAGTGAGCCTGTGAGTCACAAAGTGCCAGCTCACCAGCGGCAGTGATTTAATCGCTTCACAAGCAAGGGCGTGCATCAGACCCCAGTCACTCAGCTGGCGTGTTTGTGTGTGTGTGTGTGGTGTGTGAGTGTGAAGGTGTGTGTGCTCACATGTTTGTGTGTACGTCTGCTTCTCTCAAAGCATGGGTTTGGGTCCCCCTTATCTACTGAGCACACTACACACACAGGGATTTCTGACTTCCCTTTTATCCTTTGATCAATACATATATCCACTGGATGAGATTCTAAAAATGGATTTAAAATGCATCTCCTGGATTTCAGCAGGTCTTTTCTGTTGTTTTATTTCCTTCCTCCATCAGAGGACAAAGACACCAAATGAAAGGGTTTGATTTTGGCACTCCCAACTAAATGAAGCTCAGAATCAAAAGGAAAAGAAGGGCATAGCGAGCCTTTATGTTTGTGTGTGTGTGTGACAGAGAGAGTGTGTGATAATGTCATAGCAACAATCCATCACAGAGGCATTGTTGACAATATAAATGAGGCAGGCTTATGAAATTGGCAGAGCACTGCACCATCACATACCTACAGTATCCTCATCGGTGCTTCCCAATGAAGGTATGAGCCCAAACAATTGACAAACTGGCTGAGGTAGAGAATCCACCTGCCCTGCGCAATTTCATAGCCTCCTCCCAACAGCACGACACATCAACACCTCACAGGTGCCCACATGGCTCTCCCATGACCCCACCTTCTGCCTGTCCACGACGCCAGCCCCGGTTTATGACCACCACCAGTCCGCTGAATACAGTCTTCGCACAGCTGAGCTTGTACTTTTTTAAGGAGAAGGGTGTTCGAATGTGATCGCACATTTCCTTTAAGGCTGCCCTTGCTGCGGCTTGGACGTCCTCTATGTATTAACTCCCCTCCGCCCTGCACACACCCTTTTTCTTTAAAAGCATCATCACTCTCCTTTGGAGAGATGGGCAAGGGGTGTGGAAACGGGAACGGGAGTGGGTGGGGATGGAGGGCCGTTGAGATGGACGATGCTGTACTAGCCCCTTCATTAACCTCTGTGATGGAAGCATGTCCACGTAGATGTGTGCTGGGTCAGCAGCCATTAATGAGGAGACGTCACCCCCGATACAAAGGTGGTGAAGTGCATATTAAGAAGTGCTGGGCAATCAGCACAGCAAAGCCGACAGTGACTACATACATTAGTCGACATAGTTGTGCATCCTTACAGCTACAGAACAGTTGTGCATCCTTACAGCCCTAACTGATTACATACACATACTGTGCCGTCTGACACCTAAATGAGACAGTGGCACCTACATTAGACTATGCTGTCATAAGAAACCCACAGCCTCGGTGGAGCCTCCATCCGGAGAGCAAAAGTGCAGCCCTCCTGAGTTTAGCGCCCTCGGCTACAAGTTGGTCGGGTGTCTTTAATTTTTTTTTTTTTTTTTTTTTTCTGCTCTTACCATTTTTGGGTGTTCGCGTAGGGCTACTAAGACCCACGTGGTTGTAGTTGTGCTGGTGGGCGCCTGCAGGGGGAAGCAATGAGAGGTCGTGGTGAAGCAAGTCCACAAACTCATCAGACATCCCAGACAGTAGCTGGGTTTCAGCCATGTCACCCACTGGGTCATGGCGAGGTGCACTTGGTTACGGCTACTGTCTAGGATGGCAGTGAGTCTAAATGTGGCATGGACAGTTTATGAATAACAGGGCACTGCACAGCCCTTTAAAGGAGGAAAGAGTTGAAACCTGTGACACAACAGTAATAAAGCAATGGGGGGAGGATCACATGACAAGACCACAACGTCACTGGTGAATGGTTTGGTTGTTATGGCAACTGAAATGGAACTCTCTAATACTAAATGAACTGGAAAACGATGAAAAAAAAAAACGATGTATGTTGTTTTAGATACCATAGAAGTCACATTGAGCCAATAATGACCCCATTTAGCATAGAATATTACAACAGTCGTTTGACAATTTGTTTCATTTATCAAATCACACACTTTACATAGCATAGTTATCGGAAGATGCACACAGTACCTTGGTTAGCGCATTTACAAAATAACACAACAATCACCCCATCATCAATCACCATCAGCAATCATCGTTTGTCTTTTTGAAGTTTTGACACAACTCAGTGTGTCCATTGTGATTTTCCTCAGTGTGGAAGCTCACACTCAACACGCTGTCACAGCATTCAAATGGGCGCAATTAATCTTGCATAGCAGCCGAACACTAATGAAATCCCCAGTGGCCCTCACAAATCCAATCACGCTTTACTTGTGAGCCAGTGCAGTGCATTTGTCAGCTCTGAAACACTTCCAGCGGCATCGTTCAGCAAGCTGGAACCTCATTTATCCTGCACTTTTCCTGGGCACCTTTTGAACCCCTTCAGTCACCGAGAAATGAACGTGGCTGTCATCTGTCACTTTCAGTGGTGGGCAAACTAATGCGTGGCCATGCGGGCGCTGGAAGACAGACACAGCTGCTGTTGGGTCAGAGGTGCAGCAGAATAGGGTGGAGTGTGTGTGTGTGTGTGTGTGTAAGGGGTGGGGGTGTATGACGAGACTGTGCAATGGCAGCGCCACTTTTTGTCACTGAACTGGCTTTGACATAGTGCGCGAGGCCCTTTCATTAAGTCCACTGTGTGGTGAAGGATGATGAACGGTGGCCATTTTGAGCTGGCAACGATGACACGGGGAGGAACCTGTGATAAATGGAGGACGGGTGCAGAGCAAGCCTAACCAAGCGTGCCGAGGGTTTTTTGGAAAGGGTTGCTTTGAGTCTGTTTAAAAATGTATTAGACCAAGGGGCTATAGTGCCATTTACATCTGTCATGAAGCTGAAAGGGGTGCAAGGACTCAGGCTAACAGATGCAAATAGCAGGAAATGTGAGTGTTCTCTCCAATCATAGGACTTCCAAGTTAAAGGCGCTCTATTAGGTGCTGCAGTATTCTAGTGCGATTTCATTTTTGTCTCAAATTGTAGGCATTTCCCCTTAATCGGCTAGCTTTCAGCCCCAAACAACACAGGGGCTGTAATACTCAAACCAGACTGGTATATTCAAACAAACATTAGTGGCAGAGGGATCTGAATTTAAACAAACAACGGCTACCCAATCAGCAACAAGATGGTTGAGGGTAGGGGTGGGAGTTAATGTGCGTTGTTGTCTTGTCGATTGGTTGGCCTTGTTTTGGTGTGTTTAGGTTTGTTTGAGTTGTTCATTTGAGGGTTACAGCCCCGGTGTTGTCTTTCGAGATCGAGTTTTTTTCACAATATATTCAGGGGGCAAAAAGCAAGTCGATCAAAGACTGCCTACAATTTGAGACAAAAATGAAATTGCGGTATTAATCCTGCAACATCAAGGACACAGAGCACCTTTAGGGGGCTATTACTCAGAGAATTATGAAGACGTTTTGCCTTCTGTTGTCTGCTTTGCGATTATACATTCAGTCTCAGTGCTTTGGTTTAGCTAATTTAGAATGCACACACAGCATATCATTAACAGAGAAACGCACAGATATTAGTTCAGCTAATACTGTACAATGACAGGCGAAGATTAATTTCACCAAACACAGCAAAAAAACGGCATAAAGTCCTTAACTCTCGCTGTGATTAGAAGGTGATGCTGTGTAGTTTCCCGAAAACTTAGGTGGCCACCACACACAGTAAGAATGTAAGGGGGCTTAATACTTAAACCAAACCACCATGAAAGGCAGAAACGGATTCAAGGCCCCTCTTCTCTTTCAGCTCAGGCTTCTAATTAATATGGAGCATCGTCCAGTTCAATGATCCTAGCTTAATCTTGGGTCCAATTAGCTGCTTTTACAGAGACAGTTAACTAAATCTCCTCCTGTAGCCCAAGGTCTTGTTTTCTCAGGAAGTCGCACCAAAGTGCTCTGTTGTCTTCTGTAGGTCTAACGCAGCACATCACACACCCACCAACTGAGTCATCTGCTGTGGATGAGGGGTCAGAAGGGATGTGTGTGTGAGTGTGTGTGTGTGTGTGTGTGTGTGTGTGTGTATGTGTTTGTGTATTATTTGGCCGTATATTGCTTTAAATATTTATAGAAATCAACAGTAACATTTATTATGAACATATCATATGTTCTTCATGTCTTTGGCCATTTCTCTACTCTTAGGAGTTGGATGTACATTAAATATATGTACTTTATGTCTTCCTCCTGTGTTTGGGGTTAATTTATCTTATGTTGATGACTACAATTGGTTTGCATGTTTGTTGGCCTAGAAGATCTGGGACTTTTGATGTGACTTTTGATGTGACTTTTGATGTGACTGAACAGTTTGTTGAAAGTTTGTTGTTTGGGTTGCTGTTGTTGTTAGATTCTACAGATGTTTACTCAGTGACTGGCTGAGCTTTGAAGTGGGCGTGGGGGTGTTTGTTCCAATGAGGCACCAAAGCAGCAGTGAACTCTCCAATGCCCAATAAATCCACAGATTGCACATAGATCTATTTCACACCTGACGCGTCCTGCCAACACCACCCATGCCCATCTGCATAGTAATATCCAGATGGCACCAGTGATTCAGTATTCTGACATTTCTCCTGCATATTTACAAGTAAATAATACAACACCAAGTAAGAGTGCATTCACATGTTCAAAGTAAACAACTAACACAGCTAACCAATGCAAAAAAACTGAACTGTTACTAATATGAAAAGACTTGAAGTGATGAAGTGAAAAATGTGATCAGTATCCTGGAATAATATACTGTAATAAAAGGGAATAGGCCTCATTCATTCATCCCAGATTCAAAGCAGGAGTACTGACTGGTAAACATGTAGGCAATAAGCTATTGTGTTCTTAAATGTAGGGCTTGGAGGTGAAAAGGGGTTTAATCAACATCCCAATTCAACAAAGTAACACTTAAAAATCTATTTGAGGAAAACAAACCCTGACACATGCCGTTTTCTCAGCAGCATGCTGTGATTTTGACTACTCCAAACAGCTGGGAAACAGAGACAAGCCACAAATGAGCATGTGTTAGTTACCATGCATGTTTGTGCAAACTCTGAAACATACTATTAGACCACAACACTGAAAAACAAGAGTTCAGATGCAAAAGTGCATTTGCAATGAATTTACAAAAATATATTTAATATATATATTAACTTGATTATCAGTCCAACACCCATTGTTTAGGCTTGAATTGTTTTTACTTAATAATAATAATCAAATTGCAGTTTGATAGAGATTACTTGAAAACATTATTAAATAACTTCATTTTGAATTTTTCTGAAAATGGACTTAGAGGATTTTGCATCTGATCTCAGCATTTCAAAAATAAGTTCCACTTTCTTTGAAAAGTACTCCCATTAATAGCATCCTTCCAAAACTGTAATCCTTTTGGAACAAAAAAAGAAAAGAAAAATTGTGGAAACAAACAAACAAGGTCATGAGAGAACATTTGCAAGAACAGCTGTGTAGCCTCCAGTCTTGAGTTGCCTGACGTCACCCTCGGGCTCACTAAGTGTTGTCGGGAAATCGCTGCAGCATACATACCACTTCCCCAAAGATCTCACTGCTACCCATAAATCTGTGTCATCTGAAGCATGATTCGTTAACATTCTTATCCATATGAAACCAAATGATCACCACAAACTGATAAAATAAAAGATGGAAAACAGATAAAGAAAGAGAGAGAGAGAGAGAGAGAGAGAGAGAGAGGGAGAGAGAAATTATGATTATGAGAAAAAGAGTGATATTTGGTGCTTCATCTTGTTTAAATCAGTTTTCAGGTGGTGAAACAAACCTGGGAAAAACAAACAGGCTGACGTAAATTCAGTTTTATGTCCAAATGTGAAATTCTTCCACCACCAAATTAAATAAACAAACTGTCAGGAGGGGCATGAGAAGGCAGGCAGGTTGTGGGTGATGGCGCAGGAACTAATGAAAATCCCAGAGCACTATTGCCGAATGCACAGAGAGGAGGAAGAATGGAAGAGTGAAATAGAGAGAAAGAAAATAAGAAAGGGAGGACAATATCAAATAATGTAGGGTGAAGACATAAAGCAAGAATCAAAGCAAGTGAATGATCCGAGGCACTGTAGATCATTGCTTTAGCTTTTCTGATAGCGCCTTTCTAAATAAATTAACAAGCAAGGGACCATTTAATTACTGCCCCTGGATGCAGTGTGTCTGTGGGCAGGTTGCCCCCCTGCATGTCGACCTGCCCTACAGGGAGAGTTGGGAGCAGGCACACAGCTGGCTTGCCCTTCTCTTTCCAACCCACCACAGAGCCAGGGAGGTGCGGGCCGAGCAGCGCCGGGGGGATGGCATTTAAATGCGGACAAAGAGCATTAGCATTTATTTGGCCGCGTTGCAGCTAAATGCCGGAAAAGAAAATAAAAGACAATGGAATACAGTGGGGATGTGTGGCCCAGACCCATTGCTGACATTCTCTTGTAACTCATTCAGCTGAGGGCCACTGACTTGCTGGAGAAGATTTTATTCATATCTCCTCAACCCCCCCCCCCCCCCACACACACACACACACACACACTCTCAAGAGCAAGTCCTTCAGCTGTGAAGGCTTGGTCTCGTTGGCTCGTAGAGGCAGTGAATAAAGACCACTGGGGCAGAAATAGGCTGCTGACGTGTCAAATACAAGCTGTGAGGTTCGTCAACATGCTATATGAACAATCCTACAAGGCCAGATGAGGTGAACAACACCCATTTACCAATAGTGTGGCCTGTACAGTACCTCTGCCAGACCCTGACCCTATGTGGTTTATTGAAGGCAACTGGCTGAGCCATGACATATTGACTTGTATCTAAACATCGAGAGACTGTTTTCCCATACCTTGATACCTTCAAGACATTAAGGAGGGCATGTAGGCATGTGTAATTTTGTGTGTAAAATAAAAAGTGTTATTCTAGTCATATAAAAGCAAACAAATTTGTGCAATTCCTGATACATGCTGACATAACAGCCTGCCTAGAACACTAAACAGTCAATTCCATAACGTTTGATAGAACAGCAAGAAAGCTGTAAAAAGAACAATATCTTACACTTATCAGAAGTATCTCAATGTGGAAATAGCAATCCTTTTCACTGAGCAATCACAATTTAAAAAGATAATAAGTCAAAACAGTTTTGGATTGACTTGTTTAATGTTCTTAGTGACTAGACTGGCCTATAATCCAGGATAATCCAGTCCTAGGAGTGTCACTCCACACAACATTGTGTGGGAGAACCACATAGCACTCACATAGTCCTGGATTATCCTTCACAAATGAACTGTGTTACAGTGTCTCTGAGTGATACATTTCTCAGAAATAAAAAACCCCACCCTGCCTCTTGAAGCCAGTAGACGACATATCGGGCGTTGTCCTTCAAGAGCTGAGGGCCAAAGATCTTCATTTCAGGAGAAAGCCTCCTCAAAGTTGCTAACAAGGATAAGCACAGTTTTAACTGATGTCTTCTTTAATTAATAAGAAGTAACATCATTCAAAGCTGCCTTTATCCCTGCCTAGCATACAGTCTTCTTAGGCCACATAGAGGGATACTCCGTAGCAAAAAAAAAGAAGAAAAAGAAAAAAAAACACTGGTGGGAAAGCTATGTGGGAGAAAACGGTTTTGGTTTCGGTTGACTGGCTTTTAAAAAAAAAGGAATGGAAAAATGGATTTTCTTTTAATGATCAATCTACCAATCACTACCGGTCTGCAATGGGCGATGCACGATGCATGGGTACACAGACTTGAACATGTCCACTACAGACACAGACATGAACTACACGGCCACAGAGAGGGGGGAGGGGAGGGAGGGAGGGAGGGAGAGAAAGATAAAGAAAGAGAGAGGAGGAACACTCAACTAGGGGACATATAATAGCTATTCCTACCATGGTGGCTCTGCGACCGCACCGGCCAATGTTTTTCCCCTAGAAAACACAAGCAAGGCACAGCAAATGGGTGAGATTGTCTGACCAATTACATTCACAGACACAAACACACACACACACACATACACACAAGAAACAGATACATAAACAGACACACAGACTGACATAGATGCACATGGAATTATTTTTCCTTCCTCAGTAAACAAAGACAATGTTCTCACAACCACACACACAAACACAACAAGTGCAGGGGGAATTACATCTTTATATACAGACAAGGACAGAAAACCAGACATAGACACACTGCATACTGTAGGTAGTGAATAAACTCCTTGTTTTTAGAACACTATTGTAAATAATACATTAGATCGACACATCCGGGAACTTGACTCCAGGGACATGTCCACACCTTAAAAAATATACGGGTTCGATATTATGAAATACAATAGGGAAGCCCTAGTGATGAATGCATCTTTGGACAAACCAAGATAAAGTTAGTGGGAGAGCGATTTGTGTGTAACTACAGTAGGAGTTAAAGGCTTGTTCAACTTATTTCACCTAATTTTTCTGTATCGAGCTTACAAACTGTTAGCACAGTTTAGTTTCTAACTGTGGATTATTGTAATGCTATATTAACACCATTGGCTCAATAAGGGAGTTTTGTCCGGCCCCTGTTGCTCATGGGTGCTCTCTGCTGTGAAGCAATGTCTTCACTGAATTGACCACACTTTAAAATAGACTTAAAAAATTGACAAAAACTAGCATAATGTAAACACAAAAAATATTCTGTGAATACAGATTCTTTTTTATTAATATAGCTAAATGATTGAATGAAAATGACATTTTCATTTACTATTTATGTTGTGGGTAGTTTGCAAAGTAGTAAATCAGCAAAATAAGTTGCAAAAATGTGTAAAATGTTAACTCTCAAAAACACTGAAAAGTCAGCACAATCAATGTGGAGAAGTGCTTTGACATGAAAAGAGAGCCTGAGAGGCTTGGTATTAATATGACAACTTGAAGCCAGTATTTGACTCCATCAGCATTTTACAGTGTGTGATCTCTCATGCAGTTACCATGGCTGAAACATGTACAACAGGCCTGACTGCCACTCAGCAGAACCGCAGACCGAGCAAAAAACTGAAACTACTAATACCTTAAAAAGATCCGACATGTCTTTCACCACCAATACGAGAGTTTTGACAGGCCCAAAGACGTCTCCTATGACTTAAATGAAAGTGCGAATGAAAAGGCGGCCGAACAAACGAGCAAGGGGAATATTAGCTAGTAGAAAACACCTGCAGCGAGGGCCATCTCTGCTGAAGCGAGGAGGAGCAGAAAGGCAACGAGATGAAAGCAGGCTCTGAAGTAGTAAGCACTGATGCTAGTGCCACTGCTAATGCTAACCTTCTATTACCATGGGCACGATCAGAGGCGTAGCTCTTTGATCCGTCACTATTGATTTAGCCGTCAGCTCCTTGTGCCTCCTCATTCTCAGTGGGGAGGGAGAGGGCAAACTTGTTACCTTTCCATGAGAGTGGGACTCGCAGCGGGAGGTCTGCGTCTGTTAAAAAAGTGACCTTGCTGTTCAGCGACAGTCGCCCTTTACGGCTGAAAGGTTAGGCTGAGCCACTGTGGTGGTATGTGCCCTATTTCTCCTTGGCAGACCCCGTCATTTTTATGAAGTCGACAGAGTGAAAATGAGAGCAAGGCACAGAGTAGAGCAGGAAGTCATGGATAAGGAAGAAGAATGGATGTCTAGCTTTTCAGTGTCAGTCTCTCTAGCGGGGGCATGAGTCATCAATAAAACATCAAGGAACATTAATGGAATATGTGCTTTTTACTCTATGTCTTGGTTTCAGACAGACCTCCGCAAGGAAATAAAATACAACGTAACATCTTCAAAGAGCTTAACAGGAACAGTCATATATAGAGTGGACATATCAACTGGAATAAATTGTGACGGGCATGTGTGTAGACAACAACTCTCATAGTACACCCCACCAACTCTAAACAGTCAACTCTTTTATTTCAATTAAACCACATTACAAAACTATGGATGAAGTTGTCTCATTGCAACTACAGCATAGGTGACAGAACAGTGGTTAGAATATATTTTTTTCTGTTAGAACATAGTCTGTGATGTTTCTATGAACTTTTACAGTTTGTTCTGTCCTGTATTGTCTATCTAATGTACGCAAGGGGCAGTGAGAAACGTAATTTCGATTCCTTTGTATGGCTAGTACATGTAAAGAAACTGACAATAAAACTGACTTTGACTTTTGACTTATTACTTACTGGTGTAAGGCCTTTTTTCAAAAACTCCAACAACATTAATTTCAATCAAAATAAGCCCTATTTTTTAATTTAAATAGTTAATTTGGTATAAATTGAGTGACATTGAATTGGCCAATTATTTTGCCATTATTTTACATTTTTACTACTGTCGACATTATGTCTGTACCCTTGTACATGTTTACAGTTCCTGATGTTGCCTGGTGGAATAGAACAGGCTATATAACAAAGCATAGGGCTGTAAAACGTTAGATAAAGATGTCCTTTTCAAAATGGCTTGTGATCCGACACCTCTCTGGTCCAGTAAGCCCTGGGGAGGCCCAGCCTAATATAGGTTGCCCTATACAGCCACAGACCTGTCAATCATAACGCTCCTCCTCTATTTCTCCCCAGTCCCTGAAGAGCCCCCGGCACAGGCCGCTCCCTGAGTACACATGTAGTCCTGCTAGGTGTCAAAAGTGTGTGTTTGAGTTTGTGCAGCTGCACAATGGGTTTGGAAAGATAGGGAGCCCGCAGCCGAGTGGAAGGGCCTCAAAGGCAGTGTCACTGGGATGCTGACAGAACAGGCCACTCCTGACAGCCACGCCATTCTAGTCTCCGCGCTCACGGCAATCGATGCTTGCTGAGATTTTCATTTAGATTGCGGCCAAGAGTAAATATTCCTGCTAAGATTTGGCAGTTTGTGCTGTTAGCTCTCCCTAAACAAGGGAAAATGTACAGCCCATCAGCTACATTTTCATAAGAAAGCAAAACAATGAGACAGGACAATTTTAGGGTGGACAGGTGAAAAACTATATCCATGCATCTGCAAGGTTATGGCAATCACCCAAGATCCTCGGCCAGATAGTGTAAAGACTCCTGCAGATCTATTTTGCCCACAAGGCTCCTCTGCTAAACTATTTTAAGAAGATCAAGAGGATATGACTTTGGCTGCTATGTCATGCCATGTCACTGGTTTAAAAAAGAAATTATAAATGTTAACATGTGGGCAACAAATAAAATCCTACCACAAGCAGCAACAACACAAATAAACCTACAAAAGGACACAGACGTTTCCACACAATTTCTTAAGAAATATTGGTAACACTTTATTTGAAGGGGTCTACACACTCTAAGAAAAACTGGTTCTTCGCAAGTACTCTGAGGCACTTTACAGTCATTACCAATTGTGAATGGCCGCGAGACTCACGTAAAACATGAGTCACGGCATTACGAGATGTGTCAGTGCAGCTACCGCCGCTAGGAGGCAGCACAAGACCTCTCTAATGATTGCACAACATTCGGAGAGTCAAGCGGAGCAAGAGACGTTAGTTTACTTCCGTGTTCTATTTTTGCAATATGCAGTTTGGTCTGATATAGTCAAATTTTTATGCTAGAAATACTTTACAATTTTGGACCCTATGGCTTAACAATCAGCCTGCGCCAAGTAGCAAATCCCCAGCTTTATTAGAAATTCTAACACAAAATACCGAGACATCATTTCCAAAGAGACACAGAAAACACGACTGTTCCTTGCCCACAAACACACATGAAAAACGGTCTGACTCCAGCTCTAACACCATGAATCAAGCCTGGATTCTATGAACTAGTTATACAACTATTTAGCCTATATGTTCATTTGTGTTCTATTTTTGCAATATGCAGTTTGGTCTGTTATGTTTGAATAGGCCTACGTGAACCTTTTGAAGCCTCTTGAAAATCCACCGAAAACTACATCCATTAATGAGGATTTAACTGTAGGTTAAATAGTAGTAATAGTAATAGTAATAGTAATAGTAGGTCCTTCTCCTATAAAAACGTCTCTGGCAGAATTTCACCTTCAGCTGAGTTAACAGGGCTGCGACAAATATAGGCCTAAATGTGCTGAATGCGGTTTGCCCTCTGCTCATATAGCGTTCAGTAATGCTGCACCGGGCCAGTGGCATTTTTTATTGTAAGACAGGCATTTTTTTTATTTTTATTTATTTGAAGTTCTAAATGAGCACGTAGTTCATTTGTTGAGAGGCGCGTTGTAGCAGAATTTAATACAGAGCGACTGGAAGCAACGGCGGGCAGCAGGGCAAGCAACTCTTACCCTGTCCCATTTTGTTCGCAACAACTGCACATTGCAACCTTTGCCAGCTTTTTGCCCTCCCATCCAATTGTATTCTCACAAACGTGGATATTTTAATTTACTGAGACAAAAGGCAAATAGGCTATATGTTCACAGCAAATGAACAATGGAATTATTACCGGACTCCCATAATGGAGTTAATATGTGACAAAGACCCCTTTTAGTCAATGCTGCTCAATTTTCAAGCAAGGGATGGAGAGCCAATAAAATTATTTGTTATAGTCAGTGCTTGAAGTGGGCCGGAACGCAGCTGAACGCAGTTTCGGAACTTCTGTGTTTTCGTGTTTTGCGTTCCGCCACTTTTTTCTGTGTTCCGGGCAGTGCTTGAAGTTGGCCAGAACGCAGCAGAACGCAGTTCCTTACTTCTGTATTAGTCTTTTGGGTTGCGCCATTTTATTCTACGTTCCGGTAGGCCTACTTACCTGAAACTGATCCGACACAGCGACACTGGCCCGAGAATAGACAGTATCACAAGACCGATAAAAGACTACATTACCCACGAGACACGACAGTGCCCTATCATATGCGTACACTGAGTCCCAACCAATCGCATCAGGGAAGCAATGCAAACTGTCACAATTTATACTGTGAATGTCATGATGGCATTGTTCACAATGGCACTACAGCCCTATAAGTTTCCCTATGATTAGATGCATCACGCTGGTCTGGTTTATGTTGTTTTAATGGTTTTTCAGTATCATGTTTTTGTGAATGAGAAAAAAGTAGCCTATGGCCATATGGTTATTGCTTGGAAGAATGATTATGATAGTTTTTGAAACAACACATCCAAAAGACTCAAAATGTCACCGAACAAATGTCAAATGTCTTACAATTAGAATTCCTGCACTTATTTTTTCCCACTTCAAGCACTGGTTATAGTTGTACTTTTTAGTTAATGCAAACGCTTATTATTTCAAAGTGTTAATGCACTGACCGCAAAACGTACTGCTTTGACTTCCACGACCTACTGGGGGACGGTTGAAACAAGTGTTAACAAGTGTTTACCACCTTTGGTTCGCCTAATGGATGTATGAAAATGGGCAAGCGAGAACTGCCAGAAAGTCTCTAACATTGAAAATGACAATGGACGTTAAAATGATTATATGATATGGGGCTGACAACGTCAAGAGTCTTGATGAGCTCCCTCTGTTGTGCGTTGATCACAGTCATCTTTCCCATCGGGACTATGCGTCAGCATAGTCCACTGTATTAATTAGGCTATTTTTATTGAATTGAATAATTACTATATTTAGCCTACGGTTGGTTAACACAAACACGAAAACAACACTCAAATAACAGACTATTTACAGTAACAAAATAACAGTAGGCTATTCAGTATAACTAGCCTATTTCAGCTCAACTTTATTTCCTAACGGCTGTAGGCTATAGAAAACTCGTGGTTGCGGGCGCTCCCAAGTGCCACCTGGTGGTTGTTTGGGTACACTGCAGCTTCTTTAGAAAAAAAATAATTAAATAGTACGTGACACACACATGACGCACGGGAGGTTCGTGCGTGCAGCCGGGCCATTTCATGTGACACTGACTGTAAGTGCTCTGGAGAACCTTTTTATGCTAAAGAACCTTTTCTTGCTGTTTAAGGTTCTTTGGGGAACTGAATTAAAGAAAAAGGGTTCTAAGTCATACCTTGTTGTACTTTTAGTGCCTTGAGGAACCTTTTTGACTATTGACTGACTAACTTGTGGCTGTGTGGAGGAATGATTGTAATGGGGTCATTTTTTTGTAAAGGTCGATAAAGGCAACTACTTTTTATATAGAGCAGTCATAAACTAATATAATTATAAATCATATTAAGTAAGAATTTGTGGCTACTTGATTACTTTGTAATGACCCAATGCTGAATTAGAACAAATTATTAGAACCTAAGCACCCCCAGGGGTGTGAGGATCCTCTTGAAATTGCAATTACATATTTAGCCTAACCATGAATGCACAAAGGTATACAGAGAGCCAGATATTATATACACTAAATTCTAGGAGGCAGGGCTTCTGCGTGGTTTACCTTGTTGGTAGGATACTATCCCCACAGTTAACTCTACTATTTATTTTATTTAAAGCCTCTATGTGTAGGATCGTATCAGAATTCCTCATCTATCGGCGAAGTGGTATACTGCATACGTTTGAATAAAATGTATTAGCCATCCCCTTCCCACAATCCTAATTTCTTGCTACGGAGGCCGAACGCTCGCTCGCTCGCTCTTATCTCAGTTTCTGCTACTCAGTCTCTGAGCGAATATACGATACTGCTCTCCCCTACAAGAACCCGTACTTTTGAAAATGGCGGCGCAAAATGGATATTCTTCTTTGGTCCCCAGCCATATCTATATATAAATGGAAATTACCAAGTTTACCGGAACACAACAATTTATTCATGGAGGTAATTACCATTGTTTTACATTATATTTTTTAAAATAAAAAATATATTTTTAATAAAAGACGAAGATAAATAGAAGATAAATCCTACACATAGAGGCTTTAATTACATTTTTTTTAACATCACCTGTCAAGTAAGTACAAGTAAAATAGATAGACTGTCTGTAACATAACTTTCCACCACACTGCAAAAACAGTGTCAAAAAACAACACATGCTGACGTGTAGACAGCCTGACACTATTTGTGTAGAATTTTAACTCACTATGTGTATAATCTCTCATGCCTGAAAAGTTGACACTGTGACATGTGTCGGGAAGGACGTTAAAAATAATTATTTTAATAATAAAAAATGAAACACATTTTGGTAGGCCTAGTAAATAACACAGAAGGAGGGAAGTTTATTAAAAAATATTGCATTTCATTAGGCCCATGTAACTTTGTCCAACTGTGGCAAATAACGGTTGTTTTATTCATTGCCCAATCACGTCCCTCAACTGTGTATTTGAACTGATAGTTTCGCCCGCCGTTTATCATTCTTCTGTCGTTCAGGAACAACTTGCTGCTGACGGCAAAGATGCTACTCTCATCTCCAAGCAAACAGATCAAGTAAGTTTTTCTTAAATTAGTTTCGTTTGAATTGAAAAATTTGATTATACGAAAAATAAACTAGTTTTTTCATGATGTAGTTATGTCTGCTACGATTTAACCTGTCTATGACATTAACAGTCCACCTAGCTAGCCATATTAACTAGCTAGTTCTTTCAGGCTGTGACTATTGACCACGAATTTGAAATTAATGCTTGGGTTAACTGAATATCTCATGGCTTTAAAACCACAATTTCATGACTACAGTTACAGTATATGGCAGTTGTATAGTTGTATAGCTTCTAAATGAGTTTACTGACATCCCATATCTGCTCGCAAACAATTCAAAGATCTCTTGCTATCGTAGGCTAACAACTGGTTGGGTAATGGCATGGAAGACGGCTAATCTACCGTTTTATTTTTCGTGTTTCGTGCCCGAGGACTCGGAGCCTGAAAATGAAATAATGAAGTCATTGTAACCTAATTGTGTTCTAAAACATTAATATTGTATTGTAAAGATTGCACACATTTCCACAAAAATAACATACATTTGACCCATTGCACCATATCGAACTTAATCTAACAAAGAAACACTGCATATCTATCCCTTTCTCTCTTCGTCAAAGCTGGGAACCAGTACCGCGACCCTCTCTACCACCCCTGAGATGGAATCAAGAATGCAATGCGAAAGTACATCATCACTTCCAGAAATGACCAGGTCACTATTCGATAAAATGATAGCTTTACGTGTGTTGTCCAGAAGCTTTTTAAGCTTAATTGGGTTTGCAATTTGGCATACCCAGCACAGATCAGCTCAGATTTTTTTTGAATTTGCATATGCCATTGAAAAAAAGAATACGAAATGATATGAATGTTACTGATGCTGATTATTTCCGACCTTTAGACACAATACAAAATCATTGCCTCACATGTCAAGTAAATTATACTAGTCTGTTTCAAGTGATGTTACAGTGTAAAAAAGCTTACTTGAATATTAGGGGGAAACTTGTTGCCTAATACGAATTAAGTAAATATAATGTTTAATAATGCGTATTTAACTCCCCCTAGCATGATTTGATTAAATAGACTAGAAACATTTACTTGACTTATTTGATTCAATGCATTACATTAAAGCTAAAGCATCTATTATACTGAAAGTCTTTGTTCTTTTGTTCTTTTTTTTCCAGATGGAAAATGATACATCATGGTCCACAGCCTCACACATCATCTGTCACCTATGCAAGGGTGTTGATAACAGTGTGGAATCTGCAATATTCTACTCAGTTGATTTGAGCAGGTATGTTTCACAAGGACTGTAAAGTACTTTCTGTTAGCCCTCTCTAGCCCTCTCTACCAGCCCTGAGATGGAATCAAGAATGCAACTTGTCTGCATCGGGAGCATGAAAAGCCCAATGCGAAAGTACATCATCAGTTCCAGAAATGACCAGGTCACTATTCGATAGAATGATGGCTTTACATGTGTTGTCAAGAAGCTTTTTAAGCTTAATTAACATTATCAATTGCTATCAAATGTAGCAAAATGCAGTGTCAAAGTGCTGTGTGTTTGATGAGCAATTATTTTGAGGAATAATCTTATATTTTATATTTTGAAGAGAAATATAAAATTCATATATTGCAAACAACTGCATTTGTGTCTTTTTTTTCTCTAGCAGCACATAAATATATTGTATGCTATAGCTGAGGCATCCTTTCAAAACATCTAAAACAGAATTTTGTCTGGGGGTTGATGAAAACAGCTTTGCCAGGTATTGGCAGGCGCGTAGGAAGCAGTTTGACATTAAGGGGGACCGAATCTGCACGAGTTTGGTGGCGCTATGGAGCGGAAAATTCACGGCACAACTTAAGTTAGCCTACAGATAATAGTCCATATGCATTGAAATGCAAGATTAAAAACGCTATTGTAGAGTACACTCAACAAGGACGCGTCTTCTAAACAACAGCCCAATGGAATTAATGAGAAACCTCATTTTGTTTAAATTCTTTAAAGGCGCTCTAAGCGATGCTGTTTCACGTCACTTCTTGTTGACGTTCAAAGTATTGTTAAACAAAACGGAGGATAGCTCCAGAGAGGGTTCAAGCGTTATAAGTTATAGCTCACTCCTCCCCCTCCCTCCCATGCCTCCCGAAAGACTTGTGAACCTTGTCGTTTATTGGCTGGAACACTGTTATGTTTCGTTTTCGTTTGTTATGCTAGGTTTGCCCACTGTGTTTTGTTGCCGTTTGTGGAGCCAGGGCTGTCTACAGAGACCGCGTTTTTTTACAGTGTGTTCAGGGGACAGACAGCTAGCAGATTGTGAGGAGATGTTTGCTGTATGTAACACATGTTTTAGTCCTAAAAACATGTCACATCGCTTAGAGCACCTTTAAAGACAGGTCATACTTCATCCCTGGATTACAAAAAGTCAACCATAGCATTATACGCAAAAAAGGCCACTGCAAGGCCAGCCAGTGTGCGAGAGGGATCATTACACCAAGAACACAGCGAATTTGTATTGATTAAAGACCCACTCCAGTCATTTATTTGACATTGTATTTCCAACATAGTTCGTAACAGAGTTACACTAACTAGCTTTTTTTCATGAAAACAAATCTCTTTGTTGGGTCTAAACATACAAATCCAGAAATCCACATCTATCTTTTGAAAGTGAGATTTCCTCAGAACTGATGAGCTCTCCCGTTTCATCACACACTATACAATTTTATAATCTTATAGTCTTGATTTTCTTTATTTTTTGGTGGGGGTAGGGGGTTCAACATTGAGGGTGTCCCAACCCCCCCATTTCCTGCGCGCGTGGGTTTGGTCAGTAATGTAATGTAAATCGATCCAAAATTTTCCAGAGGAACAGGATTTTGGTTTAAGCTGATGGGTTTCTAAGTAACCGTTAACATTTCTCTAAAAAAAACAGTTACAAGATATGCAAAGAACCTTTCATGAAAGGTTCCTGATGGAACCAGTAAAGGCTCTATCAGGAACATGGCTAAAAACCTGTATTGGTTTTCTAAAGCACCGAACTGAACTGGTTCTTCAGAGAACCCTTCAATAAAAAGTTCTTTGTGGAACCTTAAACATTATTCTTTTAAGGTTCCACAAAAAACCTAATAAGGTTCTTTAAAGAACTTGGTAATAAATGGTTCCTTGAAGAACCATCCGGGAATAGGTTCCTTGTAGAACCAAAGAAGGTTCCCCTATGGCATCACTGTGAAGAACCACTTTTGGTTCTAACTTGAACCTTTATTTTTAAGGGTGCATAAGGGTGACATAAGTATGTTATAAACATGACATGACATGTATCATGACTATTAATGATCCTTCATTCATGTTTAAGACTGCTGTCATTAAGTGTCATTCGGTTTTTGAAATGCAGACTGGGATGTAGACTTTACAAAAAACAAATGACACTTAATGACAGCAGTCTTAAACATGAATGAAGTGGCATTAATGTTTATGATACATGTTATGTCATGTTTGTGACAGGCTCATGTCACCCTTATGTAGACCACTTCAAATAAAGTGTTACCGAAATATCTTTAACGAAGCAACAGAGCTTCAAGTGAACAGAATTAATTTCATTTGTGTCTGTAGGCTCGACACCCATCTCTATGGTGCTTGGCTTGAAGGGCCAGCTCAGTCTCAGATATGGCTCCACCAGTGTCGGACATGCCTCCGGCAGGGCATTAGCGCAGCCTGCTGCTATGCTCATTGTCTCTGTACCATGTTGAGCGCCAAGGGTGAGGTGGGACTGGAGAAGGGAGGGGGGTTATGGGCGGTGTTAGGGGAAAAGGGACAGAGGGGAGGAGTTGTGAACAGTCAAAATATGCTGCCACT
Organism: Limnothrissa miodon; assembly: GCA_017657215.1. Classification (NCBI taxonomy): domain Eukaryota; kingdom Metazoa; phylum Chordata; class Actinopteri; order Clupeiformes; family Clupeidae; genus Limnothrissa; species Limnothrissa miodon. Next base: position 317,143 of record JAGFZM010000145.1, read on the forward strand.
TTGTTTAAGAAGAAGTGGTGGCCCTAGTGTTGTTGTGACCTTTGGTGTGATGTAACAAGTCTTTCTCTTTCTCTCTCTGTCTCACACACATAAACATTCAAACACACACACAGAGACTTGATGCAAATTTGAATATAGCCACTGCTCTGTAAGGCACAGCAATGCCCATTAGGGAAGCACCCAGAACAGAAAACAAAAAACTGTGACTAGGAAGAGACATAGAGAGGGAGAGAAGAAGGGGTGAGAGAATGTGCAAACACACACAAGCTCACCGAGCCAAAAGCATTATTAATTAGGCCCCTCTGTGTCCGGACCCTAGCTTCATAAGAGTCGCCCCCCAAAAAATCAACACTTGGCTCAGCAGACGCTCAGGTGTGGTAATAACTCACATTAATTAAACATCAGCCCCGGTAGCGCGCTACAAGGGGGTGATATATTTCACGTTTGTTTATTTTCCTGTTGCCGCTTCATATTAATTCACTGGAAGCGGTGGAAGGCAAATTAGCCCGCTTGCAAAGATTTGCATTAGTGCCTACCATCAGCATAGCACCAAGGCCCCCTCACCCCCCCAATCTAACTCCCTACTCATTTGGCTTCACCTCTTTAGTGAGGGCTAGGGGTGCGTTTTTGGCCCACCGTGCCACACTGCACCCCTGCACCAGCCCCTGGCACGCACTGACGCTCCCATAATGTCAGCGTCATCAGCCATGAGTCTCCGTCTGCAGTGGGTGGGGGATGACGCTGCCGTTTAAATGTCATCGCTGTTCTTCTGCAGGCAGGTGGGCGAATTGTAATGAAAAGGAATAAACCTGTATTTTCTAATTATGCAGTGTACCTGACAAGGACTTCAGCTGGGTCCTCTCTAAGTAACACACACACACAGCTAGCGCAGATATTTGATCCCTATAGTTTGTGAGAAAACCCCAGGACTCTATATAAATCTAAAGGAGGCGGGGTGATGTTTGTGTTACTGAGAACTATTGTATTTGTCTTAGCATTTCTGACAAGAAATGTTTGTCAAGTTACCGCAACTAGGCACTGCTTTTTGAGTCTAAGACAGACAATAGATGCAGACACTAAATTGTACTCAGGAGCAAGCACCTGCATATTTAAAAAACAAACCCATTCAAATATAGTCAGGAAAAAAATCTTGTTTATGATCTGTCAAAATGTAACATTCCTTTCACATATAATAAACATCTTGTTTGGAGGAACATCATAGAGAAGTTGTTTACCACAAGTGTTTCACCAAATATCTTCATTATTTCAAATTAAATGATCATCCTGGAAAACAGATCGAGGGCCATTGAGAGCAAGCAAGAGATACAAAAAGATAAAACAAAGAAAGGAGGAAGCGAAGAAGAAGAGAAGAAAGAGAGAGAGAGCGCACTAGTTTAATGCACGATGGCAGATATTATTTTAGTTCTGCTTACAGAGCTGGCATGATCAAAGTGAAAAATGCCATTTTAATTCCAGGGAATCATAGCTCATCTGTTGTCGACAAGCTCATTATTGAGAAATACTGCTGTGTGAGGCTTGAACGCTTGAGACCCACGGATGATAAAAGGGGGGAAAAAGCGCAGAACCCCCTTCATTTCCCTTTGGAAACACTGATTTGCACCCCTCTGAAAAACCTATACGCCTAGCCGACCCAGGCAAAGAACACTACTTCCTCTCAGTGCCGTTAATGACAAAGAAAACAAGGTGATTTTCCAGGCAAAGCAAAAGAGAAAAAAAAACATGGCATTCCAACTACTCGTTTAAATGCAAAATGGGAATAAGTGACTCCAGAAGTCCTTGGCACAAACAGATAGCAGCCAGGATTCATGTGTTTCACACACAGAGGTGCAAACACGCAGTACGCCAACTGCAGTTGAAAAACACGAACCACAAAATGTCCATTGCTCCATTTTCAAGGACTGACTGGATCTCACACAATGTTTACTCACAAAGTGGAGCCCATGTTGTCAGAGCACCCTTAAATGTTCAGCACATTAGGTAAGGCCTGGGTTACCCAGCCAAATGAACAAAAGGCACCTTCTCAATTTGTTGAATTATTTCCTGTTCCCTCCCTCAAGTCTAATCAAGTCCATCGAGAGGGAAACGTCTCCGCTGATGGCTTCAATTATTCAATAGTCATTAACATAGGAAAACCACAATCTCTGACGCCTAGGGCTCCTAAAACTCAGAGCTGCAGGTAAGGCAAACAGAGCCTGTTATTTGAGGAGTGGATGGGTTTTTAAAACCAGATTATTTCAAAAACACAAAAAAGGCTCCAGAGATAATTAAATTACCATTTGACTTGGCCTGCCACCAGGGGAGACGACAGCACACAATGCATGGCTTTAGAGAAATAAGTTCATAAATAGGAATTCGTCTCTGCAAAAAAAAGGAAGAATCTATTACAGTCCAGACGTTTTTCATGGAGAGATGCAATTTCCCCAACCCATTTTTCGATGGCCTTTCCCGAGACGAAAGGCGAAGGAAGACAAAAGAAAACAAAAACGCTTTCCCCCCACAGTGACACTCTTTTGTGTACTAAGCTGTCTCCTGGGAGCTAGAAAACTGACACTAATTTTTAAACTTTCAACTTTTAGCAAAGTTTTTTTGGTATGCAATTATTTGCACTTCCTTGTGTTTGCCATTTTAGTAATGCTTCCTGGAGAGAGCGGCTGAGAGCACGAAATAGTCTTTGCTCATAATCGGTGAACTCTAATCAAGGGTAAGTCAATTTGTCAAAATTGCATTGCATCTTCAAATCACGACACAAAGGCCCAGGGAGTGCAAAAGCGAAAGCAAATGGAGCATCTCAGCAGGTCGCATCATTTCACAGCGAGAACTAAATTGAAAGCCAGCGAGTAACGTTAACAAAACGAAATTGCTGAATCAAACATTGAGTACATCTTGTCACTTGAGATACTTGTGTCATCCAGAATTTCTAAAGGCACATAAGCAACCTCATTTAATGGTTACAGATACCAATGGACAACAGGGGCCTTCTCACTCTTAAATACCTATCAAAGGATCTGTCTGTCTTTTTCTTTACCTGACAACAAAATCCACTATAACTTGTTTTTGATCTGAGGAAGTAGTACTTCCTGAATCAAGATAATGGCTTAAAATTCAAACATTCAGTCATGAAATAATTTTTTGATTTTTTTTTGCCATGCTCCATGTGCATTAGATTTCCTTTTCAAAATACATTTAAAGGCCCACTAAGCAACTTTTTTCAGTTAATTAATCAGTTCCATACTGTTTAGGATGATGACATGAGTCATGACAGGGCGAACGAACGGTGTATAATATGCCACTGAGGCCTACAGCGGCAGATACAGCATTTGCAATGTGCAACAGCATTGCCCCACCTACAATGCAGTGCAATAGAGAGAACATTTACATTCCTGGTCTTTAGAGGGAGCTTGTGAGACAAAAAACAGAAAGTTGCTAAGCCCTGCTTTAACAACAAAGAATGATAGAACCTTTAACTATGTATGAAACTGTCCATACTTTTTTTAGAGACATTAAACATGTCAGTGACTGGGTGGCTACCATTAGAGGTTTTCAATGGAAAAGTCAACACCTCTCAAATCTATCAAAAAGCAGTTACCACATGATGGGGGACAGTGTGACCTTATCACCTTGACCTATAAATAGTGCATCATGACTGATTAACTCTTTGTGTGTGGGAGAGCATGTACGCATTTGTTGTGTTTGTGTATGTGTGTGCATATGAGTGTTTGTGCATGTGTATGCATATGTATGTGACAACACCAACCTCCCTTTATCGTCTCTGTATGTCACATTTGTTCTGACTTGACGCTCTAAGGCTACGTCTCTAGGCTAAGGCTCTAGGGACTCTCCATGTCCCGCTTGTTCTCCTCAACAGATTCTGTATAATCAAAAATAGAGGACAAAGAGATTGGTGCAGTAGAGGTGGCTTGACAGAAAACAGAGACTAATAATGCCAATAATTACTTCAGTCTCATCTCAAAGCATAATCTGGAACTCAATCTGGAACCTCAAATAGAATCATAAAAGCTGGTGTGAAAGGGACGAGCAGCGGCAAAAATCTATACGATTAATTTCCAGTCCGCTGGAGCCAATTTGTCCAGAAATGAACAATCTCATTTAAATGTGCTGAGGTGAGATGAAATATAGGATCTACGGCCCCCACTCAGGCACCCACGCAGACACAGAGACATGATTTGAGAACCAGCAAGGCCAAATAACTGTTGTTGTAAAGTGCCTTTGGAATGATAGAGTAGCAAACACAAGAGGGCCGAGTGAGAAGGAGTCGTGGAGAGAAGAGACTTAGCAGGGCGGGAAGAAAAGAACCCTACTGATTCAATGACACACTCCTCCACACAGTAAAGATAACAAGGCAGGGTGAGGAGAAAAAGTAAGAAAAAGGAAGGGCAGGAACGTTGGGGCCATTGTGTTGCACAAAAACAGCTAATACTCAATATTATGGAACTCTGGGGGACCCAAGGTTGCCTTTGAACATTCAGTCTGCAACACAAGGTGCAAACATTTTTTGTGGTGCTTTCGGTTACACACTAAGACATTTGCTTTACTTTGTTCAATTACTAGTGGTATTTTTTTTTTTTTTTCATTTGTTAGGGATGATCTAACCTGCACGCATCTCCTGTACCATAACAGTGCAATGAATTCTATTATTTCTATATCACCAAATTTGACAGAAGATTTCTTAAACATACACTGTTACTTATAAACAATTCCATTTCAAATGATTATTAACATTATCATCCTGAACCATTTCTATAGGTACTAAAATATCTGACATTACACAGTGTGCTTGTTTTTTAAAGCAATCGGGAAAAAAAGAAAGAGGGTTATCTGGGCTTCATAAAAAAATGTTCCAGCTGCTCTGAAGTTTTGATGCTGTTTGGTGCTGGACATCCATATTTCACTCTGACATTTATGGTGAAGCTTTTTCCAGCAGTGCTGAATTTCCTTAATAATTGCCCTCATAGCTCTAAGCCAAGGCCTTTGGAAATCATTTTGGGTGGCTGTATTTCGTCTTGTCATTGGCTGCACAGACAGAATGAACCAAAATTCAATGGGGAAGAAACCAAGCGTGCGTTAATCAATAATTTGAATAATGTACCACATAAACTGGTCTGAGATTAAGAGTCCTTTAACGTTTTTAATTATGTTACCACAGAGCTATTGGCCAGCAAGAGCAGGCGTTTTCACAAGAGCTCATTATCACAGACAGATGCTCCTCGTCCTCGAGATGCACAGCTACTTTTAAAGCAGTGGACACTGATGAGCATCTTCTAAACAAATGAGCACACACACACATCCACTGAAAAGCCAGCACAATGCTAACAGCTCGCAGGTGCAAGAGACCTGATCCAGTCTGATTACGCAAGTTGGGAGGATAATCTGAAAATCAGACAGTAAGATAGCATTAATAGGTCCAGCACTAAGATTAAGGTATACGCATAGACCATGTCCTCTTCCACAAATAAACAAGATGCTCTACAGAATAGTACAGCTAAATGGTAATATTGATGCTGTCTGCAACAGCGGCCACTCAACACTGCAATTCGTATTATGATTCCTATTATAATACCAGATTCATACTATGTTCTGAACAGGAACATGGACTTACAAAATCAGGTTGAAATGTTTAGGGACACCCAAGAGTGGCACAAACATAACCAAAATATTTACTTTGTTAACCCAAATAAGCTATTTTTTGTGTAATGCACATTGTACATCAAAACCACACAGCATGGTATGTTTTTAACTCAAATGAAGTGGCTGACCGCATAACAACATCATGCATGCACAAACATGCACCAGCTTTTTAAAAATCAGCTTTTCAGTAATAATGACGCTCTCCAGCTCTGTAGAGTTCTGTTGCATACTATCTTATGTAGTAAAACCTTCAAATTAAATTAGAACAATTAGAGTACATTAGTTATGGCCTATTAAATTATTAGAGGAAAAGTCACTTCAAAGGACTGTTATATAAGGACGACTTGAGATCCTTATCGATAAAAGCATGGAATCTTAAACGGTCAAGGCTTTTTAGACTGGCTTGTTTGTAAAGAGGTCATCGGAGATCACCCGCCACGCCTGGAGTTCGATTGAAAAGCCATTACATGAGAGTGGTCCTGTCAGACATGCACAGGAACATGACTGACCTGGAAAGGGAAACTCTGTCATCAGAAACGTAATCGACACTTGAGACGACAATGCCGTGTAAGGTATTACAATCATTACCAAATGTCTCTCTCAAGCATTTTTTTCCCAAAATAATAGCAATGTATATTATGAATGTAGCTTTGCAGCATCTAAATCAGGAAGGAGAGAATATGAATAAGTCACTGAACTGGTCTCCTCAATTCTGCACAATTTGTAATAGAACCAACAGTACATCATTTTGAGATCTAGCCCTTCTACCCAGAGTACTCCATGAGTATTTTCTACCAGCAAAATTGGCATGACAAGATGACAATGTGATGACAAACCTATGACTAACTTTTCCTTGTGTCGTATGATGCTTGTAATGTCTGTTTGTAGGTGCAGGCATATCTCTCTCCCTCCCTCTCTCTCTCTCTCTCTCTCTCTCTCTTCTCCTCACCTTCCAGAATGTTACACAACTCAGCTTGCAGTGTGGAGGCTTCATCTGTCACCTTTTCTGCTTGGTACATGTGTGTCTCGTGCTTCTTTCAGCAACGCTCAGTTTGAGATCAACCCTGCAGAGTCTCACAACACTCTCATACAGGGTGTGATGCTTAGTCTTTGTTGATACTTCACCAAGGCAAAGAACAAAGACAACTTCTCAATCTATAGTATATTGGTGTCTATACTGGATACTGGATACTGCCAGTTAGGTTGGCACCTGAAAGTAAATGACTTTGAATAGGAGAGTCTGTTAAAAGGCATATCATGGGCCGCCAAGCAATTTAAACACATAGTACTAATTTAAAATATTTGTGTGCATATGAAACATATTAGCTATACAGTGATACATTTTTTATATATGATAAAAATCTAAAAGTAGATTATAAAATTCAAAATGCCCCTATGTTGTCACTGAGTTTAGACCACTATCCATTGCCCATATGAGCCACCCAGCTACGTAGGTACTGTAACATTATTTAGGTAGTGTGTTTGAATTTTAACATCTCTTGTGGCACTAGGGGGTATCTCAGTTCTATTACCTGATTGAGAGCTCACATCTTACTGCATGCGCTAATAAGAATCCTCTATGACAGCTTTGCAGCATCCTATACGTGAAGGCCATGCCCTCTAAATCAATAACTCCAGCACAATCTACATTTGTCAAAAAGCCAAGAATCAATATTGGCCAAGTTCACTTTTCAGGGCTCTGATGCTATAGATGTCACCCGCGTGACATCAAGCTGAGATTTTCTTTCTCTTGAGGGTGCATGACTAATTTTCCTGAGTTTAATTAAATATGTTCATGCTTCCCTTGGCCTATGTATCAGTTCAGAGACCCAGAGATCTTCAGGCCTCATTTTCTCGCCAGATGACATGGCAAGACACCAGTACATGCTCCGAACTAAAATCGCTAACAAAAGTATTATATTAAAGTAAATTGACTAGACCCTTTTTTTTGAGACATTTCCCTGGATTTTCCTGAAAACCATTGAGAACATCCTTATGTTTGCAGTCAACATAATCTTTAAGCTCAAAAAATGGGGACAAAGTGAATTTTCTTGCATTTTAGCAGGGACAGACCACTATAAAAGGCGACAGTCCGTGGAAATCTGAGAAGTCTAATCACCTTAAAAGGCAGCTGACAGTTTGGATTCATAGGCTGCTGTTAGTTGAAAGTAGAATGAGAACATTTTTAACAGCAAATGCTCAGCTAGCCAAATGACATTTTAATTGTTCTTTTCACTTTTGTCACCCACTGTACAATTAATCTAATCGGTTCACTATTGGTTCTTCTTCCCTCTGACAGCACTTGTTAAGATCATACAATATGGGCATTCTTGGAATTACTCGGAACTATCGCTCTAATTTCAATTAAATATTAACCTGAAAGGAGATGCTGACTGACAAAAGCAATTTCAATGTGTCATGAAAGAGGTCATGGAAAAAAATAAATCTGTCAATTTTGCATGAGCTAGTGCAATATACTTTCATACCTCTGTCTGTCTCTCTTTCTCTCCCTCTCTGCAACACAGTTCTACTATGAAGACCCATTCATAAAGTTAGCTGAGAGCAATGGGCCAGCTTCTCTAGGCGTTATCTCTTCCTAAGGAGATGGAGGTGGGGGTGAGAGGATGGCAAGAGAGGGAAGGGGGGGGGGGGGGGGGGGGGGGGGGGAGCAAGAGTCCAAATATGATCATCAAAGAACTCTGAATCCAGGGCCTTCAGAGTCAAGGTTTATCCCAGGTTCCAATTCCATATTCTATCCCAGCAAATCTTCCAGTGTTGCTATCACTTACCGACTTATTCAAATGAGCCTGATATGATATTTATAGTTTGGGCAGCCAGATGAAAATGGCGTTTCGGGAAATAAATCAATATTGTGTCTCTGGCAAATGATACTTCAGACAAGGGATGCAAAGGAGGAAAAAGACAGCAACGGCAGTTAGTGCATTGTCTGCTATGCAAGATGAGTGCACTGGGGATTCTATTCGCTTGTAACTTAATTTAGTATGACCATCTCATTGTGTCTATTTAGTTTACATAGTATGTATACATTAGTTGATGACAGACAGAGTAACATCCCTCTCTTCACTCCCAGAGTTAATTATATAATATATATAAAAGGAATGTAATTTTTTACAATAGCCAGTACCTCTGTGGACTGGAGGATTTTTTTCCCTACACATTTTGAAGCAGAAATTCTTCTGAAATTAACAAACTTTATGATACCAGATAAATATACAGTAATTCTGTTCATGAAGTAAGTGGGCTAACTTAAACTATTCATTTATTCTATTCATTAAACTTTCAGCATGAACAGACATTGTTTAATCAGATCATCTTACAATCCACCATCTTAGTTTTTTATAGGTTAATCAAGTATTATGTAAATGTACAATGTGGGCTCTCACTTTCTGTACTACCCCTGCCAGCCAGGAACAGGCTGGAACTAGAAAAAAGGCCCTCGACTTTGGCACACACACCTAATTGATCATGACACTGTTTAAAATGCTATATCTATTAAGGTTTCATATACAAAATACGTCAGTCATATTTTACAAAAATAATAAATGGCGCTGAATATCTATTTTTATCTTGTTCGGGTTGCTGAGAGTTAATATCACAAATCAGATGAATGTGGATCTTAGGGCTGCCAACTTCATGTCAAAGTACAAATGAATAAAAAATGTTACATTGGTAAATAGGTTATTTCAATGCATCACCACTGTTGTCCACAAAACATAGGCTCCGTCATACAACATCAAACTGTCAACCAGAGGCAGAGTGCCGCTAGAAGCTCATAAAGAGCTTGATTTTGTAATTTTTCAAATGACTTTTTTGTAGAACATGCATCCCAATTTCTATGTTTGGCTGTCTGTTTGGCTGTCCCTTCCCTTCCTTCTTTTGAAAGCCCCTAGAGAAAAGAAAGCAGTTCAAGTAACATCTGTATGGTGACCAGTTGCAATGCTTGGGTAATCAAATTAAAACTGCCTAATTTTGCTCTCGTCTTGAAGTCCCTCAGTCCCTGCTATAACATAGCTGCAAATACTTGTGTGCATGTGTGATCAGGTGTTCACTAGCTTTAGCAATTAAAATAGGCTATATAGAAGAATGAAAAGTTAGACTAGTAAGGAAGCCAGTTGCGGCTGTGGTAAGAGATTTTTTATTGCTCCTTGTGATTATCATACATTATGGAACACAAAATTAAGAACAGACAAAATGTTTGTTGTTTTAATGACAACATGATAGCTGATCTTGTAGGCATAAAAATAGGTTTGATTTGGGCTTAAGTTATGCATGTTTCTGGAGAACTAGACAAGCTTGCTGATAGGCAAGCCTGGCCGACAGCTGTCAGGTTGGACACCCATTTTGGACTTTTCCAAAACGCCCATATTGTTAGTCTTTTCCTGCTGCCAACCCTGGCAAAAAATATATAAATATAAAAATAATGTAATCTGAACAGTCTCTTGTCCAGCCCCCTGTTGCTTCGGCGGTATAAACGAACTGTAATCTATGGCATAGCTAGGTAACATTGAGAACGGCTAACGGCTCTGTTGTTTGACTGGAGAACAAACGAAAAATGTCAGCACGGGCGTGTTCCAGGATGTTCCACTATCTTCCTCAAGAACCTCGCATTCAACGGGAGTGGTTGATGTGTATCTACAACCACGTTCCACTAAACTTAAATCCGAGATTGCTCTGGTCATTTCACCCCAGATTGTTTCGCCAACCTCGGGCTGTATCAATCCGGCTTTTCACGAAAACTACGCCTGAAACCAGGATCTATTCCAACTATTCCCCAAGCACAACCGATTCTGACGGTAGGTAACCACGCTTCTCCTCCCCATCCACTTCTGTCATTAGAGCAATTACATCAATCACCGCACAGTCCACTAAGCATTTAATGCATCTGTGATCCAAGGACAATTAAAGAAATGTTTTGCAAGTGCTACTTGGATATCCAGGTTATTGTGAAGCAAAAAAAAAAGTTGCACACTCGGTCACTAAAGTGTTGGTAGGCTAGCAAGCTAACCATAACAACAGATACTAATGTCGCATTTCCACTACGGCCCCGGGCTGCCCTCAGGCTTCACCCCGGTCTTAAACACCTGTGCTTAGCCCCAGTGTTGCATTTCCATTACCAAGTTTTAACACCAGGGTTTTAGGTGAACTTGGAATGTTTACTATACAAACGTGATAGCCTACGTTAATTTCCCGGTAAAGATGCGTAGTGCTGAAACTAAAACGTAGCCTATGCCTACATAATATTAAATGGTAAATGGTTCTGCATAACGTTGTCATAAAGGCTGACAATCCTATTGCGTGTTTATTTAGCTCAGATAGTTAACCGATTTACTGCTGAGAAACAAACCTGCTGCTTGCTTGTAGCTTGTAGTCTTGATGAAGTTCGAAGTTGTTGAGCCACCATCATTTATCTTTGGGCCAGAGTTCTTGCAAGTGGCTGTTCACTTCTTTAGTCTGCGTGACGTTCTTAAAAACAAATGTCATTATGCTACAAGTTGAGCAGCTCTAATTTGACGTTAGGCTCCATCTGGGGCTACTACTACCGTTGCAGCATATTGAAGAAGAAGAAGAAGAACTATACTCTTTTGATCCCGTGAGGGAAATTCATTCTCTGCATTTATCCCAATCCGTGAATTAGTGAAACACACTCAGCACACAGTGTGAAGTGAAGTGAAGCACACACTAATCCCGGCGCAGTGAGCTGCCTGCACAACAGCGGCGCTTGGGGAGCAGTGAGGGGTTAGGTGCCTTGCTCAAGGGCACTTCAGCCGCTTTCCATTGGTTGGGGTTTGAACCGGCAACCCTTCAGTCACCAGTCCAAGGCGCTAACCGGTGGGCCACGGCTGCCCCCATTGACCTGCTGCTTCCTTGTAGCGTAGGCGCAAATGTAGCGAGATAAAATAAAACGGTAATGTTAAAAGGGGAGTGATAAAACTGTAATCTGCATACAGTCTGTATAGCCTACAGTTGGTGTCAGACGTAGTTGAATTTGTTTTCTAGCGGTAACGTTAAGAGTATCAGTGAAACTAGGGAGCCAATCTGCTTCAGCGAAAAAACAGCCAATAGGCCTCACAATGAACTAGCCAATCAGTGCCAGGGGGTGAGAAACTGGCCAAAGGGTGGGAAATACGAAATATTTTTAATGAGTATACATTTCTGAGCGTGGAATAGACAGTCTAGAAATGCTCCTGGGTCTTTTTCAGCCGCACAAATTTGCATACACAATTATTGAGGCTCAAAGAACATTTTATGATGGTCAAAAATGTGTTCTATGGGCTCTTTAAAATAGTAATATATTTCACTCTAACTATTGTTTTGAACCATAAAAAAGCCACGAGATCTGGACTTTAGTGACCTCCTATCTGGCTGCAGCCATTAATCTATGGAGATAGACTAGCCTTTGTGTTTTGGCACTCCCCATGACAGCTGCTTGTGGTGTTGATGCATTTATAATGTAAGCAGCACAAGCACTGGTCCATGATACAGCAGTGTGATGCTACAGTAAGCACTGCGGGTTTAACAGGCGAATGGAGGTCACCAAATCAGAAGAGTCTGACTGGCATACATGATCATTTTTTTTCCCCACTGCTGCTGAACTTTCTGGAAAGGTCAGTGCTTTCGGTATTGTGACTGGCTAGGTACCCCCAAAGGCGCTGAGAGATCACGGATGGGCAATCTGACATGATATCAAGCCTGTCCGGCAACGGACACAAACACTGAGCGCTTCGTCCATTTTGTTAAAATGGTCAGAATTGCTGATCATGTTCCAGTAAATGCCAGCAGAACTGAGAAGTATGAACAACAAAATGGGAGTGTTGCAACATCATTAGAGGGCTACAGGGCCACTGCAAAAGACTGATGTCTTAAGCCATTGGAAAAGGGTATATATATCATTATGCCATTAGTATATTTCCAAAATGCCCCCCCCCCCACACACACACAACAATTTTCTAATTTGAAAGGGACAAAGTAATCATCCTACTGAGAGCTAACTGTGAACTTTATGTCCACAAATTCTATGCATCTTCAAAATCTCAATGACCAATCACATAAATAAACAAATAAATAAATAAATACATACAGTACATACATAAATAAACATATTGCCAATTCCCCTATTTTGCCCTATATTGCCCTCCTACACTGTAAGTCCGTCTACAGACAGAAGCAAAAAGTACATTTTGACACTGAGATAGTTTGGCTGCTTGAGCACAGAGACTTAAAATATGTCAAAATAAATAAATAAAAACATTGTGCAACCCTGTTTAACCTGTGTCTTGATCATTCGCTGACTCTGACAATAATGATATGCAAAGCACCAGCAGCCCAGTGATGGTATCTATCATCAGATCTTGCAGGGGAATTGTCTGAGACATCCCATCATGTCAACCCCCCACATACACACACACACACACACACACCAACACAGGGAGAGCTTTGGCACCATTTGCATGCTTTTGCTGATGTTTAGCCCTCATGTCTGTACAATGACACGTCTCCATGGAGATCATCCCATAAGGGTAGATGTATTGTCTCTCTCTTTTTCTTTCAAACACACAGATACTCTCTCTCACACACACACACACACACACACACACACACACTCACACTCACACACACAGGCACTACAATATCTCTCAGGCTAGATTGCAGGAGGTCCAGAATGAAATCTTTTATATTGGTTAAGCAATTCCTAATACTGCCCTAATAAAATTGCTGTCAGCGCTTCTTCCTTAAGCCCTAATTGCACAAACCTGTACCAGCACTATTTGACTTGTTGTGGTGAGGTTACAAGGCCCTGTATTGATCAGGGGCCTGTACTACGAAGGGAGTTTAACCAACCCAGAAGTAACCCAGGGTTACCTTGTTAAACCGGGGTTGACAAACTCTGGTTATCCTGATTGGTGTTAATCGGTACTACGACGCTGGTTATGAGGTTGATTTGTTGAACCAGCGTTGACCTAACTGGAGTTTGTGCGCGTTCACATAAAAGGGACGGATTTCAGCGCAAGTAAACCTTGTCAACGCTGGCGCGATCACCTTATTTCACTGATGGGAAATACACAATAATCAAGACAAGCTACAAAGAGTTCAAATGTACTCTTCAGGGGAAATTAAAGCCGCGAACAATGAAAGACAGGCTTTTTGGCAACGCATTGCCGATCGTAAATGTGTAGCAAGTGAAACATTATTGCCACATGTTTCTTAGGCTACGGGATATTATTAGTTTGCAGAATGCTTGAAATCATTTTTGCTGAATGCTTGTAATGTAAATAATTCTTAAAATCGCCTAAAATATAACACAATAGGCTACAGAAGTGCCATATCAATCGATATTAAAACGCCCTGTGATGAAATTAAGAAATGTCATATGTCGGTTGTCCCCCAAAAATCCAAGACGCTGTGATTGCCTTCTTCAAATCTTGAGGATAGGATAAAGATGTGGGAGTCTTGGACTGAGCCTGGTCATCTTGCATCCAGACTTGCCTGATCACATGTCATCTAAGAATTTAAGGCTATTTGGTCATTAAAACTTGTAAACTTTTGCATGAAGGTTGAGGCAAAATATTTCCCCTGTAAATTAACAAGGTCACCCCATGTGGTTGGACAGAAAGACGTTTAAAACATGTTAAAGGATTAGAGAACAAATGTGAAATTAGTAAGCCTATTTATAGGCTATCATTTTCAGAATAATCTCCCAAACAAAATACAAATTAATACTTTATGTGGGTTATGGGCTAGTATATAATATATCAAAATACACCTCATACCCAACACCTGCACACTGATGCTGTGAAAAAGATTCGCGATTGACATAATTGCCTTCATGCTCCTGCGAAGAGAGCACCTCACAACGCGAGCACCAATGTCAAACAGATCATCCTACTGTTGCCATTAATTGGCTTAGGCAAAAATGTTGGCGGAGGGGTGGTACTTATAGGGTGTGGTTAGCGCAAACCTCGGGTTAACCAAGAACTAAAACTGCTCAGACCAGTTTTGGGGTGTGGCGTATATTGCCATGGCAGCATACCTCGGTTTAAACCTATCCACCTTTCGTAGTATGGGTTAGCCGGGAAGTTATGCCACACATCATCAAGTTACTCTCGAACTTACCCGAATAAGCCAGTAACCCCGCTTCGTAGTACAGGCCCCAGATCTATAGCGCTGGGTGTTGACATTTTACTCTGAGTGCTGCAGAAGGTCGATCCTCCATCAGCACACTGCTGAACGCACAGAGGCACCACTGGTCACCAACCAGCCAAGAGGCCATTACTGGCTAGCTCTGGATACCAGCGATCCCAAGCGGCACTTCCACCATTTACACCACTGTGGGTGTTTGTGTGAGTGAGAAAGAAAGAAAAAGTGTGTGTGTGTGTGTGTGTGCGCGCACGCTTGTATACATAATATGCAGTACAAATATAGGTTGTCCCTTCCCATTTTGAGCTGTATGCTGCACTGGCAAAATATGGAAGAAGATTCATTGGCACACAGGGATGAATAATAATGATGTGGATTTCTAGTGGGATTTTGAAGAGTTTGATCTCTCTACTCAGAGAGGCCCAGCACAATTAAACGCTGCCTTGAAAGTTTCACAGTGGTGCTGGAATGAACCCGATACCTTAGCACTCCAGGTTCTGTAAAATCTGCGCGCCCATAATGGGAACCTCGAGAAAACTCAACAGTTATTGCACCATAATTCTGTGGTTGTGTTGTGTAATTTGCCATACCTGCTAAATTTTCACACCTATGCTAAAAAAATGAAGAAGAAAAAAAAACGTAATTCTTATTTTATCAAAAAGTGGAGAACACCATCCTTGTCGGGTACTTTGTCACACACTCCGCTTGTTTCCCCAAACGGACACCAGCGAAGAGTCTAATGAGGCAATTATCCGCACACAGATTTACTCAGGCACAGCAGTGTGGCTCCCTGACATTCACTAGCAGCCTGGGCCTACATGTGTGTGTGTGTGTGTGTGTGTGTGTCTTGTCTGCCTTCTTCTTTTGTCAAAGATGCCAACACTCCCACCCACCCGCCCGTTGCTTCCACAGAGCTATCCACCCACCCTGAAAAAGCCAAATGTTGATTTGCGGATTGTGGCACTTCACTTTGATAAATATGTCCATTATTGTTGTGTTTACATGCAAAAAACCCAGCACTGTCAGAGCTTATTAGGACAACAGTTGCAGCCATCTCATAGGATGCTACAGATTGCTGGTGTACACACCATTGTGTAATCAAGAAACTGGGACCCATGAGTCTGGGACATCATTTTTTTTTTGATCAATTCTGTTTGTGGTGTTTTACAACATCATTATGTATTTCCAACACTGGGGGGGAAATGGCATCAACGAGCACACCAGTGCACAGGTTCAATGTTTAACAAGAGGGGGCATGAGAAGCGGATTTCGGCTCCCAAGACCTAATTCAATTCCCCAGCGTCATTACTTACAAGGTATGCCGTATGCACATGGAGAGAGCTTGAAGCTTGTGTGCTCGGAATGACAAGTCTGGTCTCCTCCACGTAATAGAATACCAAATTCCGACCCCCAACCCCTTCTTTTTCCTTCTCTTCTCTGCCCACTAAAAGGCAATCTTTCCATTTGTATTCTTTCACAATGGCATTGGAAAATGGTTATGAAGAAACGGGGGAGTGGGGTCGGGGGGAGAGCAGATGAGAGAGGAGAGAAGAGGATGACACAAGAAGGAGCTTGCCAAGCCCTTCTGCTCGCCTCCACTCCCACAGCCGCCATATGAATAATAGATCACAAACAAAAACCAGAGTTTGCCTCGCAGGTGGCGAGCCTTACGTGTTTAAGGTCAAGGCAGCGGGACGCCGCTTTCTTACTCGCGCTCCCCGTCCTCGGAGGACGGCTCCTTCCGTGTCTGTGGACGCGCGCTGACGGGCTTCGCCGTCTTACTGGACAAGCAAGGATGTGGCTGAGAGCGCAGTTCTTATAAACTGGGGATATCAGAGCATGGGCTCACGGTACACGCAGCGCTAAAGCACAGTTTGAACCTCACAACATGCAAGCAGCCCTCGTTAAGCCCATTCAGCTTAGAAGAGGACTTATACACAAGGGGAAATGTGTCTGATCTTTAAACTGTGTTTAATACTGATCCTCAGACAAGAATAGACAGCTCTGGAGAAAGTGAGTTTCGGGAGTTTGCTGTGTTTAGTTATATTCAGAACACAAGAGCAAACAGCTTGGGATTCATAACCTACTAAATTATGCTGTTTGAAGCACATACACACATAGAGTAGATACAATAGAAAATCCTGCTTTCATGCCTTGTCTGCTCATGTTTTGAAATTGGCGTTGGTTATGTTGTGGAATGATTTTACAGTTCACAAGTTCATTCTTTCCCACAATGGCATTGTGGGTAATCTTATCTAGTCTTGTCCAGGGCTAAGAGAGCGTGAGAGGGCTGAGGAGAGAACACACATTGACACGGGCAGTGCATCAATGTCAGCTACGCTATGCCACCCCTTGCAAGCGGACGGGCAGACTCTCACCTGTGCATTTTAGGTCAGGAAAAAACAAAACCTCGGTGAGGTCACAAAGCCTGTAGCTGAACAAACAAACACAAGCTCCCTACAATGCTTCTAAACCTGTAAGTCTAGCTGTGACAGCACACAAGGAAGAGTCCTCTTTGGCATGCAGATCAGATTTAGGTTTCTATAATGTGTCGTCATTAACTAACTTCTGTCTAATTTCTAATAGCTAACCTTAACCGTTTTACCAACATAGCAGACATACCAACATAGCAGAACTACCAAGATTGTAATAGATGTCGGCAATGAGAGACTCTAAACATCAGATCCAAAACGGACTAACTACCAGATAATATCACGCCCCTCCAAACCTATATTTTCCACATTTTCGAATGGCTATTAGAATGTGCAGATGAGAGCATGAAGCCGAATGATGAGATTGTGCAGTGCCGTTCTAAACATAACCCTGAGAGGTGAAGTCATTAGTATGCATGCCAGTCTAATTTCAGACGGCAGTTGTTTGAGCTACACTAACAGAGCCCATTAAGGTAAGCGACGAGTCGAGAACAGATCCGATTAAAAAGCATTATCAGGTCCGAAAGGAATAAAGCAATGAAGGTTTTTCCCGACAGCAAAATGGGACTACATCATTCAGAGACGTTATTGAAGCTGTAGCTGTAGTTGTCAACTGTCTACACACACACATTAGAGATGTTTGTTAAATCACAAGAATTTATAGTGTATATATCAGTGTTGCAATATTTTATCTGTGTGTGTGTGTGTGTGTATGTGTGTATGTGGGGGGTGGAGGGGTGGGGGCAATTGCATTGTCTCTTCCTGTCATTCTTTACTCTCCAATCTACACAATGCCAAAGAGAATCCAAATACCCTTAAGACTAGAATAGAAAGCTATTTAAACTCTTGTGTCTAGACAGTGATTTAAAAACATGTTCTTCCTCATCCGACTACACTTGTGTTAATTTCTATTTTAATATAAGATGCTCTACAATAGGGTCCCACATGTAATGGGACTCACAACCCTCAAAGCAAATATAGTCTCTTTCAGAGGATGTTCCATTCCAGCTGAGACTTGTGGTGTATTAGCTGCTCATGTTAGCATGACATAGAGGACACCATAAAGACAAACAGGCTGCAATCTCCATACCCACAATGTCCATGAGGACACAGGTTCAAATCTGCCCTGCAGTCTTTTCTCAATACCACCACAGTTATCGCTCTGACTTGGTTCCTCATTCTTTACAGTACTTTCTGGATAAAGACAAAAAGCCTCTGAAATATGCTCTAAAAAGATTATCATAATAAATTTGGGTTAGATTTTTTTTATGAGAAACTGTTTTAACTGATGCATAAAATATCTGCACTTAGTCTAATTAGCAACAATAGATATTTTTTTATTGTAAAAAAAAAACAGGGACAGTTGCCTTCTTCCATAGAGAACACAAGATGAGTGATGTTACACTTTGCTGGAGAAGCCTGCCCAACCAAACATCAAAGTGTTCCTTCCCTTTTGTCCTCCATTTTCTCCCGACTGTCTCCCGGCTGGTTGGTAGCAGAAAAAAAACGCAATTTCTGTTGCTGTGTTTTTTTTTCTTCTTCTCTTCCTTTGTGTATATGTTTTTTCCCTCTCCCTTTGCTGCACGCCCAGTTGCAAGACAAATAGCCTGGCAACTTCAATTGTTTAAAACAGGCCACCTCAAAAGACTATTGATGGGAGATATGTAGTACAACTGTCTCTATCAACACTCTCTATCCTTGTGCCCTGTCATCAGGTTCTACAGTTTACGTGTCTTTGTGTTGTCCTTGAAGTTTTCTTGAATGTAGATTCTGAATTTAAAACCCAATATTGATCTGAATAGAACACGATATAACAAACAAAACATGGTTTGCCTATTAATCTTTACTCTTCAAAAAAATTCACTCACACTATTGCATAAAAAATACTCTAATTATATGTGAATAAATTCATCCATGTTGTTAATATTATCTCATGTCACTGAAAGCTGGTTAGTATATAACCACCAAAATAACCACATAGCAGCATGATTACATCTGTAAAAAAAAAAAAAAAAGAAAACCTCAACATCGACAGTCAAAAGAAGTATTAACCTCCTCAAATTCAGTTCTCATTCAGTGCTCTCTTCTCCAGGAGGTGATAAGATCAACTGGTTATTAAGAACTTGACTATTTTTAATGGGTGGTGAGAGCATGCGCATCTGCCTCTCCGGGAGAACATTAAAATTGACATGTGAGGACTCCACGGGCTGCTTCGCCGGCAGCCTGTCTCTCTCACTCACCACTCTCTCAAATGGAGGCGAGAGTTGAGACCTGGTCCACGGAGACCTTCATATATCTAATCGTATCACTGGTGCTAGGTGAGCTGTCAAAACTCCACCATGAAACTGTTATACACAGAAATGTACAGTTTCCTTTAAGAGAATGTATACAGTATAATAGTATATCTAATATAAAAAAAAAAACACTTTTCTAAACTAACAAAAGAATAGATTAGAAAAATAGAACTTTTGAGTCAAGAAATCTCGCCAACATATTCTTTGTGTTTTTAATCGAAAAGCACCAAACCCTGGTGGTGGAGCCCAAGTGAGTCATCGAAGGGGCTGAGTGTGCAGTACACTGATATCACCTTCAGTTCTGAGCATTGGCAAAGCCAAATGATCTAGCTTGTTTCCATGGTTGCTTTTGCCTACATCTGAGTCAACAAACGCATTTCCAAAACGCAGTTGGTTAGTCAAGGCATGAGCCATTCAAAGCAGTGCAGTGCTGGCATTTGAGTTTTTTTCCTTTGTCTTCAGGTATTATAAATATTAGTGCAAACAGACGTGCTGACTCTCATGTGCTTCAGCCTAAGGCCAAAATAGCGGACACTTCTCATTGCACTGAGTATTCAAACAGACAGTTGAAACAGCAAGCTGAAAAAATGAGCTTACATGCAACATTTTTTGTCTTCCTATGGAGAAGGGGTTTGTAAGTAATATTTTCTTCTGGTCACCAGAGGATTAACTCTGACTGTCTCCACAACCTTGCACTACAATACACACACACACACACACTCAGATCCTATCCTTGCATACGTCACACTTTCTGCCACGATGGGTTTTTGCTTAATAGAAGTTGCTAGTACACTGTACTCTCACGGCAGCAGATGAGCCATCATTTTGTGAAATGCGGCACTTTGTGCGTGAACACACCAATATTCTTATCAACGCTTACGACTCGTGAAATAATGCGCAAACGCAAATGAACATCCGAAGACAGCGATGAGTCACCCCTAAACTGGATGTGGATGGCGTAGGAATATTATTTGTTATTTCCATGAAGACGTGCTCAGGTGTCCCATTTAGCTTTGTACACTGGAAAAAAAAACAAGCCATTCAAAGCATAATTAATTACTTAACATCCAATCCCCTGCTTCATACTGGAGTCTTCAATACTATGTCAATCATGACAACACATGTATTCAAGAATTAATCTGCCTCTGGCACTGGAAGACAATGGCAGGCCATCACAACTGGAATAGAATTCACACTCTTCTGAATTGATTGTGTGCAAACATGTCAGTCGAGGAGCTGGGCTTTGTCAAAACCAATTACCTCTTCTTTGAACTTGGCACCGGGAGCAGAGTTAAGGCAAACTGACAAGTGTGTTTTAAGCAATAGAGGTAATGCTGGATGAGCCACACATTTAAATATTTCCGTTAGTTAACAGTGTGAGTGAGAAAATTATTACTATTGTATGTTCATTTGTTAGTTTGCCTCCAAAAAACACTAACATTTTCCTTATGCTACATTCTTCAACAACAGCAAGAGACATTAAGGTTTCACTTTTGTATTTATGTTTGTTTGTTTGCAACTGATTCAGAGTTAAATGACTATAGAAATGGTAGGCATTTATTTTGATATAGCAAAGCAAGGGTGAAGGTAGTTTCATTCTTGCCAGTACTATCCAACAAGCAGAAATGTGCACGCAATCCATCATGTGTTAATTTACATGCCTATTAATCATGATTATGTTCCTTTTTTATGGAGGTTGTATTATTTAAAAGCCTACTAAGATGCTAACAAATATCTATCAATGAACAAGACAGAAGTGTCTTGTGATTCATTAATTGAATTAATTGGAAATGGCTGTATAGGTGATTTATTGGTGCTTCATTCCAATGAACCCTTTATGTTCTCTTGCTCGCTTATGTGGTTATTCTATCTGGTTTGCCGTGCATAAAAAAAAGTTTTGAGCAGAAAAATACATGTATATGGATGCAGAGCTTCAGAGTATATATATATATATATATGCAGAAAATATAATTTTTAGTTAGTGCACTAGCCTGAAACAACATTAGCTTTGACCTCTTAGGTAGTTGAATGACCTCTACATAGGATTAGATTGGATGAAAGCAAAGAGCAAAAAGACAATATGAGAAAAGATATTTAGGCATTTAGGTTTTTATTTGCCGCACCGTCTCTGAGTCTTGGACCTCACTAGCTTACTTTTACCCCTTCAGAATAGTGAAATCAAGCCTGTCATTTACTTTTGATCTCAATTGCTCCAGCTACTGAAAGGACCCTAGTTTACATACACTAGCCAGAAGATTAACCCACGCCGACTATTGTCCACAGAGTGTTAGTATGCTAGTTATTAGAGTGGTAGAGATAAAGATTAAGTTCAAATTTATATGCTATAGTGAGTACGGCCCAGGCACACAGTTTGTTGACTTATTTATGAATGCGCTATTTGAAAAGATGATGCAGCATGCTAGCAGCATGCTAATAGGGGTGATGTGAAAAGAGTGTCTGTGTGTCTCTTCAGGGAGTTGCTCCATATTCATACAGCGAAGCAACAAAGGTCAGAACCTCGCAACATAACCAGACGATCATGGAAACTCTCTCCTTTTTCCTTGTGTGTGTGTGTGTGTGTGTGTGTACAGTATATGTGTGTGTTTTGCTTGCTAGGTTTGCGATTCAGGGACGAATGCTTCCTTGCTAATGGTGCATATTATCCCTCTGAGGTTTATCAGAATGTTCTAGAATTTCAGCTCAACACCGCATCAGATAGTTCTACAATTTCAACACATTCTTTTCCTTCAAGCTCTGCTGCAGCTACAGTAGTCCTTGCCGAAAACTTAAGCACTTCTGTCCAAGATCACAGAGTGCTCAGTCAGTAGAAAGAAGAATGAAAGAATTTGGCAAAACATTGACATAGCTAACGAATGGGACAAGGGGTAAGAAAAGTGTTAGCATGATTAGATGCTATTTCGCTATGCCTTATTCTTACAGACACAGCTCAGTCCTCTGACATGGGATGGATGAGCTGAACTTTCTTAAGGTCGAGGGAAAGTCTTTGTTTACGCAGCCATATGTGAAGCTTGCAGCTGGCTAAGTGGGCAACATGACCTCGCTGCATCGCTCCAGGGAGCAGATAACATGTAAAAACTAGCATCATAATTAGGCGCTAGAACAGAGGCTTCATTATTTTTTTCACAAAAGTAAAAAACTTAAATGTAGCTGGACCAAATTCAGGCCGCAGTGTGTGTCTGTATTGTACAAGCAAGTTGGACTAACCCTAATATGCATGATGTTGTTGTTTGTGCTTGTTTTTTCGCTTGGTGTTACATGCTTGGTGGAGCTATATCACCAAGTGTGACTGCATCAGTGGCAGAACTATTTGAATTCCAAGCCTGACACAAGTGGATAATTGACAGTTTTACTGTGCTTTTGATCTGAAGTTTCTGTAGGAACAGGATGAAGGCAGAAGACAACCAGGAACAGAGAGGAAGAGGAGGTCAAGGGAAGAATTTAAAATGTGACGACTTTTTTAGGCACAAACTGAAATGTCAGCCATTTAACATCCCTGAAGAATCTCCAAAACACAAGCTGAATCAGTCAGACATTGCCCATGAACCTGTGGGATCAGGGGCTATTTTTATTTAAAAATGGAAAAAAGGAGGTTTTGTTGGTATTTTGAGCAACTGAAAAGTGAGGAACCTGAGTTGCCATGATGGAAAGCTCCGAAAATACTCCCCTAATGTTTCTCAATTCAGCTTGTCTGACTGGGTCACACTGACTCTTGGCAGGCTGAGGCTCTAAGGGACCAGCCACACCATTTGTTTTCTATGCTTACGTCGGAGAATGGAGTCTCGCACCAATATTCTCAATACTCATATTTCAAATACAGCTGCCCCCTCCTTTCCGTCCGCTTCCTTCCCGCAACCTCCCCACCCTCATGTTCGCTTCCAACATCACTGCACATGAGCAAATACGTCACGCTGAAATGGACAGTGAGGGGAAGAAAACAAACCAAAGAAAAGAAAAGGGACAAAAAAAAAACATAGGAATGAAATGACATTGAAAAAGTGCACACTCATACCCACAAACGAAAAAAGGAAAAAAATATGGAACTTGAGTCCAATGTGTGTACTTGGGGGAGGGGGGGGGGGGTACCAGAGAAAGACAGCGAGTCCATTCCTGCTGTGAGGGTGTGGCAATGGATGGGGAAGGGTGCTGGATGCTGCTTGAAACCAAGTCTAGAATCTACATGGTCCTCCATGTTGAGAATCTCTTGATTTATATGACCTCCTTGAGATACACAGAACACTCCAATCACACAATAAATGCTTTATGGCGAAGGTGCAGGGCTGTCCAGTGAGCCGCAATATAAATCTGGTGGCCAACAAATATTTCCAGATGACATGTTTACCATTTCAGGCAATTACACAGAATCACGCATGTATTGACAGCCTGCCAGCTGTCTGCATATCCATCTAATAAATCAGTATTCAAAGCCCTCTTGCAGGCTTCTCGGACATTTCAACAACTCTTTCCCTTTCTTTCTCTCTGTCTCTCTCTTCCTCTCTCTCTCTTCTCAAAAAAAAGGATTTAAAAACTCCATCTCAAAGGCAAAGCAAGGCATAAAATGGTAGATCATTGGAGAAGCAGCTCATTGTCCGCTTGAATGAGATATCGACATGGGTCTTGGCCAACCACTGGGCCTGAGGAAACGCGGGCGACATGGATGCATACTAACAAAGCCTTGGGCAGTGGGGAGAACCTCATCCACGTGACACCAATCTAGAGATGAGTGTTCTCTTTGTGGGTGAGTGAAGATTGCTATGTGGCAGGGCTTCTCTAGCGCAATTAGCTGGAGCATCTCTGAGGCTTTCATATACATGCAAATCCCTAGGCTGACAAGACACTGATTAAAATGACACCCACTGACATTGTTTTTCTGCCTATAGCTCTTGGCCTCTGGGTGTGAGAAAGCATTAATGTTTGTACATCTAGCTCTGATAGATATAGCCATTGAAGTTAATGCCATTCATTTTACTTTTCTCCTGAGGCTTTGTATACTGCCCAATTACTTTGTCGGTACATATGTCTTATTCAGAATATTTAGCATACTCTGGGTGTTTTCTGACAAAATAAGCAAATTTACAAAATTATTGGAAAACTCAATTTACTGAGTTTAGGTTGCGGATGTGACTGAATACAGAAGTAAATGAACAGGACATTATGAACAAAGTACAATTGTAACATGACATATTTTGCATGTTGTTCATGAAACAGGGTAGGGCACAAATAACATCTCCTGCTAGTTATGGACATTACTTCAAAGACAAAGCAAATTTTATCCCGGAAAACCTTTCAGAGAGAAGGATAGTGGAAAAGACAGAGAGAGAGAGAAATAATGCACAGCAAGTGAGCACTACTACTAGCTGTCTAGTTGTTCTTAGTCCATGAAACAAGGAAAAAAGAAGAGAGAGAGAAGGAAAGAGAGAAAAAACAGAGCCACACTACCTTTCACATGGCCTCGCCCCAAAGTCACAAAGCCTGAAGAGATAAAGTTGTGAAGGTCGTGGCCTCCGCTGCGACTGCTCTCCTTGCCATAGTGTCCACCTGAGGAGGAGGAAGAGAAAGGTGAGACGATAGTTATTTCGCAAGATCGAGGAAGGAAGATTGACCAGGCTGCTTGCTACATCATTGAACGCCACCAAGCACCAGAGTCAAGGATCCTTCAAAACCTTACCCACTTCAGATTTTAAAATGACAGCAGCACTCAGGCAACCAACTCACAAGGATGTATTCTATCAAGGAAATATTCTTGATATTGAGATACAGATAATATCAGGCCAGGGGTCAGAGGTCACTGTCCCTAAGGTCAAACAGTGGGAATGAAAAACAAATCTCCTTCAGTGGCACAGCGTTTTGCCCTGTGAAGCAATAATAATGTCCCACCAGTGAATGCCAGGGGCTCTTTATGTAGCGGGAAGATGATGATTGGGAGATTAGCGATTTTGCCTGTAGGGGAATTGAGCTTCTGAAACTCTTTAACAAATATGATGATAAAATGTACAACAGTTCAAGCCCATTTAGATAAACAAGCCAAACTGTATGAATATAAATAAAAATATATGTACGCAAGTATTTTCCATTGAATTGAGAGAACATTGCATTGTTTTTGTCAAATTTGTTCAGTGAAGAGACTATCGTCCACAGTGTTTGGGTAGCTAACAAATTGTATACTGTTTGTTTTCCCAAACTGAAGTCCCTATTCCACAGTTACAGTACAGGGGAGCTAAGAAAACCTATTTCCTTAATCCATGGATCAATATTACATCTGACAGCATCTTACCAGTCCCAAATATGCAATATATCATCTTATGAGCAAGTCCCTGACAGTCATGGTCTTTTATGACTAGATATAAGCGCCTATTAAATTGACTCCTTTGAGTTGACCCATAGTGAGGCATTGACAACCAGCTGCAATCAAGGAGAGCAGCTTAATGTACTGTATCTAAAGCGATTAAAGGAACGCTTCATAGGAGGATGACATAGCAGGCAGCAATTTGCTATAAAATCTACAGTTCATTGTTGTGTTCAATCATGGGTGAGGACATAGTCATGGTTTTTGACGTGATGTAGATGTTGAAGGTTGATCATTTTTAATTTGAAAAAAAAAAAAAAAAAAACACCCACAATATAAAGGAAATATAGTAATGTACATATCATTATTACACTGATGATCTCTTAGATCAAACACTATATATAGCCTACAGTGCCTGCACAGACACTCCCTCTCTCTCTCACACACACATGCATAAACACACACACATATACACATGGCTCGAGCTACATCAAAGATTTTTTTTTTTAAATTGCACTGACTTTTCTTTGGATTTGTTTATATCGTAGGCCATTTGACAACGAATTCGGTCTGGGCCAAGATATATTTGTAAATCATAAGCCAGGAGTCAACCAGTGGTTATTTTACACAACATCACCAATCACATTCAATCGTCTCATACCTGATGGTCAAATCTTTATACATTTGAGGTCTGTGATTACAGTCTCTTACACACCCTTGGGCCAAAGCTTGTGACACCCAACTGACTGGCTGAAATTTCAAGCGGCCTCTGGGGGTTAAATGCTATCTCTCCGAGCCAATGGGCTCCGGTCTCTTCTCTCGACCTATAACCTAATAGCCAAGGCAGACACACTGTAAGATGGCCACTATGATTTCAGCTAAGCCCTTAAACATATGCTGGTAGAGCACTTTGCTCTACTTCCAACATTAGGGACACTCACTGTGCATTAATTTAATCACTACTCACATAAACTCAAAAGATGGGCTTTGTTAACATGTTACAATTTAAACACCAATGCTCGACACATTCACCTTTACACATATGCAAGTGTTATGCTTAAGTGCAAAAAATATTTCTACAGGTATATAATGGTTTAGAATGTTATCACACCAGAACAGAACTTCTCTGTGCGAACACAGATTTTGATACAGCGGCAAAACACATGGGGAAACATTTCCGACACTTAAAATAAAATAATACGACTGATTTCATTCCATAGTAGGCCACTTAATGACCGCCTGGCCATAGCACTTCATAGTGCCTGAATATGCAAACTGTCTGCGGGCTGGCTCACCACTTACAATATGCACTTACAATACAGTGTGTTATGGTATATATGTGTGTTTGTGTGTGTGTGTGTTTCTATGTGTCTATGTATGTATACATTGCCAGTGCATAAGACAGCAGAGTAATTTATACACAAATTAACCACGCTTTACCAGAGCCTGTCAGTGCCTCTCATGTCTCTGCAGAGTGCAAGACTTGAGGGAGCTACAGTGTAGTGCAGTGCAATGCAGTGCTTCATTCACTGCCAGCCAATTGTGACCAGGGGTTCCTTTGCCTGACCTGTCCCAGAGATGACCACACAAGGGCACGCAGAACACAGCACACTCTGCTTATGCACACACACAGACACACACACACACACACACACACTGTAATTGTACACACAAACATACAAGCTGTGTCTATTGACTCTTCAAATATAGACCATGATCTAACAGAGGACAAATGTGCCTCTCTCTCTCTCTCTGCCTCTCTCCATACACACACCTGCTGACCAAGACCAAATTTCAGAGATAAACTTGGAGAGCAGCCTGTTCCAATGAGGCATATACTGACACCTGAGAC
Source organism: Limnothrissa miodon (assembly GCA_017657215.1). NCBI lineage: Eukaryota > Metazoa > Chordata > Actinopteri > Clupeiformes > Clupeidae > Limnothrissa > Limnothrissa miodon. The sequence continues at coordinate 344,848 of JAGFZM010000145.1, forward strand.
CACTGCGGTCTGCTTGCAGGTCGCTCAGTTGTAAGTTCTTGCCGGGTCAGTTCAAAACCAACCACTTCCTCTGAAGGTCTATGCTCTATAGTCAGACAAGTTCACTTTCCGCTTCTAGTAAATGTGTGTAAAATATACGTCATTTTTACAAACGTTAAATATACTGCACCATACATAGTATGTATTGTAGAATAGTGCTAGGTGTAACTACTGTAGCATTCGACTCAGCTTTCAGCAGCACATTCTAATGCAGAGCAGCACCCATCGAAGAGGTATCAAGGCTAAGGATGTGAGAATTGAATTACGTATTAAGTATATACACAAGGGGCGTCTTTGGTTAGCCATGTGACTCCAGGAATGAAAAAAAATCAGATTCCTGCATATGTACTTCAAATCATCTAAATTGCATTTCATCCAGTCTAATATCCTGGGGCGCGCTTCCGAAATGCACTGTTGTGCAAACGCCATCATTAAATTGTAGCGGAAAAGACTATCTATCCTCTTAGCTGCTCTGTTGTCGGCATAACAATATTTTCAGGAAATCCAGCCCTGATTAATAAGTGGTCTTTCACTGGGACACAGATGAGCTAAGAAGAATTCAATATGTGCACTGCAAAATGTTTGTACAAGCCCAGCAGAATGCATCATCTTACCACATGCAATGAAATGGGAGGTCATGTTCCCAAGAGCCACTTACTGTGGTTGGACTTGGATGTGTGCACTGGTGTGTAATGGTTCTTGGATCCTGTCCTGGCTGGCGTGTTGTCTTTGGGGGAGCTGTTCATGGCCGCAAAGTTCTCACAGTCGTATTGGGATATGGGTATGGGTCCTTGCTGCCTAAGGATGTCTGCAAGCGCTCTGAGAAGACAAAACAAGAAGACATTGTTTATTTCTTCAGCTCCGTTGATTGAGGCTGTGCAATATATTTGTTTGGCTCGAGGTATCATACTATTTGTGTGCATGTGTGTGTATGTGTGTGTGTGTCCGCGTGTGTGTTCCTCCAGTGGCTCTTAAGAGGTGAACACAGCGTGCGGTAGATGAGTCACTCTTGAATGTTTCCCTGAGTCGCACCTGGTGCATATAGTGGTGACCTGAGGGACTGGGGGAGTGAAACAAAAAATAAAGAAAAAAAGGAACGCGCTTGCACACACGCGCACACACACACACACACACAACCACATTACGAAAGCCTAGAGTAAAATTAACTCTGCCAATGTTTTGGGCAGAAACACAATTGGATTACTTTTGCCCCTATTACTCTGAGAAGCCTTAGCGAGGCAGAAATGTCAATAGCACAGTGAGCCCATGTTTACACACTGGACATGTTTGAATGCAAAAAGAAACACACACATACAGTATAACTTGTCTTGACTGCACTGCACTCAACTGATGGCTTGTGACCCCTTCTCCACTGATCTGTGACGTGTTTGAATTTATTGGGATCCTTCTGCTGACAAAGCCTTCTCCAAATTCAAGGATGTTCAAACTGACAAAAATGTATTTAAATAAAAATTCTGTTGTCAGGCAGAGGCTAAAGAGGCCTTACAGTCAAAAGCACCTTGTAACAATTCCTGGTTGTACCTGGCCTTAAGTCACAGAACAGGTTTGGAATTGAAAAACGTGGGACCTACTCGATTAAAAAAGAACCATTGCAAAAACAAAACATATGAAACCTACTTATACACATTTTTTAAAATAACATACACAACTGATTGGATGGGTCAAACCCAACCAGGATGTATGCGAGCATTCAAGGAGAGATGGGTGGGAAGCATTTTTCTAGACAGCCCAGACACAGTAAATGGATATATTTAATGTAAGTGTAGCCACAACCAGTGATGGAGAATGCTTATCCTGATGCACACCTGACCCTAAAGATAATATGGTGTGAAAAAGGGCAGAAAACTGTGGTCTTACCAAATCACTAAGGGGTAAGAAAAAAACACACTCGGTTGATCAGATTGGTTATACAGGGATACAATTTGAACTGTGATGGTTATGATTTAATGCAAGTCAAGGAAACAAAATCAAAATTTGGTCAAAACAAATAAGTAATCTTGCAAGGCAAAATGTATGATACCTTACCTTATGGCACCTTAATCTTAAAGCATGTTTTAATCGCCTATTCAAAGCCTATGTGTTATTCTATTTTATAACCTGAATCAATGACCAGATGAAAGAACATTAGAAGAACACACCAGTTGACACTAACACAAAATCCATCTCACCTATGAATGTTCATCTCCTGAGGTGGCTGATTTGCTTTGTCATAAGCAACTTTTACTGAAACTCCAAGAACTATAATGAAGGCTATAACCCCACAGGTGATGTAAACTGCTGTATTCGTCTGGTCCATTCCTGGGTCGTAGCCGCCTTCTGTCGGTGTCGTAGCTGGGGGTGACGTTTGGTCCCATTTGGGTTTTTGGTAATTCTTGCAGGCTTTTTGATCTAACCGTTTATTTTTGAACTGACAGCAAAACCTCAGATAGCATGTCCCACAGCAGTAATGGTGGTCAGTGTGATTGCAGGCAAACTCCTTATCATAGGCGCCGCTCACGTCGTAGTAACCCCAGCAGGTGTCATAATTGACCGCTGCTGGCAGCTGGACTTGCGTGATCCGCTGTGTGGACGCGGTGGGTGCCACCGTGCTGTTCACTTCCTTGGGCTTCTTCTTTGGCACAGCCTTCGTCCTTTTAGGGACAGCGCAGAACACGTTCAACGGGTCCAAATAAATAAACAGAAGCAGAAAGTGCTGAATACCCATGGCTTGTTTCATTTAATTCTTGCCTTGATTGCTCCTCTCTCCCACACCCTCTCGCTTTCTCCCTCAGTCTGTCTCTCGCTATCTTTCTTAACCTTTCTCTTTCTTGTTTTCTCACTCGAAGACGCCCTTCTGCTTTTGTCTTACCCGGGCAGAAGCCCTATCCTATTAGGCTATTGCAATTCTGACATCCGTGGGTCTCACGATTACCCTCATCCCCATAGCAGCATTTCGGACGGGACACATTAGATTGAATGTAAGAAGCCATTAATTCAATTAGATGCCAGAGATAGCCATCGTGGTTTGGTAGATTAGCCTAATGCACAGGGGTCGGTTACTGCGCCGAAGAACTTAAAATGTGTTGCGCGGGATAGTGTAATGTGGAAACACCATTCATTTCCACCTCTTCGAACTGGGCGTCAATGTCCCCGGTGGAGAATTCCGGGTGCCCTTGTTGAGAACTCTTGACTAAGCAAGCTCTTCATCTTCTGGCAATGAAAGTCGAGCTGTAAAGGCAGAAAAAAAAACACTTTTACGTTAATTAATCGTTGAAAATAAAAAGTCGATCGCCTACAAAGCCTAATTTCCAAGCGGACGGGAGGTGGGAACTGTAACACTCTGTGCATGCAGTTCTGTTTAATTCGTGTCGTAGGCTATAGTTCAATGGCACGATTGGAAAAAAAATCCAAGTAAGGAAAATTAAATTGGCAAATTTCTAAAGTCAGCATCATAACCACAAGTAACTCATAATTGCAGCCATAAGTGTGGTCACCAGTATAGGCGAAAACGTAACGGATTGTCTTGACATTCTGAATGCAATTCTAACCAAATAATAGATTGCATGTTTAAATTAACGTTAGCAAAATCTTGATGAAACATAGCCTATACTATGCGGTACTTACCATTTAAGAACAATTCTTGATAGCAGAGGAAACCTATTTATTAATCTCTGTGACAAGTAAAGGGACTCATGTACAAATACTGCTATTTCGATGCCGACTGTTTGCACTCTGCCTATCAGAATAACACTGAATATCGGCTGTCTTTTCGGTTAGAGACAGATCCTGTGGTCCGCCTTCTCTCACACATACATCACTCCAGTGCTAGCGTCACAACCCAACCAGGTATCAGTTAATTACGTCCTTGGTACAATTATGGTAAGTCGTCGTGTTTCAGTTTGTGACTTGACTAAATCCATAAATATGCCGTTTTCTCTCGAATGTCGAATTCTTTCCCAGATGCCGATATATGTACAGAATGCAACTTTCTCGAGGCACAGAACTCACAGAGCCACTGTCAAATTACAAAAAAACGAGGTCCTAACAGGCATAAAGCAAAATAAAACAAATAAGCTAATCGTGGCTTAGAACAGTTCGTCTCCGGCGAGAGATCAGCTGCCGATTCAACACTGACCCCCCAAGTAGCCTATAGCAATTCCTTTGCTTAGCCTACATTGGTTGTTCTTTTCTTCTTGCCGCTGACGGACAGACAATAGCAGTGAGAAATGACTTAATATGATGGAAGGTCACTTGGTGACAGTGATTATGGCAGTAGCCTACCAGAGAATAAATAAAAGTGCTCCTCTCCATACTGGTAAGAAGGTAACATTTCTTACAAGGCTAGGGGAGAACGTCAGCTTGTGAAGAATCTCAAATGGGCAAAAAAAACAGTCATTAAACTAAACCATTCAGTATAGCCAATTTATTAGGCCTATTAAGAATTTATTAAATAAAGATCAAATAAAGAAAAGCTGTAGGCTAATTCATCACACTTTCCTTTCCAACCAGAGGCTTCTACCTCAAGTTGGTCTACTTCCAAACACATCAAACAGTGGCAAAAAAAAAAAAGCCATTCCCTTAGATTTTTACTTGATATATAAACAATTGTGCTACTTCAGAGTGAGGAAATCAACTAGCCCAAATATTCAACCTTTTTCACATGCAGACCTGTGTGTGTCTAAAATGTGAGGTCTACTGACCACTCACTTAGGCTATTTGCTTGGTTACAAAGTCTGTAATGGCTTCATAAGTTGATGTGGAGGAAGAAAAAAATCAGGGACATCTTTCCATTAATTTCAAGAGTTTGTGACTGGTTTGACATAACAATATTTACCATTCACTAAAACTGCTGCCTGGAACTTTGATGAATTTGAAAGGTAAGCAAGCCCAAGTGAGAGGGGCTGATGGATGATTTTGAAATGAAAGAGATTCTGAATACATAATTTACATGAAGCAAACGATGCACAAAATCAGCAGCCTCTTCTTGCCAGGCCTGATGAATCTCTTAAGTTTCAGATACCTCCTTCGGTGCCTACTATTATTTCAGATTATGTGCACAAATGCCTACACAACCTCATGATTATAAAGCGGCGAAGCAGTTGCTAAGTAACCACTTTTTTACAATCCCATCCATACTTGTTGTGATAAAATATTTAAGCCCTTCTTGTGAAGTTCCCCCTCGGACGTTAAAAGATATATTCGGCTCCAAGAAAATGCATATTTTCAAAGGCTGTGCAATTACGTCACAAACACATGCTCTTCAGAAAAAAAGAATTGAATTTCCATGCCTGCAGACAAACAAACAAACCTCATTGAGTGGGTGTGAAACCAGCATTATCTGTCTTAAACGAGCCAGCTGCTCAACACAGAGAACATTCTGGAGCTTCTGAAATATAATTTCCATTCCCTTTTTATTTGGCATGGGCCTTACAGCTGATATGTGTGCAACATGACCAGGGACACCTCTTCCACTAAAATGAAATGGAGAATCCCCAGGTGGACTCACCACAGTAACCTTGACAGACCACCTAAAGCTACAGCAACGTGACATGCTGCTCTCAGACCTCTCTCTCTCTGATTTCCCGCCCCACTTCCTATCACGGATGATGGCATTTGCAAATTACTGTCGTCACTCTGTCAATCCATGAGGCAGACTTGACAGAGAAGCAGAGAGAGAGAGGGGGGGGAGGGAGGGGGTGCAGAGAGCTATTTTCCATTACTGTTAAACAGTTTGCAGAAGAGAAAATCACTGGCTCAGCAAAAATGCATTGGCAGGTCAATGCTGCCTCATAAATATCATGTTTTCCCCGCTTCCATTGTGAGCCATTGTGCAAGTGTGACTGTTAATGCACTCAGCAGCTTGTCGGGAGCAGGACACCCATGCCCGCTTTGTCCTGACACACAAAAAAAGGGCCTCCGCCATGAATCTGCTACGAAACAAGATACAGCTTCATTTGGGTACCATTCCTATTGTATTACTCACATTGTCACGACTTCACCACCCAAACATAAGGTCAAAAAGAAATAATGTCTCATAAAGCTGATGTGAGTCAGGTTTTCATACTGCAATATGGGAAGCATGAAGTCTTCTGCCCGAACCAAGAAAATGAAATTAAGTTCCCCACAGGAAAGCCTATTAGGCTTGTTAATGAAGCGATCATTGTTAAACAGATTAATAAACTAACAGATTGGGGCCTTTTTATCTGGGGTAATCACACCCTCTTCAGTTATGGAACTGTGAAAGTTACACATCCTCTCCTTTCAATCTACACAACTTTTTGACTGATGAGTGAATCACACAATTTTTCAGGAATTTCTGAGCATGAAGAAGAATATCAATGAGTCATATGCCACCGCTTATTAATTATCCTTCCCATAGCGTCCCTGGTTTTAGGGGCTTGGTTAGAGCTGTGTACTGTGCTGGCAAGATACTGATGGTTTATCCACATGGTGTCACTGCATTTTATCAATTAATTTTAGATGAATTACTAATTTCTCTATTTTTATACATGGTTTCAGCTAGTATTTGTCAGTTTTAATTGCCCCACTGATCTCTGATTCATAACAATATCAGAATGATGAACCAACGACGGGCATTTTCATAAGACTAAATCATCAGAAGAGGACATGGGTGTTGAGACAGCAGTGCTGTGGCCTTGTAGGTAAATGCAGACTGCTTTAAGCTCTCACTGCTGAACCTGGAAAATGGTCCACCATACTTCGATCAGGAGGGTTAGAAGTAGCCATGACAGAGCCAGAGAGAGAGAAAGAGAGCCCTAGAGGTGAAGGCTGCAGGCTACTGGAATCTTCTGACAGTATCTCAGAATGTGAAGGAACTCTCCGGTCCTTTTTTAAATATTTAATTGTTACCCTGTTTTTCGACACTATCTCAAAATAGAAGACTCCTCTCTCCTCCTATTCGGTTGTCGTCCTACTATTTCAGGCAGTATGTTGCAATATAGGACTCCTCTCCTCCTCTCATCTTCTCTTGTTTAATTGTAAGCTTACAATCTCTGACAGGATCTCGCAAAGCGAGCGACTTCTCTCTTCTTCTCCCAGTCCTCCGTGCAAAAAAAAAAGGCTCACAAAAGGAGTTTCCCTTGGAAACAACATTGACGGGGGCGACATTGATGATGGCTTTTCCGTTCTCTTTCGAGCCTGCAATAATGAACTTGCAATGGTGTAGCAGAATCCTCTCTCTTTCTCTCTCTCTCTTTCTCTTTCACACACTCTCTCTCAACCACTCTCCCTCTCTTCTCTCTCTTTCTGTCTACCCCCAACATGCCATGTTCTTCCACTGTGCCGCTGCCGTGACCTAATTTCTTTTGAAAACAATGTTCCCAAATTGCGGGCAAAGAGCCAGTGCCAGGGACCGATGCTTTTAAGAGCGAGCTGTCCCCTTGTGTTTGGGTATGCGTGGTGGGTCGCCGGCGCAGAAAAGTGCTTTGTCAAGAATTCCAAACCAGGCTCTTCTTCAGCTGGAGGGGAGGAGAGAGCGAGAGAGAGGGGGAGAGACAGAGGGAGGCAGGGAGCTCAAGCGATGCTGTGTGGTGTCAGCTCCACTGAGCTTACATGGCAGTCTGGTTTTCATATACTGCGCCGCGGAGTAGTCAGGCAATGCTGAGAAGAGGGGAGGAGAGAAAAAAAAATTTGACCGCTGCTGGCGTCTCTTTGGTTCTGAATCGTTTCTTTTAGGGGTGTTGTAGAGGGACCCTCCCACTCCATAATGTCTGCTACCATTGTGTTCTGTCCTGTGTGACCTTATGTGATGGTTTATCATTTTCATTTTGTTGCTTAATGAATTCACTGGAAAAAAAATGTAAGAGGCGTAGAGGCAGAGGGAGGGGGGATCAAAGATTGTTGGAGGCGAAGCCAGTCGCATTTACATGAAGGTTGGTGGGAGAGGAGGGTGCAATGATTTCCCTTCTATAGGAGCTGTAAGTGGCACCCTTGCATCCTATTACATCTCGTTCATATGCAAAAGACGGCTTATCACTCTGAGCGCTAAGAGACCAGCACCGCTCAATGTCATTCGCTGTTGCAAATCTGGACAGCTACTGCAATGAAATATACAGATAAAAAAATGATGACAGTGGTTAACATATATTTTCACCTTACACAAACCAATTGATGAAATGCAAATAATTTAAATGACACTAGTTCAGACCATGGACAAAATCCTGATTACACTTGTGTTCAGCAGTAGCCTACAGTACAAAAATGAGTTTTGCTGAAGATCGTAAGTGTAGTACATCCAGTTCTTCTAACCATCATGTCAAAAGTTTTGAGAACATACATAGGGAACTCAACAAAATCATAACATCAATGTCCATGTTAGCCTAGCATTAAAATCTCAAGAAAAGTCTTCAAAAAAATCTTTCAGCAAGCTATGCCATCCCACCTTTTAATTGATGCGTTCATTTTGTGGTCTCCTGTCTCCATATTGAATACACTGGACACCTCCCCACTGAATCAAGCTGAGTAGATGAGGGCCAATTTAAAGAGGTGCAAGTGAACAGCAGTTTGATGGAGGAGTAATGGCACTCTGATGAGGTACACAATTTCTGGAAGTCTCTGACCAATCGGTTCTGTCATCTGGGGCAATTTAGCAAGGTGAGCTGTCGGGATCGCAAGCTATAGCGCTTGGCGAGGAATGGATGCTTGGATACACGGTGTCGCTCCTGAAGGCGTCCGTGTCGGCTGACTTCACAGGCTACAGCTCAAACCGTTGCTGCTCTGACCTGTCACGTTGTGCAGCGTATGATTGATCCCGTCAGTGCTGAATGGTTGTGACTAAAGGGAATGAGATAAGAGTTGCCTCCAAACTGACATTTTTAATTCTCTTTCGTTCACGACTCCATGTCAAAGTCAAGCGCTCTGACAGGGCTTATGTCTAAGAAGTCATCCACTCTGCTTTTTTTCCCTATCTTCAGCGCACATCCTGTAACCTTCGGTAGTTGTACTTCGGTGCTTGTGAAATTTAAAAGTATATCCTGCTTGTATTTTTAGTTTCCAGGGAGTGACAAAGTGGCTGAATACAAATCCACACAGAAAAGTGTTTGATAAGGTGTTTTGTAAAAAGCTTATAAACGAATAAATTCTCTTGCATGACACCCTGTAGGAGCACTAAAAGTTTCCACAAGTGTATTTCACTGGATTGACCTTGTTATTACCTTTCAATTGTATATGTATGTGTGTGTTTGTGTGTGCGTGTGTGTCGTTTGTCTTACAAAATTCCTGTATTGATATCTGGCAGCTCTAAAGAACACAAAAGCATACATATCCATTATAAGTGCTAGTTTAAACCAACTACATTTACTGGGTTTTATTCAGTCAGTGTCAACCTGATCCCTCCACTGCATGTCATGCCTGACCTGCCTCTGAAGTCGGGATCGTGGTGCCCCATGTGATTAAACCGTTGAACACACAAGCGCCAGGCAGGTTATTACCCCCCTACGTTATGTCATGGCTCTCTGATGGGGAATATATGTGTCACGTGACAAGAATGCCGTATAGCTGCCCTCTGCTACAGTGTGGCTACGCTGTTAACTGCTTATGTTTGGCATATGTTGGTGAATTAGCTGCAACTTCACCTTACTAAGGAACAAATCAGACAGGCACAGACAAATCACAGAGGCCTCAAAGGAACAAATGTTAATAGCAATATTTCCTGGCAAAACGCACATATTACGTGCATCATACTAGACTAATAGTAAATTCATCCTACTTTTATGGGCATGTGCATCCCAGTGAGGTGATGGTTATGCTCCCTGGTCAGCCAATCGGGTGACCTCTCTCACTTTGTCACAGGTGATGTCAGGACAATGGTCTCAGCTGTGCTCAGTGATATGTGCTTTTTTGAACCAGCTTCTGTACTTTCCCATTTAGGTTAACAACTTTTTTTGTTGTTGTTTTTGTTGTTGCTGCTGCTGCTGCTTTTGTTCTTTTTTTTAATTAAAAATTTATTTTAAAACCTTCTAAACCCTCTTGTCGTCATTACATTGCTGCATCTCCGTAATGCATCCTGACATATGACAGGGAACGTCCTGAGCAGAGTCGAGCTGAACTCACCCAGCGACATTTCTTTCCCATCGCTGATGGTGATTGTAGCCTGACCCATATTTACACATATTGAGGTGCCAATTTTGAGGGCTTCATCATTTAGGACACACCTATTATGTGTCACCTCCCTGGTCCTGGCAGGGGGTGGAGGGAGTCAACTACAGGGTCCATATACTCTAATAGCACTGGGAGGCAGAGGAAACCAGAGTGAATCATGTCTATACGTCCCCAGGGCTCAGTGCTACAGCTGCCACTGTTTTCTCTATCTCTCTCTCTTTCTATCTCTCCCTTCTGATGTGGTTGAGGATGAATGAATTAACTGGGTCACAGCTGCTGGGATGAGTGCCTTGTAGCCGGGCCCAGTCTCTCTCTCTCTCTCTCTCTGGGGCTTTCCTGGCAGTAGAGGTAGTGCTTGTCATTGGGAGTGAGAGTGGGATGGGGTAAAATTGAATAAACATGTATATCCCCAGTACCACTGACATCATCATCATCATCATTGCTACTACCATCATGATCTTCATCACTACTACCACCCCCACGTTCTGTTACACTCTCCTGAGCGCAAGTGCAATTGCACAGGGAAGTTGGATGTTAAATCATTCATTTACCAAATGGGAGATGACGTCTCTTTTCCTTCACTTCTGTCTCTTCTTCTGTCTCTCTCACACTCAATCTCTGTCTCTCTCCCAATATTGCTCTACATCTTTCCATTTCTTTTGTACAAAGTTCCACGTGAAGTCCTCACACACACAAACGCACATACACACACACACACACACACACACACACATGCCCTAGCCCACCCATAAACAGCGTGTTAAATTCAGATGATCAAAAGGGTCTCTGTCATCAGTCAGATTAGATTATACCAACACTTTGGCCTACTGTGAGAAGCTCATATCACCTTATTTTTTTAATTTTGTCTTAACCGTCCAACCACACACACACACACACACACACATCGTCCCACCTCTCCCTCTCTCTAATGCTCCCCCCAACAACCCCCGCCTTTTCTCTCTCTCTGCGAGTCAAATTTGAAGCCGGCATCAGCAGGGCTGCTGAGAATTCACGTCCTCCATGCCGCTTGGCAAAAAGATAAATTACCTCAGGGTTCCCACTTAACCGTTCTCTCTCTCTCCCTCTCTCTGTTTCTCTCTCGTACTTTAACACTAACTCGTTTTTTTCCACATCACTTCATCATGCAGAACAAATCCGCCCTGTCATTTACTAAACTCTCTCCTTGCCTCCCACTTTTCAGCATTTTACACACAAATTGTGTTGTAGATATTGTTCCTAAATAAATTGATTGTAAATTATTTCAGCACTATTTGTGTTTGTTTGCCTCTGTGTGTGTCTCTCTCTCTCTCTCTCTCTCTCTCTCTCTGTGTGTGTGTGTGTGAGTGAATGTGTTTGTATTAAGGGGGTAATTTAGACTTTTTTAAATACAGGCGGATTCCGATGTGTTGTGCTTGACTCACTGATAAGAGGGGATTAACAGAGTATGGTTATTAACTTTAACTCAAGGTCATGGCTAAGGGGTGTCAAACAAAGGAGAATCAATTTTCATTATTTAGCTGCCACGGAGGCTGACTTTGTCCACTTTGTGCCGTGGTTGTTGTGCATGGTGTGTGTCATCAGTGCACAGCAAAAGGAAGGGGAGGAAGAGAAAACAGGAGTAAACAGAAAAAGGAAGAAATAGATCTTGTTCACTCTTTCACAGCTTGATGATGAATAGATTGAAGGTCCTGACTGAAAACAGGGCCGGAAAAATGACGTCTTCTGCATGAGCAGCCTTTGAAAGCCCTCAGCGAGGCTAATGGCACCTGGCTATGTGTCTAGGGCTGTCCCCACCTGAGCCAAGTTGGGCAAGTTCTTGTGGGAGAGTTGGGACCCAAATTCTAGCACATGAAACACATGAGTTTATAAACTAGACCCTTTACTAAGAAATTACAAACAGGAACATGAGAATCCGAGAACAGTCACCAAAAATGCACACACAATGACGATGCAAAGAAAAAGAAGCACAGTAGGGCTTATATACAGGGGCAAACCAATCAGGACAGAGACAACAAGACAAAGGTAAGCACAATTTAGACCACGACTGACCAGGCCAACAGGCAGAGACACAGGTGGAACCACTGAGGGGAAAAAAACAAAACACATAGAACCGGGGAACCAAGAGAGAAGGGAACAGCAAGATAATATGCCACAACCATGAAGTAAATACACAACCAGGAAAAACACAGGGGGTCTGGAAAACATAAGCCAACACATGGACCAACAGAAGAATTAGGTGTGTTTGGAAACATAGGCTGTCTGTCTTTGTCTGGCTGCATCATCAATGTGAACTGTGTGTAACAACAGGGATAGGCTTTAAAAGGACATCACCAAGTCAAAAACCTAAGAAAATTATTAATCTAGCTACCTTTACAATTTACACAGTAGACGAAATCCAATTGATGAATATTCTTGTTTAGTTTACATGAGGCACTCAATGCAGAGAAAGTGAATACAAAGTTTGTCAAATTTTTAATTAATACATATCTTTACAGAAAGGTTGTACACCATTTAATTATTACAGTGCCTTTTAATTATCTATAAAATAGCCTACTGTTGCAGGTCTCACTTTGTCATAGGAGATTTCAACCAATGGAAAAAATGAATTGACATCTTGAGATGGAAACAACTGCAAGATCTGACTACAAACATCTTGATCCCGCAATTTTATTGATTGACGTTACATGGTCTCGTTTTGGTGACATGGTTTTGGTACTCACATGTGTCCACGGCGGACACCGTGTCTAGCCAGCATGCACTGACTATTACGCAAAAAATAACTAAAGCTACTGCAGCTGGCAGCCGCCTGCTACCAGACATAGAACACGGGTGAAACTAATGTCAAAACATGCATTACACACAAACGAGGCCAAAACCCAGACAGTGCAGAGCTGGGCTGTGCAGTTATCCTGTTCTGTGCAGTTGTGTTGATGCTGCTATGATTTGCTGTGCTGATCTGTGCTGTGCTGGAATGTCCATGGTAATGTAGTCCTCTAGAGATGCCTGGCCATAGTTTGACCTTCTTTGCTCCAGTGCAAATGCCAAAGTGACTAACATCGTGCTTGAGTCTGGCCATTAAAGAGACATGTGGCCACATGAGGCCACTAGTATGAGAGAGAGAAAGAGGAGGAGAGAGGTTCCGCCTGTCTGTTGTATGTGGGGTTGCATGTTCCTGTGTGTGTGTGTGTGTGTGTGTTTATGTGTCTGTGTGTGTGTGTGTGTGAGAGAGAGAGTGTCATACAGTGTGTGTCCTTCACAGTAAACTCATTGCTCATTACACACCATAAAAGGGCTGTCTTGTGTATCCAAGTACAGCATTTTAGTAGTATAGCCAGTTTAATATAGTATAGCCAGTCATGAAACCTTCAGCGCATAAAAATTAATCTGTTGCCAGGGATGAGGAATCTCTTCATCAGTCTAGTGTGTGTGTGTGTGTGTGTGTGTGTGTGTGGCCCAGCAATGTGGCAGTATGGCTAGAAAGGCTAAATAAAGGAGTGTAAGTAAATTAGAAAAGTGACTGTGGATTTTCACCCGAGAGAGAGAGAGAGAGAGAGAGAAAGAGAGATGAGGTGGGAAGAAGAGGGAGGAGAAGGGAAGGGGTGGGGACCCTGTGGACTGACAAAAATGGTCTGCTCATCCGAAAGACAGCAGTGTGCTTATCACCGCATTCTCTTTGGGCATCAAGAAAAACACCCATACAGCTGCGTCAGCATCTTTGTGTTCAGAGATGAGGATCAATGGCTTTGTTATTTGTGTCTATCCCTGCATAAGTCTCTCAGCATTATCCATGACCGTCTGCTCTGAGGGATCAATGCCAGCAATCACAATATCCATTACAGATATGATTATATGTGATGAAATGTCATGATTTGTCCATCCATAGAAACCGTTAATGAATTTTCATGGCCGCAACAAAATCTGTTAATTCATTGTTAAAAATGTCATTCACTGGCTTTCATGGTTGACATCACCAGGGCATGTTTTTATGGCGCAAGCTCAACAATGAATTTTAAATAAAGACAGTGGCAGAGAGACTCAGGATGAGGACATTGCTTGCCTGTCACCTTCCCACTAAGTTACTTGGATCTGATAAGCTTTCATTAGAATACACTCTGCGCAGATGGATTAGCCAAATCCCTCAGTGGATAAGATGAATTCTGTCATTTTTCTTCTCTCCTCCAGAGCGCCACCGGCATGCCGATGGAAGTGGGAAATAAATTCAGTCCAAAAGGCAAGATGACACTGCATAACAGGGATATGAGAAAGATCCTGGGTTCGTGGCCCAATGCTTGGTCTGAGGATTTTTGTTTGTGGTATCAGTGTGTTCCCTTGCACTGTGCGTGGAGGAAGGGTTCATCCTGATTTAGATATTCACAAAGTTTGTGTTTTATGAAGACCAAAAACAGTTTTATTATCTCAGAACCGTGAACCTGAATCTTTAGGTTGTCTCTTGAGTGTCACAAAGTGCAAACAGGCAAAACTTCCCAGCATAATCTCTTGCCTCTAACCCCCTCCAAAACTGTTGTTATCAAACCTTTTGAGTTCTTTTTTAAAATATTTATTACTGCTAAAATGCCTTTTTCACCCTTTCCGATTGAGATGACATTCTCATTTTAGCAATCATGTTTATATGCGCGGTTAAATGACAGCACCCTTAGGCTGGGATTTAATGAGAGTATTTGGCGCCCACATTTCCTGAAAGCTGGGACCGCACTGTCACCACTGCAGGGCCAGAGTCCACCACTCCAGTTATGTACAGCCTCCACTCTCTAGTCCTATACAGCACTATTACACTGTGCTGAGCTTTATATTGTGCATGATGCATATCTTAACAGTAAAGGTAAGACCCTATGGCTAGCAATATAGGGAAAACAATAGGTGTCAGAAAGCAGAACATTCTCATCCATTCAGGGCACTCTGTATCCAATTTATTCAAGACATCTGGGTGCAAACACTATCAACAGCCAAACAACTTGTCCAATCTAATGCAGCAGTGGAGTTTTGAGTTGACTAATTTGAAGGGGGAATTCTTAAAAAAAGAAAAAAAAACAAAAAACATTTTAAAAGTATAACATTTGAGGTTGTCGGTAAGCAGGGAAAGTTGGCTTTGTGGGAGGTTTTTGTACATATTCCTGTTTTGTAAATCAATGTAAACGGTGATCTGGGTGGGAGTAGAGGAGACTTGAGAATGTTGAACTGGGTCTGCTGTTACCGCTGCTGCTGTTGCTGCTTCTGCTGCTGAGTTTGGAAGGAAACCCAGTCACGTTCACAGGAGCATATCTGGCCACTTACATCAGGTGCCACAAGGAATGCTAAGTTGGCAGCAGTCTGCGGAGGTGTCTTCTGATGAGGCTAGCGCTTGCCGTTGTCCTGTCCAGAGATATCAACCTTACACCAAAGCCATGGGAACTGCCACTGAAACTCAGAGGCTTAAGACAGGAAGAGAATCTCTTCATTGATATCTTCATTGAAGAGAATATCATCAACTTTCTGATCCTGCAATGTCATCTGTTGAAAGAGATATTTAGGATATTAGTTTGAAATTTGACACTCCTTTGCTTCTGTAGTTTGGGACTGTTGTACACATTTTAAGCGCATATTAGACTGCTACAGAAGAATGAAAACTTGTGTGATTTCTCACTGAACATCGATGCCAGTGCATAAGGTGACGTGACAGAAAGTGTACATCAGAGACTGGACTAAAAGCTTCTCAACCTTTACTGTGATAGTGGCCACAGGACTTGAGATCACAGCATTGACCAGTGAGTGCCACATCACACTTCTTGTTATTGTTGATTGATTCTTTTGAAGTCTGATTTTTTTTCACTGTGAAAGCTGTGAGTTCAGACAGACGTCTTTGATGTTATTCAGTGTGCCTGATCCCACAATATAAATGGCTGTATAGAGACAGATATTTTTTTGTCTCTTTTGTTTATGGTCGGGATGGTGCCATTAAACTCACTTTCTGATCGAACAATTCTCTGTGGAGCCTGTAATTAAAGCCATTCGTTGTTGTTTTTTTTCATGTCACGGTAACGAGTGTAGTCATCTTTGATGTGTTCTTTAACTACAGTGGGCTACCTCTACAGACACAAGAGATTCTTGAGAGGTGACGTGGAACACAGTCAGCCCACTTTTGATCTTCTAAATGCAGTTAATTGGGAAGAAGAGCAGGTCATCCACACAGCCCAATTATTCTCAAATGCACCTGGATGATCAAGCATGCTAAAAAGCAGGAGAAAGACAAAGCCAGGAGTCTAGCCTATCTCCTCTGTCACTTTCAATACAGGGCCTAATGCGCAAAGTGATTGTACCTTCAGCAGCCTCCATTTTGTAGCTGGCTGCCGGTGTAGGTGATTGCCGACTGCTCTCTCGTTAATGTATCTGCCGGATGTTTAATGAGAGGCCCATTTCTTTTCGTTTCTTGGGAACAAGCCAAATTGCGTATAGCACACAATTCAAGGGCAATAAAAGCTGATTGTAGCCATTTCTGGTGAAATAAAATGCACTTTAAAAATGATATAGAAAAAGGAGAAATGTTAATGCTTAGTTGTGTGCCTCATGCATAGCAAGTTGTGTAGGTCTTTGCTGAGCATTTGAGCACTTTTTGTCTGCTATTCCAACTGTGTTAATTGGTTTCAAAGGAAAAGAGCTTTAAACTGCTGCTGACAAAAGTGGTTTCTCACAAGGTATGGAGAAAGATGCACTGCAGCAGGGAAGCCAAGCATAAACAGATGGCCCTGAAAAGACATTTCCACAGCAAAACATACCTTGGCATGTACTCCATAAGTTTGAGGTTGATCTTGATCGTGTTTTTAGCGACAGTATGCTAAATAATGGGCATATCAAATTGCCACTGAAATTATTAGCCTGCCATGACTGCCAAAGTCAACCATCTGTTTTTGTTGGACGCTGCACTAAAATGCGGTGTCACTCTTTACCAATTTGGCACAGCCAGATAAAAAGTCTCTCTCTCTCTCTCTCCGCTGGGGCAAAGATCCGTCAGCTATTCTTAGTTGGACCGAGGAAAAGAAGCAGAGAAAAAACAACTCTGTTTTAGGGGTGACTTGTGGGAAACGGATGCCAAGAGAGAGACAAAGAGAGAGAGCACTTTTGAGTTCTGGCTTTTTTTTTGGGGGGGGGCAGAGCAGTGGTGTTGAGACATTAAATCCCATGCAGAAAAAAAATATATAAATTATATATACAAAAATTGAATGTCACAGAAGGTCAGTGCAAGGATTACTTTACAGAATGGACACAGACGGCATGCCAGGCAGCCAGTACTGTGCACATCAGATCCAGGTGAGATTGCCCTCAATAAGGATTTAAGATTAGGACCAATGTCCTATTGGCTCAACAAATCTCATATGTCTAACTGCTTATCTTCATTTTAAGGTGAATTGCAGCAGTGTTTACCCTGTAATTACTTTCTGAAAAAAAGCTTGAAAAGATAAAAGTGGTGTTATCAGCACAAGAGGATTTGCGTAGACTTCACAAAGAGTAGTGCAATACATTAGAGCATTATATGACAGGACCGTGGCTGCTTGTTACTCCATGAGAGATAATATCAGGGGAAATTAGCATATGGAAGTTTCATATTCCTTAATTTTGAACTCTGACCTCAATCTTTTAGTGAAATTATTTATAAATTTTTATAAATTAATTTTGGTAAGATTGTGTATGTGTGTTTTGGGGGTGTTCACAACATGCATACACACACACAGAGAGAGAGAGAGAGAGAAACACACACACAGCATAACAGCATGAAACAATTATATCTGTTTCATTTGATGATAAATAACAGTCATAATGAAAGAGTCTCGGTGCAGTCACCCATACCATTGAACAGCCCTCATCAATAATGCTCATTAGTGACAGGGGCTTTCTATCTAATTAAGGTCATATCAAATCAAATTAAAACAGCCACCTTAAGAATGTGTTGCATGTCAGAACAGAGGGTAAAAAAAGCTTGCTTTTATCACAAACAATTTAAAAAAGGCCATGCTAATCAAAGGTGATAATTAAGGTGAGCACAAGCATTGTATACAAGTAAACATCTAGAAAAATACGCTATGTATGTGACAAGAACTTTGAGTGAAATTTGCCACCACAGTGGAATAAATTCTGATAAATCAGTATTTGACAGTAATACTTGACAGCTAACAGAACTTTAAATGAAGGACATCAATATTGCTACTGTCCTATGAAATACACTATTGTTCATTTAACAATTTTTAAACACAAAGCAGAGCAGTTAATTGCACTTAGGATTTGGTTTTTATTTGCTATGAGTTGTTGTTTACTGCCCACAAACTGTAAAGCCTATTTCTGCATAAAATATTCTATGATGGATTGCCATTAAATTCTGTTCCACCCTTTCCCTTTGTGGTGCCTGAGTTTACATCCCTTTTCCTAGCCTGTGAGGTTCACAGTGTGTTTAACTGCGCAGAAGAGTTTGTAGTGCTCTTACGTCTTACATGTTTCATGAGCCTTCAGCCATAACACTTATAAATAGTTCATGTGTTTCTGTTTTCAATAAGTAAGAGGACCATTTAGTTTGTTCAGAATAGAATACTGTCCAGATCATGCAGTGTTTTGAAATGGCCCTCATACGTGCGCACACAGTGAGCGATACAAAAACACCAGAAGCATATTTCACGCTGTGAAAGGGACAGCAGTCGTGGATGAGTTTGCATTAGCCCGGCTGACACTGTGAGCAGACCTCCCGAGATACAACCCCACTCTCACAGTCTGCTCACCACTAGGCCCTAACTCTAGAGGCAGTGACACGTCCTCAGTGCCTCCAGTAGGGTGTACTGTAGCTGCTGGTCATTCCACAGCGATTGTCTAACACAGCCACGCACCATGTCTAACACTGCTGCACAGCTAGCAAGCCTTTAACAGGAAAGAGTACATGCTCACAGGGATCTGTGGCAGACATTTGGGGTAATAATCACGCACACACACACACAACACACTATCAACCACTGTCACATCAGCTTAGTCTCAGGGTCAGAGGGAGAAGAGTCTGATGGGTACTAGATCTGGTGTGGTTGGGTGGGGAGAGGCAGGGCACTGTCAAGATGTCACTTTCCACGCGTAACACATCTTAGTATCATTCTAAGGCACTAATCATTCAATACTCACTCCCCAGCCAACCAGTCACTTGTTCTATCCTTTCATTGACTCAACATTGTGTACGGAATATATTTGCAAATACTTTGCAAGTATAAATTAATAGATAGATAAATAGACAGACAGATAGATAGATGGAGAAAGAGAGTGAGAAATTAATCTCTGACATGGAAAGCCAATGGCACAACCCATGTGGAAACAAAATTCCTGAACTATGGAAAGAAGTGGCCATAAATAAAGGCACATTTCCCATAGAGCACGTACTGTAGCATTGGGCTAAAATTCTGGCTCCTTATCTGAGGCACCGAACTAGTCGAGGCAGATGGGTCTCTCAGAAACACGTTTAATTCCTGGCAGCCCACTGCAGCCCTTGAGATTTAGGCCAAATTCAATGCACGCATCATTTGGTCCTTTAATTTAGCCCTCTTGACTGAAGGTAGACTGCTCTATGGCTCAGCGGCTTCTCTCATTACCAGAGCCGCTTGTCCAACTCCAGACATTCTTCCTCCCATCATTTTCACCAGACCTGACTAAAGGGATGAAATGAGAAACATAAGACAAAGTGAAAGTCATTCAAAACTATCATCTGTCTATATCTGTC
This sequence comes from Limnothrissa miodon, assembly GCA_017657215.1. Taxonomy (NCBI): domain Eukaryota; kingdom Metazoa; phylum Chordata; class Actinopteri; order Clupeiformes; family Clupeidae; genus Limnothrissa; species Limnothrissa miodon. The sequence goes on from JAGFZM010000145.1 coordinate 364,742, forward strand.
TGTCTATCTATCTATCTATCTGCCTGCCCGCCTGCCTGTCTGTCTGTCTGCCTATTTAATCTTTATTGCCTTCCACTTAATAGTTGATAGGCTGATAATAGTACTATAAAAAAAACAGTCTTTGACTAACAATATTAAGCATGAATGAGACATATGGTTCATTTTAATTTACATCAACCCTTGTAGCTAAATGTTTTATATTCTTAGCCTTACAAATATGTGTATTCCTCCTTTGCTAAAACATATACATGATTATGCAGACCGATACATGGAACACATGGAAGTCAAATCCTCACAGTGTGACACTCTGCCATTTGCAATCCCAGCTGTAATGCATTTATGCAGGGTTATCATGGCACCCGTTTTATTATTGAAACCAATGGAATAAAACATATTGTAGCTATTCTCTTTCATGTTCCTATCTGTCAACATTTCTGCCTACCACCCTAGTGAATGATACATCAGATTAGATCTGCACTCACATAAGGGTGTTTTTTTTTTCTGGTGATGTCAGCAATGGCGTTCCTCTAAGGAGCTTAGGGGTGACATGTAGGATTCCCATAAGAAATACTAAATACATAGGCCTTGTGCATAGGCATGGGGATATGCACTATGAACAACACATCCATCTCTTAACCTGACTGACACTGGGAGAGTAAGATATATTCCTGCAAATAAGATTTGCTTATTGATTTAAATTCAATTTTAGTCACATAATGTAGCAGCAAACATGCATCTGTTAAAAGAACATTGCTATGCAAATCCATTTCTAACATATTATTTCAGAGAAAACCGTAGCTGAAAATGCCTACTGAATGTACCAAAGCACTTCATATGTGCTCTATCCGTCCAAGTGATGATTATTTCATGGCCTAGTCATACATCAGGACCCAGCTGGGGATTGCTGCTCAGATCTGAAGCACATCTGAATACTTCGTTGTTGGCAACAGTCAAGGCCTTATTTAAGAAGGACATAAAAAAAACAGCAGGCATACAGAAACTGTGACTAGTATGATGAAATTTCTGACCCATATCAGGCTAATACATTGAACAAAAAATAAATGCCAGCACATAAAGGTCAGAAGCATGAGAAATTGGAATGATCTTTCTCCTTTTCTTTTTTTCAAATTGTGTCTCTTCCAAATAAATAATATTCCCTGTCTAAAAGACCCTGCAATGAAATGACAAGATTAGCACTGCAATATAGGACATTGTGAGAAATCCATTTTACCTGAATCTTTCCCTGTCGTTTATCTGTCTATTGACTACTCAAGCCAAATGAAAATATTCTCTTATTAGTTAATAAAGAGCAGTGTTGAAGACTTGTTGTCAGCTTCACCCCACTTCAAGATTTTGTCCAGTTGTCTGCATCAGCACTTTTTAATAAACACTTGTTACGTAATGAGAAGAGAGTGATGAAAAGACAAGCCCAGTCAAGGGAGAAAATAGATGTAGCTTCCAAATGAAAGAAGAGGCTGGGACAGCAATGGCCATCAGTAAACAATACCACATTACATAGCATGCAGTTCAGACAAAGGAGTTTGCTCTTATCCAGAATCCCTCGTAAATATTTGAAAAGGTACAATGATGTGATTGAGGGGACCCTGGTGCTGTCTTTGGTTCAGTGAACCATTGTGGACCGAAGCTTTATGGTGGTAATCATTTGGGGACACGGCCTTTTGCCTCACTTTTATCTGATGGGAGGGAGAAACCAGAGGTCTATTTTACCACGGAATTTATTCACAAGGCAAAGGAGTTACTCTGGACTCTTGCCCAACCAATTCCTTTGGCGGACTGACTTCTTACGCTTAGCGAAGTCAATAATCGATGAGTGTCCGAGCTGATTTCCATTGCAATGAAGCTCATTAATTAAAGCCGCTCGGAAGTGATTTCAAATGTCCCTTTAATCAATGCAGAAAAAAGTTTTTTCAAAAACTATCCATCTGTCACACATGGAGGTCCAGTTCCATGTTCAGCTTTGCAGCTGTCATCATTGCCACCACGCTGACTCATTCACAAATGTAGAAGAAAGAATAGTGCCACGTTTTACTACAGTAACTGTTCTAAGGTACTTCTACCAGAAGTACTTTCTGAAGGTGGCTGTTTATTGACTTAGCTAAGCCTAAGAAATCACTATTGGTATGGGATTGGTTTCGAGATGGTAATATGCAATAACATACATTTGATTTAGAGACATATGTACATGGACATAAGCAGTTTATTTTTAAAAGCAGCTGTCAAATTACTGACCAAAAGAATTGTCATTGATAAAGTCACCAGTGATGGGAATAACGGCGTTAAAAATAAACGGCATTACTAACGGCGTTATATTTTCTAGTAATGGGTAATCTAACTAATGTAATTACTGTTATTATTATAACGCTGTTCCCGTTACTGTCCATGAAATGCCATGCGTTACTTTATTGCAGTTTATGTACACACCACACACAGCAATGGCGAGTTTAGAACAAGATAACGTTTTCAAACTTGAAATATAAGCACCATTTCACTCGTATTAACATTAAGGAAAAGTATGTTTATGTGCAGTGCACATTATGTCCAGGAACAAACTGTTTGTCCATGTCAGTTATGAGCAACTCCAGTCTTTTGAAGCACCTCACATCATCCCATGCTAGAACAAGATGTCACAGGTCCGTCCATCAATGCGTGGAGACATTGGCGAATTTATTATTATTTATTGACGAGAAAAATCTAAAAAATGCAAACCATATCGCTATATTTTCTACTTATGTTACTCGACTGTTCAGGGGTGCGTTTCCCAAATACCGACCGAAGGTACACTCTTAACCCGAATTAGTTGACTTTACTAGAAATTTGCAAGATTGCAAACAAGATTAGTTTTTACAAAACATCTAAAACTAAATGGGTTAAGCTTTATAAACATACAAATGTTAGTGGGTGCAGTAGAAAAATCAGGATTGCATTAGTAGTCTTTACTGAAAACCATTAGTTTTTACAAAACTAAAACTAAACAGGTTAAACTTTATAAACATAAACATTTTAGTGGGTGCAGTGGATTTGCATTAGTAGTCTTTACTGAAAACCATTAGTTCACACAATTTTTTGTGTCCAATTTATATTAAAAAACCTTATTGAATATTAATTCCAAGGATTGTTAAACATTACACATTACATAATACCTTACAATTAAGAAATAATACTAGTTAAAGAAATAAACTAAATGCATTCCAATGTTTTTATTGCTCATAAAAACAGTAATGTATTCAGCCATATAAATTTGTCATACAAAAGTCAAGTGACATTTTTTAACATGCATTTATGCAATAAGCAATACGTTCTTCTAAGTACATCTTCTCACATGGACCTGTGAAAACAGAGCATAAGCTAACTTTTAGAAAAATAAAAGATAAAATTCCACTGTAAACATTAGGCACCAAGTAATCACTAATGCAAAACTACAAGCAAGCATTTTTTCCAATCAGTTTAAAATAAAAAATACACACGCTAGCATTAGCCACATGGAAAGCACGTGTATGTGCATGGACTACAACATTAGGCTACATGCATGAGTGCTAACCAGCAGAAAGAAATAAAGTTAACGAAATGACCGTTCTAGCTAAACTGTGAGCATACAAAAGCACTCTGGATAAGGTTACGATATATGAAATGACAAAAATAGCTGAATTAAAAGTTAACCTTAGCCTATATCTAAACCATGAACCAACAGGGAAAAAAGCGTCTGCACATTAACACATCGTCGCCATCTTTTTGGAGTTCCACATCGGTCTATATTCTGGGTTAGCACTTTTTTTCCAGAAAGATATCTACAGATAATACTCTTTGAAATCTCACCGATTCACGTTGTTTTTCCACGTTTTTTCCCACGTTGTTTTCACAGATTAGCCTAAAAACATTTTGAAGCAGTCTCTGATTAAATGTTATGCACGTCGTCAACCCACCTCTTGAGGAGGCACTGGCAGTTTCAGCTTTCTGCTCACGCAACCTGCTTCAAGTCCCTCCTCCTTTTCAAAAACGTAACATGCTAACATGCGTAACGTAATGCTGCGTTCGTAAATTCATCCTAAGTACTACACACTGCATACTAAAAAAGTATACACTGTGTACTGCACACTACTTGCCCCCCCCCCTCCCTTTAGCCTTCTACTACATACTGAGCCACTACTTCTGTATTTTTCTTTTTCAGATGTTATGCCTCTTGCACATACCACCACCTACTGGCAGGAATATAAATAGTATTTTAGGCTGCAACAGTCCTTCCCAATTATATTTCAGAATGTGAATCTAATACAGTGGTAGGAATAATTTACATTTCAAATATGGCATTCTTGGCACTTTGATACATCACATTACAGGATGCTACTACTGCCACATTGAATAGGGAATATCAACAAAGCATGTTGATGTACAATTAATTTAAATCTAAAATGTTTCACATTTATTTCGATGTTGTTTTATTTCATACAGATTTAAACAGGGCTAATACCTCTTGAAATATATTATGGGACAAAAACAGGCAACAGGAACGTTCCATTTATTCCGTTATGGAAATTACATATTAATGGACTCCTGCCACTGACAAAACACGTTAGCAAGTAGCCTGTTCTATTTAGCAACCTTGCTAGCTGTATGGTTTCTACCATTCATTTCTATTGGGCACAGGTAAGCTCATGTTAGCAATTGTTAATTTATTCACTTACAAATACATATATACAACTGTAAAGCACAGAAACATTTGTAGTAAGAGAAGCCGCTAAATTTCCCATACCAAAACACCCAACCAATACTCATAATTATACCATTCTTCTCTGACTGTTTTGTCGTTCTGAGATTTCGGTCCGCCATTGTTCAAAACTTTTCCGAAGCTGGAAACAACCGCAATGTATTGTGGGATACAGTATCTCAGAAGTGAGCATTGCCTGCATACTGGCGATTTTCCGCCATTAGTGTAACATCCGGGAAACTTTTGCGTACTGGGAAAATCATTTTTGTTGCACACTGCGTTCTTTTCACTACTTTGCGTCATCTTTAGTGTGCCAGTAGTACATAGGATGCATTTCTGAACACAGCAGTGAGTGATGTCTTCTTAAAGCAACACTAAAGAGTTTAGAAATCGCACCATCTACAGGTTAAAACCGGAATTACTGCTGTCGTAAATAATTTAGCATGCCACTGACTTTTGCCTACGTATATACAGTCACTGCAATTTGTTTATCAGCATCGGCTTTAGAAATCATGTCTACAGACAAGGTATGTACGTTTTTGTAAAAGTATGATTTATTTAGACTTTTGAAACAGAAAAAATATATATATATACATATGACATCGCTTGCTGTGCATGTTGTCAAAGGGTCTAGCGTAATAGCAAGAAACACGTCAAACATTTTAGTATTTAGTTGCCTGTATTGTCTCGAGTGATAATCCCCCCTAAACCACAACGAAAAAAAATGAAGATTTGCTAAACAGACTGCAAAACTGTAGTTTTGAAAGCCAAATAGATAGCTTCTAACCCATCAGACTGTGTCGCTGGACACCGGCAGCTGCGGTGGCTGTGAACGTGTTGGCTTACTTGGTGTTCACACTACTTGCCGTGTTGGGTAACGTTACACTTACAGCCGTAACATGGATGTGTCCTCAATTTTCATTCATTTCTAAATCCATGACTTTCACAATCAAATATCCGCCTCACATATAAATCTATTCACAACTTAGGGATGATGGCATGCTTTCAAAAGCGCTAAAGCTATAAACAACTTATATAGGAAACGTACCTAGCATTACCCACGTTAGCGCCTTAGCTAACACAAACACTTTAAAATTCATCCACTGTTTGTAGCTATCACAGGCTAATTGATAGATAAAACAATCAATGATAAATATTGTCGGATATACCATTATCACTTACAAGTCCAGTAGCAACGTAGGCTCATCTCCAACCAGAGCTTTCCCCGCCTATGGCTGGCCGTAAAGCCAATCGACTGTAGTTTTTACTTGAACTACAGAACCTGGACCCGACTGGGCGAACTTGTTTAGTGCTATTACAGCCGATAGAGGGCCCCAGAGCAGATGCAGAAGGTAACGTTCATACTGTTATAAGTTGATGGACCACCAAAACGATTTTGAAAAAAATATTTTAAGGTTTTAAAAACTCTTTGGTGTTGCTTTAACCTGATCAGTGTAGTCAATTACTTGTCTAAATAGTGCAAGCAACTAATATTTTTTAGTAATAACAACTTTTTTTGAAAAAACAATAAAGAATATGTAACGACTGCTTACATTTTTTGGTTTACACAAAATCCGGGTTAAGAGTGTAGCATTATACGACGGTAATGCGAAGTACTTTTGAACGAGCACACACTTAATTTCCGACTGTTTCCCGAACACCATTGGATGATGAAAGTTGTAACAACGTGAGGTCGGGCTTGCTTCTCTGAAACTAGGAAGTCTACAGATGTTTCGGAAGCGTTCGGGGACTATTTGGATACATTCGCTGCTGAAAGCGTAGCGAAGTGTGTCACTTAAGCCAGTGTGGCATTGTTAGCTACTTTTACTAATCTTTGCCCACATGATCATGTACCTTATTCAGTGAAATTAATGACTGAAGGCCATAACTTCCACGTGAATTAATATTAAATTTTAAAATTAAATATTAACTATAAATAAACCAAATGACTCTTTTGGGCCATGCATCTTCATGGGTGAATGGTTAGAGCAGTCTACAATTTATTGTCATTAAGTCACACGTTCAATTCCTGCTGAGGGCACATTATCTTTTCTCTACTAAAACTTCAGACATAAAATCGATTTACAGAGTTGTTTTTCTGCAATGTTTGTGAAGATTTAATGTCATTCATCGTGACTTTAGTTATCAAAATACCCCTACAATCCATAGCCTATGATATAAAACGTCATGGTCTAGTCATTAGGCCTACATCAAGGGTCAGGCTACAACATTTGAAACAGGTGGAAAATGTCTAATCTAATTACAGGCTAATGCATGTTAAGAGTATTTAAAGCCATGCTTTAAATGGGAGCAACCCAGACATTTTAAGCCCCAAAAAGACAAAAAAGGCATCATGTGACCATAACTTAGCCTAAACTACAGCTCAGTGGGTGTCGTGTTAACGAAGCCTTTTAACGAAGGGAAACACCTGCATTGTGTGCCGATGCTTCAGACTAAGTTAGTTATAAACACCTTAACTTGCTTCGTCTGGAGTATGGCTTTGAGAGACAGTAGCGCCGTAACTCCATCGGGCATACTCAGAAAGTACGAGTAACGATGCTTTTAGGAAACCCACCCCAGAACAGTTTGCAAGATCCAAGTTGATGCACAATTTAGATAACATAATCAGCGCTCCATTATGTGTCACTCATTACACAAATTTAAATGAACGTGAGCTAGACGTCAACATGGGATAAGTCAGGGGTTGAGTCTATTATTGAGTCTAACTATCACAGAGAAATTGGGCCTACCTGACATCACGCAATTCCTTGTTTTCTGTCTCATTAGTTCTATGAAGTCAGGCTGTAGTAGCAAAATTGGCAAAAGTTGCCACGGCCACGGCCCTTCTGCCATAACTTTCAGATGTGCCCTGCCAAGAGTCAAAGTAATTCCCATTGTGGGGTGAACCTATAGTTCATCTTGACGCTAAAATGCCTTTCTCCTCCATTATAGACGTCTTGTCTCACATTGTCCCACAAAAATATTAAATTAGTGTAGGCCTATATTGGTGAGCAATGTTAATATGTCATTCTGTTATGTGTGCATTTCAGTCATAATACACATTTAACATTCACTTTTACTATGAGTAACTGAACATACTTTTGAATTTACAGGGGGCAGTAACGCAAAAAGTAATGCAATAGTTACTTTCCCTGGTAATTAGTTACTTTTGTAATACAGTGACAGAATTACTAACTCAGTTACTTTTTGCAAGAAGTAACCAGTAGTAACTAATTACTTTTTAAAAGTAACTTGCCCAACACTGGCAGTCATATCGTGTCTATGACATTCAGTAATTAGTTACTTTTGGTAATTAGTTACTTTTGTAATACAGTGACAGAATTACTAACTCAGTTACTTTTTGCAAGAAGTAACCAGTAGTAACTAATTACTTTTTTAAAGTAACTTGCCCAACACTGGCAGTCATATTGTGTCTATGACATTCAGTTGACTATTACAAAGATGAAATCAATTCTTATGTAGTGGCAGAACCATGTTTTATCTTGTCCTGTCTTTCAAAACTTTACAAGCTCAGGGGAATTATATGAGTGGTAAATCCTTTTTGTGCAGTAAAAAAGGGAAGAAATCAGGTCTCAGGGAAATATAAATGACATGAATTGATGAGGACTTAAGTTGATAAGCATTAAGTCTCATGCATGTTCATTCAAAATGAATGCATGACAAAAATAGGTTTATAATTTAAAAAATTAAGGGATATATGCATTCTAATTATTATCAAATGGTGCACACATTCTCTCTTTCACACATGCACACACACGCACACACACACATTTCCAAGTTTCAATAACAAACTCTGAATCCCCTTTGTAATTTCATTCAGGTTAACTTTAGCTAAATCCAATGAGAAGATGTAATGATCAATGTTATGTCCATCCAAGTTTATAGTCATAACATTGATCAAACCTGCACAACAACCCAATAACAAATTTGCTTCCTTTTTGGCATAAGCCTAAAGATTGTTGTCACACCTCTCAATAAATCATTGTAGTACAAAACACAGTAACATAGACAGACAGCACAGGAAAAAAAGAGAAATTTACTCTGATACAAGAAAAGAAAGAGGGAGGAAAAGAAACTGAAAGAGAGAGGGAGAGAAAGAGTGGGCGTGCATGGCAGAGACAGTACAGGGAAGAAGGAGAGAGATAGAGTTGAAGGCATAGCAAAGGAGGGAGAGAGCAAGAGAGAGAGAGAGAGAGAGAAAGATTCTTTCTGGTGGGGTAAATTCACTAAAATTCCATCAGGCTGTTGGTCTCGCGTCTCGATTGTGGAGTGTCTGGAAACACTAGAAGGGAAAAAGAAGAGGGAACAAATGAAAATAGATTACCAGGATTCAGACATTTATCAAGCCCAAGCAGACCGATATCTCCTCAAAGATAGCACAGTGATTCAAAGAAGAGGACCTAGTAAGTCCCAGTCCAATCTCGCTGCCTGCTGGCTGTATGCCGCATCTGCTGTTGCGTCAGTGTTGAATTTAATTATAAGTGGGGGGAAAAAAGAGGATTACTCATAAAATACACTGTAAAGCCTTAAAAGTACCCTTGCTCTCCATTTCTCCTGGTCCTGCCACTGAGGGGGAGCTCGCCAGCACAGAGGTGTCTTTATTGTCCTTGGCTGCAGGTTAATATCAGAGCTGGGCTTTCAGAGGAAAATACCACACATATCCCTTTTCCATTCATCAAATATCACACACCAGCAGCTTGCTTCAAAGCCTGTAAGAAAATACTGTGCTTCAGAATTATCAGGTTATCAAGAATAACCAGTGGTGGGGAGGGAAAGCAGGGTAAGTGAAGATTTCTGGATGGCGCAAGTGACAGAGAGAGAGAGAGAGAGAGAGAGCAAGTGGCATCCCTCAGAAACCAAAAGTGAGATGCTGGAGAGGTGTGTGTGTGTGTGTGTGTATATGTGTGTGATGAGGGAAGGCTGGAGAGGCTGTGCAAGAGGACCCTGGGTGTATGCACGTGGGCTCAAGAGTGGCGGAGTGAATCGCCCATCTGTAATTAGACACCTCCCTCCTACCACCCCCATCCTGACAGGAGCTCTTCAACAGAACCGAAAAAAACACACAAGAGGGTGATTCTCAGTTAATAGGTGCATAGATTTAGGGCTATGCACAGGGCTTTTTTTATGAAAAACATGTCTACAAAACACACTGATTTGTATTTCATTAGCAGCTAACTTATATTAAATTCTCCTTTCATTTGGTCAGATTAAATTCTATCTGATGCAGTTGTGTAACTCCTAGGCTCCAATGAGCAATACAAAACTAGATAAGGAATTACCATAGTGACCATACAAGTGACAATAGTTAATAGCTTCATTGGTGTTTACTGCAGCTGTTATTGATTTGCTTGTGTTGACGGCATGTTTAGTTTAGCAGATGTCCATTGGTTAGCACAGGCTACACTGTTTTCAGTCATTATGGCCAGATGTGATTGATACCATAGCCATGTGCACTATGAAGCAAATCTGGGTCATTCTGAGGCATCAGGGAAGTCTCAGCTACTAATGTGTCGTTTTATACACGGTACATGTTTATCAACATAAGTTGCTTGAACATGGCGTGAAAGACTAGAATATGAATTTTCTCATTACCTCCATGTTTGCGGTAATCCTAAGGTGTTTCCTCAACATAAGGTGTAGATATAACTTCTTTATCTTATAGCAAAGTGAACTATACTGCTCTCTCTCTCTCTCTCTCTCTCTGTGTGTGTGTGTGTGTGTTTACTGATAAGGTCATCAGACGGCTACAAGTGCCCTTTTCCCATAACTGTGCAACTGTGCTCTCCATTTATAGATAACAGATCTAAAACTGCTTCTTTGGTTCTTGATTGTGATTGTTCCCTGCATGCCTGGCAACCACTCTCCAAAAGGAACTATATGTATTGGCAAAAGAATGATTATTACAATACACTATTCTGTTTTAAGTAAATGGTTATATGTGATGAAATCTTATAAACAATTTACTTAAACAGTTTTAGATAAGCAATAAGCCACTGGAGTCCGTGCATATACGCTGGTTTTAAAACAGCTGAGGGGTTTAACGGCACTCTGCTTCGCGTCGTGCCTAACAACACCCCTGTTCTAAAACCAGCGTATACGCACGGCCTCTCGTGGCTTATTGCTTAAATAAGGGAATCGGTAATCTTTAGGTGGAGTGTGACGGTGTGAACCCCACCGCACTATTTATTTATTTCTGTCTAGTATGATTTGCTTTATGTTTTGTTTATTTTCAGACTGTACTTAGGTGCACATAGGTTCAGTTCTGTTTTGTTGTCATTTATTTTTCATTTAAATATAGGCCTACTTCTGTTTTGGACTGCGCAGGTTTCCCCAAGAAGGGGAGGAGTTAAGTGGCAAATATCTGCCTTAATTGATTGGCTGGCTGTTAGTCGCCTGATGGGCAAAGCCATGTGATTGGCTAACTGGCTAAGCAGCTGAGCTATTTAAACCCTCTTGGAGGGAAAGTCAGGAGGCTCTTTATTGGGAAGAGGCTCATTGGAGCACTAACCCACACTGGTGTGAGCGGTGGGTTTTTTTTTTTGTGATCTGTGCAGTTTATTTAAGTTGTTTGTCAACTCACAGTTTTTCTCATTTGTTTTAATTTACTTTATGTGCGTTTTGTCTCTTTGAATTTCTTTTTCTTACATTTTTGTATATACTTTTTCACTTGGTTTTGGGTTTTGTTTGGTTAAATAAACTTATATATATATATTTCACCTTACGTTTTGTCACTGTCTTGGCTTAACTCTCCCAACCACAAGGCTACCCTACAACATGGAGTATGAGTCTGCCTATCATAGACTGCCTGTATGTCAGTCTAGTAAGGGCAGCGGATTAGTGTGCATTTCCCTGCATGCCAGATCAATCCTTACAATTCATAGCCACATGTACAACAGCAGTCAAATATAATCAACAGTAGGGTTGATATGGCGGAATAGAAGTTGTTGCTGTATTCCAGTTTAATGGTGTACGCTGCATTAACCATAATTAATGACCATTGTCAGATCTCTATTCACAAACAGTTGAGCAGTAACTAACTCATCGTATCACAAGGAACTGTAATTAAAACGGCACTGTCTATTGAACAACATTAGAAGGTATACCTTAATTTCATGGAAGAATGGGATTTGTTTCAAGGTTTGTCAACCAGGAAGTAACACTAACAGAAGACAAATTAGTGGTTAAACACAAGGTTAAAATTTAATGCCACCCTATAATGGTAGAGGACATTTTAATTAGTTCTCCCCAATGTAATATGATAATGATCGCAGTGTTAAGCAAACATACAATGAGCTTATGTCTACCTAGACATGACCGTACCCTACTCCAGTGAAACACCTGTAAAAACTTTACAAAAAGTCTAAAGAACTGAAGATTAAAGAACTGAAAGAGCCATACCATCCCAAGGAATGACGCATTTTGGCTAATCAAATACACCATTAATGGAAGAGCACACAGACAATCCTTTCTCTGTGCCAGAGTCACTTCAAAAGGGAATTTAAAACACGGAGAGGCCACTGACGACAGTCGCTCATTCACAGCTTTTCTTATCCCCCGTGTTAAATGGAGGGGGATTTGGGCGATGACAGGGAATCTGTGATGAATATCGCAGGGGGTTGGGAGCTGGCCTCGGCCTTACATTTTAACTTAACAGCAGGATCTCCGGGAGAAAAGAGTCTTTTGGAAAAGTGTGAATCTTGCCACATACAGACTCCTTGCTGTTCATTTCATTGAGGTCTGTCTACTGCTATCAGTGTACCTGTTAGTGGGAAGGGTGAGACTCCCCTTTCACTATTTGAGAGTCTAGCTGCCTATGAAGGTAATTTATTTCTTGATATATTTTTTAGATCTTATTTTTTTTTCCCCTAATGAAATTCATAGGTCTGATCTCTTAGACATGCCATCATGGTGAGCTTTTTCTTCTTATGTTGAGAGCAACTAGACATTTTACTTAGAAAATTTAATTTAGCACGCATTCATTTCATTGAAATGTTTTTCATCTGTGAGAGACGCCTATGGACAGCAGCTACATTTTCAATCTAAGCCCCGTGGGCAAGATAGCTCAAACCTTTTTTTCATTCATCTGAGGAAAAGCACAGCATTATTGTTTTCATTTATCGCCATTTTCTCCCAATCAGACTGAGATGAATGATGCGAATTCTTAACATTAGATGTGCCATAACAGCACATAGCAATTTTTTGCACAAACATGTCCTAAGTGTTTTTTTTATTACTATTACCTATGAAATTATGTTTTCATATGCTGCTGTAAAATGAACAAGTCGCTTCCAAAAATAAAAAGGGGGGAATCTTTGGTATACGGTTTCCTCTGCTCAAGTGCAGCTGAAGTAGGCCTACCTGTTTGAAAGGAGGCACATATACTGTAAATCCATCATAGCTGTGGCTACCGGTATGATGGATAACGTTTTGACCCATTTTGGACATGGAGCACTAAATAAGACAGACCCTCACAGGCACAAAAGAAAGACAGAACATCGGTTGGACATTTCAGTGATGTCGAAGTAAGGCAGATGTGACCTAAGTGATTTCAATATGTGGTGATGCAGCTTGTGCATCCTCCACACCTGGTTACCTGAGTGAAATCATATGTACATCACAATTACACTTCCTTTCCAGTCTGAATGAATATTCATCTTCCCCCTCAGTCAGAAGTCAAGGTGAGGTTAAACATGAAATAATCATGGGACCTAGGATCTCAGACATATGACTTTGTAGGGCATGCATGCCAAGGAGGCATGCATATTACATATAACTCAAGTTCCAAAACAAGACGTCAAATGAATGTCTTCAGTATACCACAGGCATAGCATAAAGTGCACCTCTGTTCATGTTCTGCAAGCACGTCATCGGGATCACGTGATCTATCGTGCTTTGGAGCAAAAGGCATTAGTAGAGTACATTATGGCAACCTGGGCCGTGGTCTTTTCTTTGATCATTGCGATTTGAATCTGGTTGTAATAGAAAATCATTGGTGATGATGTAAAAGTAAATGGAACATAGTCAATAAATTAAAAAAAAATAACAACTGCGAATATTGGAATTTGAGTTCCTAGCGACCAGGGTTGCTATGAGAAAAGCAGGTGTGTGAAAAGGGTTAACTGAAATGAATTGAAGAATATTAAAACGCAATATGTTCGTTTATTCCAAACATTAAAGGTGCTCTAAGCGATGTGACACGTTTTTAGGACTAAAACATGTGTTGTTACATACAGCAAACATCTCCTCACTAACTTATAACGCTTGAACCGATCTCTGGAGCTATCGTCCGTTTTGTTTGACAATACTTCGAACGTCAACAAGAAGTGACGTGAAACAGCATCGCTTAGAGTGCCTTTAAAGTAAGACTTAAAAGGACATAACCAAGTTAGATCTCAGGTAAACCAGCCAACATCTGGATGCATCCCATTGACACTCCTTCATTAGATTCACAGGTTTGCCATATGCATGGTGGGAACTATCAGCTTTTTTCCACTTTGGGTGTTGGCACATCAACAGTTATTTCGACAGACATTGTATCGCAGTAACCAACAACAGCCAAAACAATATTTTGCAATGACTCTGCGGGCTACCACTGCAGCTCAATTCAGTATCAAGTCTGTACACTAGCACCGATCGATTGATAAAACCACTTGACCTTCAGATACAGTGATGCACTTTATACTTCATTGCTCTGTCTGTAATCTTGTGACTGCACACACCTCAAGCACAACTTTGGTTAGTTGTTTCAGTCAATGTGAGCTGAACAGTGACTAAAGCCAGTGTTACATCAGTGTAACGGTGGCCAGCTGGTCGATAACTGTACAGTAAGTAGGCCTACATTGGTAAGACCCCCCCCCCCCCCCCCCTGCCCCCCCCCCCCATACATCATAACGTAGTAAGGGAGATGAGCACTCTAGGGTATTAGAACACCCACTAGCGTGCTGGAGCCCCCAGTCCATAATGCTGCTGAGTCATGCCTGCATGTGCGCAGGGCTAAACAATGCAGGACCATATAGATTACATAATGCTAGTCATATCAACTGCAAAAGTATAGGACTATAATCATGAGAGGTAAACTTCTCACTCTTGATGAAATTCGTGTTGTGAGAGATTTTGCATACTGCAAACTGCATCCCACAACATAGTCTTGCCATACACTGGATTAAATGTAATTGTGTCTTAAATTCCCATTGAGGATTTATGGTGGCTTCCAGCTAGGGCTAGGCCGAAATTATCCCTTTTTCTCAGCTCTGCTTCTGAACCTTAATGCAAGACCAGGTGCTTGTTCTTAAGATCATGAAATATATTGTATGCTGGCTGTGAGTCTTTAAAATCAGTGTTCAAAGCAACTATTTAGTAAGTAAAATAAGAAATAATCTGACTTGAAATTAATGTATGCAAATGATTTTTTTTAAAACACAAGCAACATATTATTTAGGTTTATTTTATTTTTTTACTGGGCAGTTGTAATGCCTGGCTCCGGTTAACTGGGTAAAATCACCACTGTTAGTTATCTACATCTGACTTATATTTGAATCAATGAAAATCACTTCAGTCCCAGTAGTGACACTTTTATATCCTCATTTAAGCCCCTCAAACCATCTTGAATTGCCTTAATGACATCATGATGAGGGCACCAGCACTAGTCTGGGAGAAGGTGAAGAAGCAAGCATGGCTGCCATAGTAACAGACAGTGGCTTTACTGACACTGCTGGAGGGTGAGTCGGTTTGGCTCAGCCTCACTGATGGGATGTCGAAGGGTGTAGAGCAGCAGGAGACTGTGCCTTTTTAGATGTAACAGCTGGAAGAGATGGCGCTCTAATGGAATGCACTCTGCCAAAACAAAAATCAATGCTCGGAGGGGTGAAGAAGCAAACACGCAATAGCCATCGATAATGGAAGCTGGTCAGAGTAATTGACATATGCAGCACACAGAGAATTGATTTGCATTTTGCAGGGATGTGTTCATTTGTGTTGATATCCTTGATTTGAGTTAGGACAGGGAGAACTTTTAGCAACAGAATAAATGGTTTAGCCAACGGTTAGCCATATTGCCACTCTGAAAAATAACCACCCCCATCCCATTCGTAAAAAATAATAAAAAAAAATACATAATAGAATCTCTTCCCCAGGTATAAGTTTATGTTCCAGACTGGCTGCTTCTTTGAGTGATGGTGTGCTGGCTGCAAAGGTTAGCACACTAAACCATTCACAATCAGTTTGATGCTCAAGGCCTGACATATTGAGCACCTTGAGTTCCACCCTTCCCCACCCGCTTCCAGTCAGAGGCTTGTTGCATCTGTTGTAACAGCTGTTGAGGGAGAAACACGTCACCTTACACTCTCACACAAAGAGAATCAGGAACACAAAAATGAATTGATGATTGCTTTCCTTTCCGGCTTGATGGACTCTGTGGTGGAGAACTGCTGTCAAATCAGGACCTGCGAAAAAACATTAAATAAGCGATGATTTTAACATGTGTCTGTTGAAAGATTGAGCATGATTGCAATTTGCAACATATGTTTCACATGTGGAATATTTAAACTCCACGAGGAAGGGAAATCAGTGCTTGTTTTTATGTGGGTCTGGATGATGATTTAGAGTTTGAGTTCATGGACTTGTAATATTCAAAATACTTTTGTGAAAACAAATGACTCACTCCAGACCTGTGTGTGTGTGTGATGGGGCGTGGGGGGGTGGGTGTCAGGTGGCATTTGCATTTAGCTCATAATACATTTATTTCTTGATTCGTATTAATGGCACCTGATAAATTATTTAGTCAGCTTTTCTTCATTTCTCCGGGGTCATATTGAAGGCAATTTCCAAAATCCTCCCGATTATCAAGTCCAGAATAAATTATCTCGCCCGGCAGCACACACCCCGCTGCTCTCCCCTTGACCTTGCTGACTCACAACTTTGAAAGTGGCGAATGAACGAACACTTCCCTCTTTGAAAGATGGTGAGGGTGTGGTGGTGGTGATGATGTGGTGGTGGGAGGGGTGCGTGAGGGTGGATGCTGAACTCTTCTGTCAGGTAATAAAGACGGGGCACACAGCATGCACCCGAGCAAAGTCATCATTCTCCATTCGCCTCCCAATTCTTAAGCTTTCACAATGGCTGTTTGTCCTGCAGGGCAGGGCTAGTGCAGATGACTCCCTGGCCTAAATCAAGCCCCTTTTTTGAAACGAGCGGGCAGTTCTTTTGCCAACACCACAAAAACTCATCATTCTTTCGTTCGTTGTTGGACAACCTGCTGATGCCTGGAAAGGCAAGCCGACTGATGTCTAGAAAATGGACTACACGTCAGTGTCCTTTTCCGTTGTTCACAGGAAAAGTTCCACTGTCAGTGTCTGACATTTGTTGGTATGGGGTGTGAGGATGACTGGTGACTGGTAATTAATGGTGCAGATAAAATGTCTCCTAGAGCGTCAGAACTTTTCCCACCAGATGTGGTAGGTTTGTTGACAGAATTTGTCTATCCGCTGAACTTTTTTTTTCACTCTTCGTCCTCCTTCATTTCTCTGACAGCACCTTATGGTCGTGATTCAGTCGATGATTACAGTAATCAACAGTGCTTGATTCAGAGAATCCTCCACTATATCTTAGACGTGATTAGCACAGTCCTTAAGTGGAGCGTGAGGCCTCGTTTTTTTCTACATCAAGCTCCTGCTCCAGCAAATGCACAAGTCCGCCTCATTAGGAGGCCCTTCGCTGCAAAGGCAATTTTCCCCCCTTTCTGGAACATGAAATTCTATGGCCTGGTGTCTTTCAGCTTAACGAGAGCAGTAGTGAGTCACAGCTTAAAGAGGAAATACAGACGTACTGCATCAGGGTTCAGCTCTGTTCTCTGTAACAGCCCTTCACAATTCACAGTAATTAAACGCTTCCTTATTCTTTGACAGGTCGTCAGTGGAAACACAGTTAAATGTTGTATTGGAGCATTTTTAAGTTCACACCTTACTCTCAAACAGCAAAAATCTGTGCAATTCTAAGATGGTGGCATGAGAAAAATGCCAGAATGCTGATTCTTTTCTTATTCTCTCATTACTGAGGACCAAACCAGCCCAATAAAATGAGCTGTGTGAACTCAGTCACTCAGATGTCTCCAGAGAGACCCCAAACCACCCCCCTGGAGATGCCCTCAACTGCCGCAATGACGAAGACTTTACTTTAAAGGCTCATCACCTGAGACTTCTTGTGTCCCAAGGTGATTCGCTGGCGCATAGCCACTGGCAGGCAGGAAGCCACGTGGCAGTAAAGCTCATTGCACCGGAATGCCGGGAATTCTGTCAGTTCCTGGCATCAAGAGTGCTATTTCCAGGCTTCCCATGCACCCACAGCCCAGCTTCCTCTGCCTGTATGCTGATGTATTCCAGCATCTCTTGCATGTGGAAGTGCCTGCATGAGTCTGTGTGTCTTTGTGTGTGTGTGTGTGTGTGTGGGGGGGGGGGGGGGGTTTGGTTTCAGGGGAGTAGATGGCGCTTTGAGGAGAAGCAATGCATCAAAACGCCTGCGCTGCGTTGCAGATAACAGTACCTCAGCATTGCCTCAACCTGAGGAATAATAGACTTGATTGAATTAGCCATCCATTCCTTCGCTGGGCTCGTAAATCTGGACCTGCCTTGATCTTGCTGCCAGCCAAAAGGTCTGGTGGCTGAGGCAAAGTGAAGGCCTGCTTTTCTCTCCTTCCTCCTCTTCCATCTTGCAGTGTTTGTATGGAGCTGAGATGGCCAGAAAGTGCTGCCCCTGTAACTCACGCTGGGCTAGCAGACTGCCGGCCTGACGGGGTTTAATCAAGTGATTCTGCAGCCATGTAGTTCAGACTCAATGACATGTTAGTCTCAGAAGTGCTTAAATGAAAACCCCGCTACTAATCCGGATGGGTTATTTGTGGGTAAGAACGGGGAAACTTGTATCAACAGCAACAGATTGTGGAACCACAATGGCTAAGTGGCAGTCTGTCGATCCACGTTTTCCTGTCATCCTTAACTAAAAAAAAACGAGCCGTCCCTCCCTTCTCATTGACAGTTTTTGTTGTCTTGACAACATGGTGAGCCACCGTCAAATTTGCCACGTCATGCTTATTATCCTCCAGTCCCCTGTTCTTCTCCTTTTGTGTGATGCAGGAAAAAAAAACACAAGTTTCGACTGAATTTCCATGCCTCCCGTCATTTGTAGGAATACAGACTATTCAGGGACGGAAATTCATTTCAGGTTTCAAATCATGACCGCACAGGAGCATATCAGTGACGGATACCTGGAGAGAGTCTTGAGAGCAAGGGCTGCTGAACCCTTTTTGGGTCGGCACTATGAATGGCACTCCGTGGCTGCATCAATATCCCACTCTCACTGTGCCCTTTCATGAAGGCCAAGATGGAATCGCCTCAAGAGCCTGCCAACATGGCGATGGAATTTTCCCCAGACCTGACCAGCAAGCTAAGTCCTACATAATCCTGTCCGTGGGTGAATCGATGGTTGTAAATGGCCCTGTTTTTGCCACTTACCATCCTCTAATGCAGTTGACAGCAGTTTATTTATTGTTCCCTTGCAATGAAATGAGATAAGAGAGGCGTCATTACTGAATCAATAAAATGTCTTTATATTATTCGCTGTCAGACATTTGTCATGACGTGGACACATTTGAGAGAAAAGTTGAATAGAAGACGTTTCTATTTTTTTTTTTTTTCTTCAATTGATCATGTGAGGTTTGGGGGCAGTGTTCATGATTTCAGTACATAACAAGGAGGCTCTGAGCTACAAATGACGCTGCAAATTGCTCTAACCTTTTCTGAGAGTGCAGGCAGTTACTTGTCTGTCAGCGCTTGAGGTTAACAGTGGCCATGTTGTTTTTCAGCCTCATTGACTTCTTTATTTGATGACTCATATGCTCTGTAATATAATCCTTAGCTCAGAGACCACATAGTTACAAGAAGAGCTAAGCTGTTTAGATAGACATTAAACGAGTTAGAATATGGACATTTCCCAGCCGCTGTTGGTATTTTGTTCAATGAGGGAAGGTAGATTTAATTCAATTAAGAGAATGATATCAGGATACCACTGGATACAATACAATTTGCAGCATCATGGCAGATAAATTCTATTTTTCATTTGACTCTTGAATATTACATGTCAGCTGCTGTCTTCGAACCTGAGAATGTGCATCACCCCCTCCTCTTGCCTGTTTTATTTTTCTGCAGCTGAGCCTATCTTGCCACCCCTAGAGGTAAAGCATGTTTATAGTTATCTGCCTATCGGTGACAGCGAGGTCTCCTATTACAGCTTGGAGAAATCTCATCACGGCTGGTTTCCGCCTTGCTTGTCACAAGGGCCTCGCACAATGTGTCCTTGACTCACCACGTGAAGTAATGGATCGTCAGATGCAGTCGAGAGCCTCTCCATCCCAAATGGAACGACCCCCCTCCTTCTCTCTCAGAGGCCATCTCACAGAATAGCAGAGCATAATTTAAACAGGAAGTCTTAATTCTGTACAAATGAATTCACTTATAAAGAGGGAAAATACTGAGATCAGGAATTAACCTTAATTTAAAGAAAGCTTTTGAAGGATGTTAAAATAATGTGTAGGATAATCATTGCTGGAGAGGGCTTTGAAAATGCAAAACAGGCATGCCTCCAAGTAACTATCGGCTAATTTGATTTAATCATGATATTAGCCAGAGATGGTGCTTCTTCACGTGAGGCAAATGCCTCAGTTCTTCATCTTTTTCTTACCCCTGTGGTGGTGGCGCTGAATGAGGGGATTATGGAATGCAAGAATAGCACGGGCCAGAGGAGAAGGGAACCTATAGAATTACCCGTATCTAATTCAACTGCTCTTACGGCACAATCCCCAAAGGATTATCACAATAACAGAATCAAATGGATGTTAAATTGGTTACCATTTCATTTCCTACGAGTATGGGTGGGGTAGTAAAGGATGTTGGTGGTGGTATGTGTGTGTGAGTGTGTGTGCATGTGTGTGTCTTGGTAAAGACTATTTGCAGTAGAGAAATAATTATCAGAAAGTAATGAGCACAGGATTCATATGCCCGTAACTAATGCACAAAACCCTTGTTACCGGTGTTTTAAATGCTATTGACTGATCTGGAAAACATTGGCATCAGTGAACACTCATTGTGGTGGAATCCAGCCGTCAAATATTGACCAGGGTTGTGTGAGCACACAGAGAAGGGACTCCCTGGTTATGGTCAGCCAGAGTTCAGTGGTGACTCACTCTCCAGAAGAGTCTGCTCTGATGGAGCCCTATTGCTATGTGAACCAGCATCCAACCATCACAAGCACTTACTGGTTGCCTTGGAGACCTGGTGTTACAGGCCTCTTTGTGAACCTGCCTGGAGCTCCAGCTCTTTGAGGTTTCTGTGTGATTAGCCCCAATGCTGGAGATTTGGGGCTCTACAGCTGGATTAACTCACATCAACAGAGCTGGGATACATGGAACTTCTCCAAATAATTCAGTGACTGCTATTTTGAATGTTTCCCAGCATATCTGGGCAAGAGTCAAATGCATATAGCTGTTTTCCAAGCAAATATGTTGCTGTCTGATATTAAGATATTAAGAATAAGATTTTCTTATGCTTATGTTGCTGTGGAGTAAAGTGTTTGCTGAGGTAGTCCAAAGATGAATGACTATAAAGATATTAAAGTTGAAGACTTTGAATGAATGATAAATTTGGTCTCTCCTGTCCATCACTGAATCATGTTTTTCTTCACTGAGCTTTCAGAAATCTATTTGTTTGCTGAATCTAACAAAGAAGCTTACACATCTCACTTTCTTTGTGCCAAAGTACTTTTTAGTTTTGATCAGAGATAAGGGTAGCCTCCCCCATACAAATACAGACTGTTTTTTATTGCTGCCCATGGGCATGTGGTGTTCCTGGGAACACAGACTCATAAAAGATCTCTTGGAGCGGGCAAGAAAACAGACACTAAACAAACAAACAAAGACAAAATGAAGGAGGAGAAAGAGAAACATGATCTGTTACATAATAAACTGCTTTATTTAAACAAAGACCCATTTGGCCTCTGCATCTCTACCAACACAATACTTTTATACACCTGTGCTCCCACACCTGCTCTGTGAGAATAAAAAACGTCATAACGATGAACTTTAACGATGAATATAACTATGCATACTAACTCTGACAAGTCTTACACCACTTAATTTCTTTATGCATAAATCTCTGTCTATCTAGTTGCAATGTTTCTTCTCCCCCCGTTATAGCAGGAGCAGGGGTTATCAATGACATACTCAATTTGGCAAAATGAATGCGGCATCCCTCCTGGGACAAAAAGTGTGATTTATAGCATTTATTATTTTCTGATTAGCAGCATGGCCTGTGAATAAGAATTGCTTCTGTTGTGGGCCGTTTAAGCTCCACTGCCCAATCCATTTATGTTTCCCTATTAGTGATACAATTCAATGAATTGGCTCATGCCAAGGAAGTCGCTAATTATTTTTGGATTATGGGGCTGCATTATAATATAGGCTTTAAAAGGCACCCACTAGAACTGCATGCCTGACGACAGAATGAACAGCAGCAGTAGACACCACATATTTCAACCGTAAAACCTTGGCCCAGTCAGCTTGAAAAAACTGAATGGAGTTTGTGTTTTTTTTTTTCAATCTTTCTCTCTTTCTGGTTTGCTGCTGGAAGATGACATTGAGAATGTTGCCTTGCCAGCCTCTTTGAGCTGCAGCACCAAGCCCCTGAAGATCAAATGGAGTGAAGGGATGTGCTGCTCATCTCCTCGGCATTGTTGACAGGGCTGAGGCCTTCTCATGATGGGTGGGGAGGGGTGCTTTAGAGATACCCTTCTTTGGCTAAGCAGGAGTTTCAGTCTAGCCATAAGGGTTGGACATCTGAAACAATCAGTTCTGGCAGGCATCCTGTTTTTAAGAAAGCCCAGCATGGAAAGAGGTGAGCCGGGCCTAAATAATTCAAGGACGAGATTAATCAAATCCCTCTTCCGCCTCACGTGGGACAATGAACCCCCAGATTAAAAAAGGAAAAACTCTACGCATGTATCTGCTCTGCAAGATAAGAAGCTTTCTACTCCATTTCCCAGCTGCCTCGGGGCCTTCTACAACCTTGTTTATCATGCACTGGTAATCAAGCGCCAGTCCGCAATAGTGTATGTTTGGGTTGAAAAGAACCCTCCACGTAGGTGTGGCATGAAGGAGAACAACAACATATGGTCGTCAGTTCAAAGGTCAAGTAGTTCTGACCTTGCCACCAAAGCAAGCTTTTCCAGTTATGAATGGGGGTTCGAACTGGCGGTGTTGGTGAAGGGTTTTAGAAGATGGATGGCGTGCACTGGAAGGACACGCACCACGACACATGTGCCAGTGTGTGTGGGATGTCTTGTATGGAGAGACATGGTCAATAAATACAGAACACAAACACACACACACACACACACACAAGCAAGTGTCACAAACATGCTCACGAGTCAGGTCTGTGTGGGCCCCTCCATTTGTTGAGTTGACCTTGAGAGTGATGGATGGGGAATAAGCATCACACCCAGTGCCTCCCTGCTGCCTTTCTGCACTGATTTATTTGACCGAAGCAGATGACATGGGACACAGGGAGTGGAAGGGAGGAATGAACCTTTCACCAGGCTTTTTCCACACTCATCTAGAAAGAGAGAGAGAGAGAGAGAGAAACAAAGAGTGAAGAGGAAGAGCAAGAGAAAGGATTCCTGGCAGCGGTGACTGTCTATAAATATGTGACCCTGCTGACCCTTGTTTGTGGCTACTGAGTCTGTGGATGCTGAAATGAGGTACTGTCTGGCAAGAAGTTGCCCACCCCCTCGACCCCCAATATCCTCGAATCTCCAAATTACATCTCACAAAAATGTAACTGTCTTTGATGGGAGACGCAAAAAACATTTGGCTCTGCTGCCGAGAGAGAGAACTCCTCATTCTGCAGATACTTCTAATATCATCTACTGTACAACAATCCCCTGGAGGAGTTGGCGATCTGCCACCCACCATACATAGATGGGAGATGTGTGAAGTGTACTTTAAAGGTGGGAGGGGACTGAGGAGGAACTATCTGTGATAACAGGGGAAGACGTCTGCTTAAATGCTCCGGAAAGCTCATGCGTGTCAAGGCTGCAGCTCCTTTGGGAAATCAAGGATTGGGAAGAAAGACAGCATCCTCGAAAGGAGCCTCCGTTTCCAAGAGCCAAGATCTGACACCTCTAAAACGACGTAAGCAGGACCAAACACCATAAATTGACATTCACATTGGGCCTGCGCTCTCGTTCAAGAGAGGATAGAGGAAGGCTCATTTATCAAGTTAAATCTAATGTTCGACTCAGCTGCTTTTTATGGGGGGTGGGGGGCTCATTGGGAAACTTTACTCTAATGAGATCTGTTCCACTGGTAGTATTGATCTACATCTGCACTTGTCTCCCTTTGAGTGGAATTGGTTAACATGCCTTCAACCATGAAACAAGTTACTCAAAGGCAGTTCTGAGCTAAACTTCAATTTATGTACAGTGTGAGTAGGTCTACATTGAAAATGGCTTCGGATCCCCCATATTGTCTCCCCTGTTGAAAAATAAAGTCAAAGATATGAGAGCTATGTTTTCCTTTTGACATTAATCCTGATATTATAACAGGTCAAGACTTAAGAAATTAAATGGGAATACACCCACTGTTAATGAGGCAGGATGTATAAGGTACCTGCTTAGTGACTCCAGTGTTACAAATAGGATTTTTTTGTTTATCTTAAATTCAAAACATTCTTGATAGCACGCTAATAAAGCTTACAAACAAATAGACTACTGGACTCTCTGAAGAGAATAGCTGTTACACTGCCTCATCTTGTTTTTGCATCCATCCTCTGTGGGATTTCATGTGGGATTTAAGGTAGACAGAACTTAATTTAATGAGTCTTTTCTATTTAATGAGTCCTTAAAAACTATCAAACCAATTCTTAAAAGTCTTCTTCACCTCTTCCCTATACCTATAACCGGATTCCTCAACACTCAACCCTATGGTTAAAGTGACCATTTCTGGATTAAACACTCTCATGAATCAATCATACACTTCCATACTGCATACATAGCCATTATTTCAGACAAAGATTGATTCAGACTGTGTCATAATTTACAGAGTAGATTGTTTATATTTGACACTGTAAAACTGGTCCAATGTATTTCATTTAACTGTGCTTGGCATTATAAGATACTTCTAAGCTTTGCTGACCAGGCATCTACTGAATAACTGAATAACTGTACTCTACTGAATAACTGTAAAAAATGTCATAACTCTCTAACACTTCAAAGTACTACAATAAGACTGAAAGAATGTATTGCTTTCCAATAGTTTCAGTGGTATAGCCTACTCAAAAAAAAACATAAGGAATGTGTATGCGTGCGAGTGTGCGTAGAGAGGGAGAACCTTTGTCATTTCACAGTTTTAAGCCCCCAAGGATTTAATTATTTCACACGCTTTGCACTATGCGTCTTCAGCTGCTTGGCTACACAGTCGGCTATTCCTATGGCTCTATCACCACACTGTGGTGAATTGAAATGCTTCACTTTTATAAACTGTGACAATAACATAAATAGACAGTTTGATACAACAGATACTACAGATTAATAAGAAGAGGGCAAATCATTATTATATCAGAGTCGATGCTTGGAGATATTCTTACGAGAACGCAGAAATTATTAGGTAATACAGCTTAAAAATTACAGAATTAATCGAAAAATTTCATGAAAAAGATGATTGAGGGCCCCCTATAAATTACTTAAACTACTAATCCAAGATTCGTATCCACCGTTCAAGCTGTGTGACTGTGTTGACGGCTAAATCTCGATACAGCTGCATGAACTCTATGCACTCTCTAAACGCGGCGATCGGTTGGTAACTGGCGCCCTCTATCAGTTGCTTGAGCGCTATCATCCATCCTGTATGGATCCCTCGCCTACTGTAACTTCAGTGTTCGCCTATAATCTGCTTGATCGAACCTGAAGCCTATATATGTGAGAGATATAATCCAAACAAAACATGCGTTTTAATGAAAGCGTTTCAATGCTTGCGTGTCAATTAGACAATTGGGCTGAGAGCTATTTCAAATAAATACACAATTTCAAAGCCTAAAAAGTTCCATACAAGGCATGAGTTCATGTAACATATATTTACCGATAAATTAGCAGAGAAATAAATATTAAGTAGGGTAACCTTGGACCCTCCTCTCAAAGATGCCCTTGGCTTAACCGCAGGCTGTGATTTCTGCATTATATTTGTCAGCGACGTCACCAAACAAGGCGGGGCACTAAACAGGTGTGTTGTGCAGGTAAGGAAGGGGAACGCATGCTTCGAAAAACAAGTTAAATCGTCTCCTAATGATACCCAGCGGTATACCGCTACGAGCTCAAGAATGGCCTCGGCTAAATGCGTGGGTGCCTGTATGCCGTTATTCGTTCTCGGTGTAGTTTTCGACCTTGTGGGCTTGGTTGTCTTATTAGTGGGGATTTTTGGAAATTTGCGTCTTGACGGGAGGTTTTATGGAGACTTTTTAATATACACAGGCTCAATCATCGTCTTTCTCAGTTTGATCTGGTGGATAATGTGGTACACAGGAAACATTCAAGAGACAACTGAGGACTATGATAAGAGCAGTCTGGACAGTTTCGCCCAGTGGGCTCGAAAGCTTTCCCAGAGACTTTCGAAGAGTGGAATAAAAACTTTGGAGGCAGGAGAGAAATGCATAGGCAAGTCAATAAACGGAACTGCATCAGTACAAATTCCAGCAAAGGTATCTTGGGAAAATCCAGAGGTCCTTGCATACAATAATGAAGGATATGATCAAAGCCATAAAAGCGTGGAACTAGGTACTTTCAACAATTCCGGAGAATTGTCGCAAGTTTCTGAAGACGGGAAAGTTGAACGACTTCTCTAGTCGTCATAGGTAGTTAAACATAAATTCAAACATATTTAATTATCTGTGTACAACACATTTTGTTTTTTCAAGTTTTTGTGCCTAGATAATTGATGTTGGAATAGGCCTAAAGTAGAAGACAAATTCCAATTGATGTTGTAATAAAGTAGAAGATATATTCCTATTGATGTTGGAATAAAGTAAGATAACCTTGTTGACATTTCACCCTGCACCCTGAGATCATTAACGTTAATTAGGTTGGGAGTTGTCATATTCTCCATCTTCTTAGTTACATTTCCCCGTAGGAAAATGTTGCTGTTATTGTAACGTTATCTAGAGTGAAGCTTTTGAACTCAACTTTGCCATTGTTTAGCGTGCTGTTGGAGTTCATTCTGTAGGCTATCTAAATAGTATGATTAAGTTTTTAAAAAGGTGTCTGATTTTTTTTTTTACATTCATAAACATTCGTTTTCAATCACTGAATGTCTGGCAAATCCTAAGTTATTTATTATTTTAATTCTAGAAGTTAAATTCATTGGGTATGGGAAAAAACTGAGACATGCACGTGTTAAAAGCCAAGATACACGAATAGAGTCCCAACGTTAGTGGCGAAAACCTGATTCGTTATCATGTTGTGTACCAATGACCCAGCAGAAAGCAAACAATCATAGGCGTTCTGTGCATGGACATTTTCTGTCTCACTTTACAGGCGGCGAGAAGAGAAAGACTGTGGGTCAACAGTAGTTGGGAATCAAGCATTTGTGCAATGTTTACTTACTGCAATTAGTGTGTTTTACTGCACAAAGGGTTCTTACCTCAGTCGAGGTTATGTTTTCTGATAGCTGTCAGAGATTTTAAATTGATTATGATCCGTTTGTTTGTTTTCTAGGTGGTCACTGGTTCTCTTGCACATCAGCACTTAGAAGACTGGAGACACAGAGCAATGTTCTTAATCTCCTTTTTCTTTAGACATAGATCTTTGTAAAGATACTGGTTTTATTCAGGAAATATCTTGCACATTTTTAAAGTAAATATTGAAATTTCAAATGTAAATTTTATCTTTTTATGTATTTTATGTGTTGATTAAAAATATTTTTGACAATTCTTTTGTCCACATGAGCCATATTTTTGAATGTCTTGATTGAACATACCACCTTCTCAGTGGTATAGAACTAGAACTTGCACTTGGCAATGATTCTTCTTCTAGGTTTTTTTTTTTTTTTTTTTTTTTTTACTTCAGCAAGCAGTCCAGTCAGCCGACCTTTAGCCCTTTAGTTACAGAGAGCTGTTGGTAAAAAAAAATAAGGAGGAGGAAAATTCTGGTAAGGGCAAGGAAACAACATTTTAGTTCAGTTCTTTTGTGGCCTTCAGTTAGTGTTAACCTGGAAGTCTGCTAATTCATTCTGTGTAGGAGTGTAGTAGTCAAGTCACTTAAGAGTCTGAGTCCATCTCAAATCCTGAGTGCTCAAGCCAGTCATTTTTTTTATCAAGTCTATACAACACAGCTATCAGAAATGCACTAGTGTGAAGGAAAAGTGGTTGTTTGAATAAACTTGGCATGCTTTCTTTAGGCATAAGTCGATTAGAAAAAGGCACTAATGACATTTGTTTCAAAGAAAGATGTTTGCTGATGTTGCTTTGATTCCTAGCACTAAGGCAGTTGGAAAAGCCAACTGCTGATTGACCCTGGTCAATTGGTCATTGCCAAGCTATAGATTTTGATAGCCTGACTGGTCAGGCTAGATGCATGCATAGAGAGTTAATTGATCTGTAGATGTAGGGAAAAGAAGTTCAGGGAAACAAATAAAGGAAAAGCTTGAAACCAATAGTGCTAAGAATAATAGGGAAAAAATGTGTCAGAGTCTGATGACAGTAAACACACTGTCATCAACAAGCAGGTCAAGTCACAAGATCACAGAAATGAGGCAAGGCAAGGCAAGTTTATTTATATAGCGCATTTCATACACAAAGTAGGCAGTTCAATGTGCTTTACAAAGACAGAAAATAAAAACAGTGGATAAAATAAAGTAAGAAAACAAACAAATAATATTAAAGGAAAGAGTAAAAAGTTAAAAGAATAATAAGTTGATAAAGGACAGAAAATTAAAATAATTTTAGAATAAGGATTTCCCCAAAATTCACAAAATAAATTAATCATTAAGAGAAAGCATCAGAGAAAAGTTTGGTGTTAAGTTTGGTTTTGAAGCTGGTAACAGTAGGGGCATTTTTTATATCTTCAGGAAGTTGGTTCCAAATCTGAGATGCATAGTAGCTGAAAGCTGCTTCGCCACTCTTTGTTTTGACCATAGGTTTTACAAGCAATTTTTTTTCTTGTGTCCTGAGAGACCTAGGTGGTATGTATTTTTGAAACATGTCAGACAAGTAACTAGGTCCTATCCCATTTAGTGATTTAAACACAAGTAGTAATGCTTTGAAATCAATTCTATAACTTACAGGAAGCCAGTGCAATGACTGTGAAATGCAAAATTGGGGTAATGTGGCTGGTTCTTTTTGTACATGTTAAAACCCTGGCAGAAGATGTTTAATGGTCTTTTTAGGAATGCCTGTGAACAGACCATTACAGTAATCAACCCTACTGGAAATAAAGGCATGGATAAGTTTTTCTAAATCATTTTTTGACATTAGACCTCTCAGTTTGGTAATGTTCCTCAAGTGATAAAAGGCTGATTTGGTGATAGCCTTCATGTGACTGCTTAAGTTTAGATCACTGTCAATGATAATGCCAAGATTTTTAACAGACTCTTTTGCTTTAAGCCCTTTAGTTTCAAGGACAGAGGAGATTTTGAGCATTGACTCCTTCTTTCCAAAAATAATTACTTCAGTTTTGTCTGTGTTAAGCTGGAGGAAATTGTGTGACATCCAGTTGTTAACTTGGTTCAAGCATTGATAGAGACATTCAAGGGGGGCAAAGTCATTAGGTGACAAAGCTAAATAAATCTGGGTGTCATCAGCATAGTTATGATAA
Source organism: Limnothrissa miodon (assembly GCA_017657215.1). Taxonomy (NCBI): domain Eukaryota; kingdom Metazoa; phylum Chordata; class Actinopteri; order Clupeiformes; family Clupeidae; genus Limnothrissa; species Limnothrissa miodon. The sequence goes on from JAGFZM010000145.1 coordinate 394,386, forward strand.
GAGATTGAGTTGTTCATGATAAGTTGTCCAAGTGGAAGCATGTAAAGGTTAAAAAGCAATGGTCCAAGGGTTGACCCCTGGGGGACACCACAGGTCAATGACATAGGTGTTGAAGTACAGTTGTCCATGGCAATAAAGAAACTTCTATTTTGTAGGTATGATTTTAGCCATTTGAGAACTATACCAGAAAACCCAACCCAGTGTTCAAGTTGATGTAGCAGTATGTTGTGATCAACAGTATCAAAGGCAGCGCTGAGGTCTAGTAACACCAAGACAGATGTTTTGCCTGCATCAGTATTAAGACGTCATTTACAACTTTAACAAGCGCTGTTTCAGTGCTGTGATTAGCCCGGAAACCTGACTGGAACTTTTCAAAATAACAATTAGATGTCAAGAAAGCAGTTAATTGATTGAATACTATTTTTTCAATTATCTTTCCAATGAACTGTAGATTTGATATTGGCCTGTAATTGTTAAGCACTGAAACATCCAGATTATTCTTTTTCAGCAGTGGTCTAACAACTGCTGTCTTTAGTGATTTAGGGAAAATGCCGCTTTGCAAAGATGAATTTCTAATTTGGAGCACGTCAGGTGCCACAAGGTGTAGAACAGTTTTTAAAAAGCTGGTTGGCAGAACGTCCAGTTGGGATGTAGAAGAGCTCAGATTTTGTACTGTTTTCTCAAGCGTTTCATAGTCAATAAAGCTAAATGTTGATATTGTGTTTAGTTCCCCTCTCTTTGAAGACATTGGTTCCAGCGTTTGAGATATTTGTGAAGTTATGTTCAGTCTTATTTTATCAATTTTACCTCTGAAAAAAGATGCAAACTCATTGCATTTATCTACTGAGAGCAGCTCAGGTACTAATTGTGATGGTTTATTTGTTAGCTTCTCAACTGTAGAAAATAGTACACAAGCATTGTTCAAGTTCTTATTGATAATGTTGGAGAAAAAAGACTGTCTTGCTTTACAAATTTCATAGTTATATTTGCTTAGCATCTCTTTATGGATTTGGTAATAGACATGGAGATTTGATTTACGCCATTTTCTTTCAGTCTTCCTACACTCCCTCTTTAACAGTTTAACAGCTAGGTTTTGTTTCCATGGTGCTTTATTATTATCAGTGATTCTTTTGTTTTTAACGGAGCAATATTATCCATAATTTGTGTCATCTTAGAATTAAAATTGGTCAGTAAGTCATCTACAGAATCTGAATCTATACTTGAGTGCTGTGAGAGAGCTTGCTCAAAGAGACAACCTGCATTGTCATTTAAGATTCTCCGTTCTATAGTCAAAGCCTTGTTCTGTGTGTGAGGAAACATAGAAACGTCAAAGAAAATACAATAATGATCAGACAAAGCCAAGTCCTTAATTGTTGTAGACACATCAAGACCCTTTGTGATGACTAGGTCAAGAGTATGACCATGAGAGTGTGTTGGAACCTGTATATGTTGGGTTAGGCCAAAAGTGTCAATTAGTCTAAGTAGTTCTTTAGAATATGTGTTTTCTGGATTATCCACATGTACGTTAATATCACCAGATATAATTAGACAGTCAAAACTCAAGCAATTCACCAAACTCTTCAAGAAAAACTTTAGCTGAATGTTTTGGAGGTCTGTAAATAGTCAATAATAAAATACAGGGGGAACCCTTAACAAGTGCACACATGTTGCAAAGTCACCATGAGATCTGTTTGCACTGAAAAGATGTATTAAATATTTTTGCAACCCCTCCTCCTTTCGTTGCTCTTGTCACACTCATGAAATTGAAATTTGGAGGAGCCGCCTCAATGAGGGTAGCACAACTGTTTCCTTGTTCCAGCCAGGTTTCAGTTAAAAGCAGAAAGTCAAGTTTGTGTGTGCATATAAGATCATTGATTAAAAATGATTTGTTTGAAAGTGATCTGATATTAAGAAGAGCTAGTTTAACAGTAAGTGCGGGGCACTGATTCACTGGACCACTCTGAGATTGTTTAAGAACATGCAGGAGATTAGATTGGTTTACTCCTCTGGCTAAATGCACACAGGTTCTTCTTTTCCTTGTGAGCACTGGGATAAAGGACAAGGGCATCCTGGGTCCCTGCTTGTTTTTCAAAACACTCTGCACAGGGACCCACAACATATCAAACAGAAGTATTATGCAGTTGTGTACATTCCATCCCATATCTCTGGTCTGGGGGCTGTGGTGCCTTGCGCTTTTTGAAGGCGACAGAGGATTTAAGAAAGGCTGGAGTTTTCAGTCTGTTGTTGACCGACCTATCCGCAGTGTGTGGTGAATTTCTAGGGCTAAAAGACAGTCCGGTGTTGAGCAAATTTCTAGGGCTAAAAGACAGCCGTGCTATGGGCAGCATCCTCTGCAAACTTGGAGGGAATTTCAAGCGTGGAGGTGATGGGGATAGTGACACCAGATCAGGGGAACTTCCTGTTTCTCTCTGATTCCTTGTCACTGAATCGGACAAGTCCACCTGTTCCAGCTCTGTTGATGGTTTGTAATCTGGCAGACTGGGTGGTAGAGTTGTCTGCAGTGTTTCATTGCCCTGGTCTACCTGTCCTGGAAGGCCTGCCTGAGTTATTCTAGCATTCTCCAGGTCCTCATGTTCATTTGACCCAGATGTCTTGGGTTTAGGTTCAGCGTGCTCCTTGCTGACCTTGACTGGATCAGTCTGTGCCGCTTTGGAATGCTTATCAGAGTTGTTGTTTTCTGTCTGTGTCATCACAGAGTGCTTAACAGGCAATGCACCCATAGTTTGCGGAGAGAAAGTTGCATGCTGAAGGGAAAGGCAATAATGGTCGGCTAAAATGGTTCTCCCTTGCCAGCTGAGTCTCGTACAATTTGGTCTGAAAAATCCGCTGCGGCTCCAAAAAAGGTTGAAATTGTCAATAAAGTTTATTCCAAGAGAAAAACATTTCTTTGCCAGCAATGTGTTTAGGCTGAATAGTCGGGAAAATGCAAAACTTCCCTGTGCTGGGAGGGGGCCACTGATGAAGGTTTGTATCCCAAGTAAATGTAGTTCAAAGAAAAGCTCCCTGAGATCATTTTGCACGTCAAGTTGTTCTTTGAAAATATCATTTGCGCCAACATGCACAATAATCCTTTCAATAGTGCTTTGTTCTGACACTGTCTTTGAAATCATCTTAGCTGTTTCAGATATAGAAGCATTTGGAAAGAAGCATACAATCATCCTCTCTTCTTTAATATTTCTTACAGTTGAGTCACCAAGAACAAGGGTAGTAGGATAATCCGGTGTTGAGGTTTGCTTCTTACCTTGACTTGTTGTTTTTTTCTTGTGGTTTGGTCTCTGTCTACGGTGGTAATGCTCTCTGGTAGTTTCCACCTCCAGATCTCTGAGGCATTCAAATCTGTTCTGGAGCCTAATGGGCTGTGAGTTGTCAGTAAGCCTGTGATTTTATGTTGTAGTTTTTAGAGCCGACTCTGTTCCAGGGCTGATGCCCCGAGGTTCGAGTGGTATCAGAGTGCACTGGTGTTGAGGTAATCACCCTTCCATCTGTATTTTGTTTTTTGGGTCTGGCCCCTTGTGTGTGCCAGTGATCAGTACTCAGACTCTGTCTTGTAAGGTCGATGCATTCTGTCGCTCCAACTGCAGTCATATCAGCCTGTTGTAGTGTGTTCTTCTCGTTCCCAGAAACGGCTTCTGCTATTGTAGTCCTTTCATGAGACATCCCGTAAGGTTCAACATTCTTTAACGAAAATGAGTCAAGTCTTGATTCCAGGATGGCAATCCTCTGTGCCAGCTGTTCTAGTTCAGTCGATTTTGTGCTGACTCTTTGCATTTTTCACCCGTTGTATCATCTAAATTAAACTAATGATCTTACTTTAAAAACTAGCAAATGAAACTAAGATTAAAAAAGAATTAGAAATAGTGGAAATAAATCAAGGAAAGAAGGCCAAGCAGGAGCAAACCAAAAAGCGTCCTACTCATTTGAGTAGGAGGAGCAGCACAAGTCTGAGTCCTGGACTTCAGTAGCCTACTCCAAGCATGCTGTGTAGTACCAAATTTAATTATTCTCATTCCCACCAACAGCATTCACCAACTTGATTGTCTTTGTCTACAGAGGAACCATTGAAAGCATCCTTTCCAGCTGCATCACTGTGTGGGGCAGTAGCACCGACTACAACAGGAAAACTCTACAACGCATTGTGAGAACAGCTGAGAGGATAGTTGGTGGACCACTCCCCTCCCTGCAAGTCTACACCACCCGCCTCACCCGCAAAGCCATCACAATTGTCAATGATCTGTCAGTGAGATGTCAGTCTGTTCAGCCTCCTGCCCTCTGGAAAGAAGTCTCCGCTCCCGCACTACCAGGCTCACCAACAGCTTCATCCACCAGGCTGTGAGACTGCTGAACTCTCTCCCCTCCCGGCTCCCAGCTAGCAGAACCACCAGACTGGCAGGAGTATAGGAAGACAGATTGGAATTGACAAATAAAACTGACTTTGACTTTGACTTTAATGTCTTCAAATGAATCATCTTGACTTTTCCTTCTGAAAGAGTATGTATCAAACAATACAATCCTAAATTGTTCAGCAATATCATATCAGAATGTGTGGAGATGCAAAGACTAAAACTACGAAAACGTAACTTATTTTAATGATACTGACTCTGGGTGATGTACTCGATTTTTATTTCAGTGGTCTGGTTGCCTTAACAAGGCCAATCCATTCTTCACATTTGATGCTTGAAAGACTAGGAAGATCTATTTATCAATTTAGAAGTGGTTCTACTTGCAGTTCAAGCTTTTTGCTATGCGGAAGATGTCAGTGGTGTTTAAATATTACTGGAATTCATCCATGTCATACAAGAGACAAGGCTTCTTACAGGCATTTGAAGGCTGGTAGGCAAAGGAAAAGAAACTTCTGTCAGAATATGGACTACACAAAGTACCTTGGACGCTGCATTATCTTCTTCCTACTTGCTTTGGCATTTGACGTGATCGGCCTCATCCTCTTCTTCCTTGGCCTCTTTGCCCCCTTGACTTTCTGGGACTTCTTTATCATCTCAGGCCCCCTTATCATCTTTGCCAGCCTTGTCTTCTGGATATTCTGGTACCTGGGAAACCTTGTGGTGCCCACTTCAGACATCCTTGTGAAATGAGGGACAATATTAGAGTGTTTGTGTATATCAGACTGTGGACTGTTGGAACAATTTTGTTGCAGTGAAGGTGAGGATTCAGGTTATGGACTTACAGGCCTAACAATGTTTGCTGAGTTTATACTAATAGGCGTTGTTTTCTTGGGCATGGATTAGTTCTAGACAGAAAAAAAGAGTTTGTTTATGATTAATCTGTGTCCAAATAAACCTGATCTTGTAGTGACAATGACAATGTGAGAAAATAAACAATTTATCACATTGGTATCTATGGTTCAGTAGTGCTAATCATAAATCTGAATTCTGAAATGAGAAAAAAAGCTAGCCTTAATATAGGCCTACATATGCTGTTGTATACGTGTGGGATCATTTTATGAAGGAAGTCTTTATAGGTGCAGATAGTTGCAACCAAGGGAGGATATAACCTGTGTCTTGAAAGATGAATAAATAGTATTTTGTGAATAGCCTTTTCTCATTTTCCCAAGGACCCAGGTGACCGAAAAGCTGAAGTTGAACACCACCAACATGGGAAACCTGTTTGTCTGGATGTCACACCCTCCAAGGTGGTGGATTGTTTTACTTTGGTGAAGGAAGCAGTGGAGATTCTGATCAATTTTTTCTTTCTCTCGACTAAAGAAGGCTGTGAGTTTTTGTGTGTGTGTGTGTGTAACAATACACCATGACATGTTTTCTGCTCATGTGATGATCTCATGTATGCTGATTTTTGGATGCAGATGCCACTCTTAGAGGACTGTATATAATATATCAATGAATACTGAAATAGTTTGCACACTATTAGTCACCAGTGATACAGGTTGTGCTAAATGTGGAATAGAGAACAACATGTATGTTGTAGTTCATTTATGTTCTGATCTCCCCAGCTGGGAACATTTAAGCTCCATGGCATACTTAGGCTTTTGTACATGTACAGTACCAAGGATCACAGGAACATCTACCATCTTCAAGGTCTTTTTTGACAGAGCTGGTGGAAAAATAGCTTCAGAGGAGAGACAAGGTAGAAAAGACGTTCATCACTTATTCATCAAGGTGGGTTACATGGCTTTGGGTAATCAAGCTGTGTTTGTGTCAAGTGACGCTTGTTGTCTTCAGTAGCCTAGTGTATGTTCAGGGCCAGATCAGGTTGTCCCATTCACAAGCAGTGTGCTGGAAGACAGGGCTTTGAGTTTCCAGCTTCAACACCTTCGCTTGGCCCGCCTCTGTGGCTTGGCAGCTGAATTTGACACTCCTGCACATCATTGTTACCTAGTGAGAGATCAAATTCCCTGTTGACCACAGTCAGAAGAACTGGGACTACAGGATTTCATGAGTAGCTTTCCTATGGCATCAAAAAATCCATTGTTTACAGTTGACCACACAACAGAAACCAGAGTTCTAAGCAAACAAAATCCATCAATGCGGGAACAAACGGACAAATTCTCTCATAGGGGCGTGTTGGAAAGCAAGGACACAACACAGAAGTGTGTTCATCAAGCCTGCACCAAACACTGTGGAAAGACTAACAACAAACTCCACCTTGAGGCAAAATAACCACGCTCAATGGGAATCAGCTCCCAGAAAAGCCTCTTATGTTACTTCAGTCACTGCCACAAAAAAATAACCTCCGGTGACATTTCAGAATAAAGCCATTTCGAGTGGGTGTGCGCTGTTGTGTCCCTTCCTTGACACGATTTCACACATAGAAGGTTGTTGGCCTGGGCAGAAGGGGCTGAGTGAAATGCCTTGTCAAAACCTTGAATGAGGCTTTCACTCTTTATTTTCAAGACGAATGGAGTGGAAGGTTTGAAGGCCCTCTCTTCTTCCACTCCAACAAAGGAAAAAAGGGGCCATTTTTGATATTCACCACATACCCCATCACTAGGAAAACATTTGGATTTAAGTTTTTTTTTAGTCCTGTCCTGAAAAGCAGGTAACAATATATTAAGATCTCTACCACTGTGCTATAATTGATAAACTTATGTTGAGTCATTCAGACACAACACCTTCCAAATTAAATTCCTCAATGCCTTGAGGATTCCTAATATATCATTAGGCTAATTATTTTTGTTTATACTGCAATAGCAGGCAAAGTCTGAAGCAATCTCAGCAAGAGGGAAGAGCTTGGTAGACATGAATCTGAAGATAATAAGAAACAACCTATAATCAGTCTTGCTTGCTTCTCAATAACCTTACCTTCTTGAATAAACTACACAGATGTAAAGAATAAAGCTTTTGAGAGATGACTGTTGTGCAAGTGAAATGTTCTAATATTAAATGATATGACAGAAAAATATGATAGTTACATAAAACTTACATCAGCATAATACCATTTAGCTGTTTTATGTTTTTTTTTCCCACGTACAATCTTACTTATCTCTTTCACTTTAGTTCCTTTTCAACTGACTCCAATAGTTCAAATTTACCTTCTTTGGTTTCAAATGCCTAAGTGCTATGCATTTCCTTGCTGACATACTGTAACTTAAGTGAAATGCAAAAACACTGGCACTTTTGATCATTTTTTAATTTTAAAGATTTAAAAGTCTTTGCAAGTTTGGGCACCCTACATAATCAGCTCTGGCAGACTTCACAGCTTGCAGATGCTTTCTGTAGCCAGCTAAAAGTTATTGTATTTGGGATTTTCACCCTTTCTTCAACTTGCATGCAGAGCTCAGAATTTTCAATGCTGTTTAAATCAGGAAACTGTGATAGCCATTTCAAAACTTTCAACTTGCGTCTCTTGTGGTAGTCCATGGTGAACTTTGAGGGATAATTTTCCTCTTGAATATGCCATCCTTGCTGCCATCGCAGCTGTTGGTGTGAAATTTGCTTCCAAAATTTGCTGGTATTTAGTGGAATCGATTTTCCCCTCCACCTAGGGCAATATTTCCAGATACTGCAACACAACCCCAACATATGATAAGACCCACCCCATGCCTAATTGGCAAGGTGTTCTTGTCATAAAATTCTGCTCCTTTTTCCAGCAAACATACTTTTGCTGTTGTTGCTCTGTTACTTCTGACTTTGGATGTTACGATGTGAACACAGATAAGGTTTTCTTCTACTGACTCTTCCATGGTGTTGTCTGTGCAAGCATTGCTGCACAGTAAAACAGTGCACCGCCACTCCTGTGTTTGCTAAATCAATGCAGTCAAATGGGGGTTTTGATTTCTCCTTCAGACTAGTTTACCTGATCTCCTCCTGACCACAGTTTCCTATAACAGCCATCTCTTACATTTCTCACATTTTTTTAGAAACTGCAAGCTGATAATGCTTCCTCTGTATTGTGGGCATCAATTACTTTTTTTTGTCCTACACAGCTGCTTAGAGACAAGCATGGTTGTTGGATGTCCACAAGTGTGTACAAGGTTTGAAGAAGATATTTGTAAAGCTTTGGAATTTGCACCAGCTGACATTGAGTAATGATAGTTGTTGCCATGCACAAGATGCAAAGAGCTGATTGAGGTCTGAGACCTTGCAAAATAAATCTAAGGCTTTGGAACTCTGTAGTGTTTATTTCAGTTTATGGCACGAAATGTAACTATGCATCTATGTTTGCTGAAAATATTTCACATCAGATTCATTTGCTAAAGACTGTGTTTATATATTTTCAATCAAGGAGTGCCCAAACCTTCACAAAACACTGTATTAAAGCCTGGCTTCCCGATAGGAAAGAAAATCTATTGACCAATTAGTAAACAAACTGAGCCTGTGTGTTGAGTTTGAAGGAGTCAAAGCTGGAGCTTAAAGTACGCCTTGACCAAACATTATCGATCGACTGAGAATGAAACGTTTGAAAGTTAAAACAAAGTGGTTGACAAGACCTGACAAGTCTCATTCTATTCTTTCTCAGATGTAGACCTAATGTCAACATAATTTCCACTTAATAAACCTTCATTTTCTTTTGTTTACTTTTATCCAAGGACATATCACCCACATATCACCACCCATAAATATCCTTAGGACCCCCAAATGGCCAGCAATGGCCCTGTATCAACGTGAGCCGAGGTGTTCATGCATCTTCAGTCCGAGGTGTCATTCATTATTTTGTCTAAAGCAGGGGTGTCATGCATCTTCAGTCCGAGGTGTCATTCATTATTTTGTCTAAAGCAGGGGTGTCAAACACAAGGCCGGGGGCTAGAGGCAGCCCGTAACATCATTTAATGCAGACCGTCTTACAGCTTAAAGAGAACTGTTGTTATGAGGCCTGCTTGACCATGCCTTTTAAACATTCACAAGAAAATCATACCGTATTTATGGGACACAATAGCTTCCTGGCAGCTCCACATGGAAAGCATTTCATTTTTTAACTCAACTGATTCAGCTAGGTGGTGAATCAAGCTTACCGTCAGGAAAAGACAACAAATTCAGTCAGTACACAGACACATTCAAATTGTGCTGATGAAGGCCAGAAGCACACACGAACATCCCTTTTTGTCAACCACCTGCCTGTGGACACACATGTAGAAAAAACAGGGCAGGCCTCTGAGGAATATTCTTATGGTCATATGGCATGTCATACAAATTAATTTGACACCCCTAGTCTACAGTATATTCAGTATTGGGGTGTCTAAGGCGGCTCAGCTGTGTTTAGCTGAAAGCTCTGTGCAAACACATCCCACACATACAAACACACAAACCAAAGGGAGAATGCAGTGCAGAGAGGCTTCCGTATAATGGATGTTGATAAAAGGCACCCTTTTACACACACAGTGCCCTCCGCCTATTCTTTTCACACGCATTCTGACCATATATTAGATTAGGAAATTCAAGCAGAGAATTTTAACAGACAACCAATTGCACATTTGCTATGAAATCACTTATTTCAAGTATCATAATCCCAAGTAGAGACCCAACAAGAAGGCTGCCCTGCTTTGAACTAGTGGGCTCTGAATAAAAAAAAGTATGCAAAGGCACTACAGCAAGACTGGGTTGAGATGTGATGGCGCCCTTCTTTAACAGAAGTCTTGAGTTTTATTTAAGGCTGAACATCAGATGATAGTCTGAAGCCTGGTTTGGGACCTCAACCAAGACATCTGGTCTAGAGCACCATCTAGTGTCAGGGTTCCCACACCCTGGTTAACATCAAACTCAAGTACCTTTTCCAGGACCAATTTTCTCAAATTCAATGAGCACACAGGGCGGCATTACCTACTGCTACCACTACACGTTATCAGTTAACAATTTTAATAATATTTAAAGCTTACATTCATATAAAAAAAAATACTTGGGAGGGATGCCAACTTTAGTCAGTTGGCTGGACTAAGTATCCAACATTTGTGATTTTTTTCAAATTATTATAAAGAGTCAGCGTAGCACCTGCAGAAACGACGTAATTTTAAAAGAACTGTTGGTGGTAAAATAATGACAGTGACAGCAGTCATCATCCACGTAAAGTAGATGCCAAACTTCCAAAACACCAAAAATATTCAAGGACTTTCAAAGATGGTGTCTTTTTATGTCCATTTTCAAAAACTGTCTAGGGCCTTATTTTTTCAAAATCACAAACTTTCAACGATTTCAAAGACCTGTGGGAACCCTATAGTGTTAACATTGTTGTCCAGCCAGATCAAACTCATCTGTCCATTTCAAATTTGGTTAGTCATTGGATATAAGCACAGATATACATTAGTTCATTTTTTAATTTAATATATAAAAAGCATTTACCCACTGAAGCAGAACAAACATCTATCACTTATTTTCTCCTTAGGGAACATATACCATTTGAATAAACTTTTTTTTTTTCCAATTTGAGCAGAGTAAAATAAAAATCAGGCAAACACATTGCCAAATTCAACACAAAGTACAAACACTGCAGACAGGGAAACAAAAAAAAAAGAATAAAAAATAAAATAGGAGAGACGGGAGAGTCATCTAAGGACAAGGTAAGTGCAGCTCTGGACTGAAATCACAAAGGAAAAATAATTCCTTTGCTTCACAGTTCGTTTTTTTGGGGGGGAGGGGGCCTCTGCTCAGGTCCTGTATATTTTTTATCTACTCATTAAACATGCAAGCTCAGATGAAGTGTTTTGTTCAAATACGAATGGAAATATATCTCTTATCTTATAGACTATTTGTTAAAATATGAAAAATACAACAAAAGTCTGTAGATGTAACAAGAATTACAACAAAAGACAAAACATAAAAAACAAACATCATTTGGATTTGACTCAACAGAAAATTAAACAAAAACCCACTGTATTTATAGTGTTTTTTTTTCCTTCTTTTACAGAGATACTACATTCATTCTGATGGAGACAAGAGTCTTTTCCTTTCAGGATGTTTTTGTCCATTTTTTAAACCCTAAAACTTGAGCGCTTGTGAGTCAGATGCCATTCTGTTGTTGTCCTGGTAGCTTTTAGGTGCTTTGGCAGATGGAAGAGCACACATAAATATGACACACATGTACCACAAAATACTGCATATCTGGTTAGGGCTGCATTAGGTAGGTTTTCCGTGAAGGCTAGCTGCCATGGCAAGTTCCACACACTTTACCCACTGTGAAACCAATATGGAACTTGTGCGCCAAGTTCCAGGGTTAGGCATTTTTTATGCTACCGAGTACATAAACCGAAGACGTCCCAATCAGCTACACAACATGAAAACTTTTGCTTGTTTTTTTGTCGACAGATAATCATCACAACACTTTAAAGAATTGCTCCATCATCCACTTCAACTTGTTTGCTTAAAGACTTCATAAATAGCAGCAGTATGGTTGTATCCGTGGTTCAGATAAAAAGGTTGCAATCCCCTCATGAAATCAAAACTGTCTGTTAGCCACTTTATATCTGCATACAAAATAACAGTTGAAGATCACTTTTAGAGACATATTAATGTTTCAAAAGAGTTTTGATTGCGTCATGCTTTCTGATAACAGTCGTTCAAAATTTGGGAACGTCCCACCAACTTCCCTTTGCCTCCTCTTTCTCAGTCTGTAAAGAGGTAGTGAAGGTGAAAAGTTCTAGAACCTCCTGGAGAATGGGCATTTGGGCTGTGAAGTCTACGTAAGTCTTCAGGTTCAAATTCAGTTTGAAGTTGTGGTTATGTTTAAAGGCTTCATGTGCTTTGCTCACTGTACACTTGAAGTTATCCTCTTCTTCATTTCTGTTTTACAGTCCTTGTTTGTTAGTTTTGCACTTTGCCTAGATCCCCAGAAAGGACCACATTTTCCCAGACCATATGTCATTTCCTTTTTTGGCACCATAGAATTTGATGAAATGGGTAATGATGAAGATGGCGATGGCCAAAAAAAGGGGGAAGAGAAAACAGGAAATGAGAATGCTTTGATGACAACTGGGTTTAGAGAGGAAGAAGCCTTATTCGCTGGCTGCCTGCTTGTCTCTGTCTGTCGTCACAGCGACAACCCCATCTTCCGTCTCATCCTCAGTTTTGGGCTTCTTGGCTTCTGGCTGGTCAGAGGGCTCTCCAATTTGGCGTTTGGTCGGCAGGGAGGCAGACGCGGAGGCATGGGTGGCCAGTATGTGGAGGGGACTTGCCACTGCTGAGAGATAATGGTTGGCAAAATTAGTTACCCTTAAATAAAGGCATTTAACACCCAGAGAAAAGAAATGTGTTTTTCAAATGGGCTGACAGTGTGTGTATTTTGTTTAAAAGTACCTATTGTAATTATATCAACCACACTCAACAAAAGTTAAACTAGCAAGCAATAAAAAAACTAAAAGCTACACACAACCATTATCATATGCTTATAACTCCTCTTAGCAGCTCTCCACAATACGGGTTCATACATTCATAGATTACATAAATATGCTGGTTCGAAGCACCAAAAGACTGAGAGCCTTGAAGTGCATGTGTGCGCAAACAGAACCTACATCAAATGAAATCTTTATTTGTAGTGCCATTCATGCAACTTGCAATACATGGCACTATAAATAGAAGTATTGTCTTGTGAGGAAAGGAAACACATTTGAGGAAGCACTAAAGGAGAGTGGAAGACTGAAGACTTTACGAGCCTAAACCTTGGCCCGGCAGACACTAGCCTGTCCCACTTAAAGGGATAGTTCGGTTTTTAACACATTGAGCCCCTTTCACAGGTTGTCTAAATTGCAATAAAGTGGTTGACATCGAAATTTTGACAATTGCTTCGGTCTCGGCTATTTGGGAAATGTAGAATGGCCTCTGCCTGCCTTCAAAATGGCTAGCAATGGGCATGTGTTGTTTCTATCCTTAAAACACTGGTTTAAAAAAAGTGCTACCTCACCAAGTTGTTAGTGGTGCTCGATGATGTTCCAAAACATGTATAGTAGCGAAATAAAGCTTCCGTCATGTTTTATTTGGCACTTTGTTTATATGAAGGAGCAAATAGATCCCTATGTGACTTACAAAATGGCAAATAAAACATGACAGAAACTGTATTTTGCTACGATACTTGGGTTGGAACATCAGCAAACGGCACTAATCACTCCATGAGTAGCACTTTTTTTAAAACCAGTGTTTAAAGGATAGAAACAACAAATGCCCATTGCTAGCCATTTTAAAAGGCAGGCAGAGGTGATTCTATATTTCCCAAATAGCCAAGACAGGAGCAATCATCAAGAATTTGGTGTCAACCACTTTATTTCATTTTAGACAACCTGTGAAAGGGGCTCAATGTGTTAAAAACTGAACTATCCCTTTAAAGCAAAACACTGCTGGCAGTCGTTGAAAGCATGCGCACAACAGTTCAGGCTCATGAAGCTTTGTAAAGGCTCTGCTGAAGCACAAATTGCCCATCCAGTCTTAAGTTATTAAACGACAACATTATATAGAGTCATTTACATTTTATGCATGTAGACTAATGAGGGTTCATGCATTATGTAGACTAATGAGTTCATGCATTATGCATGAACAGTTGCCACACAAAATCCAGTCCTCAAGCCTCTGCACTCTCTGATTGTTTAAAAGGTGCACATGAAATCCTGTCGCCCCTGGTGTACATCTCAACTACCTGCTGCCATATCAGCTATATCCCTCCAGAGTGTTGGGTGATACACATCCATGTTGTGTTCCTAAGGTCCCTACCCTTCCTGACCATTTAGCCTAGCCACTTCCCTGTAAACTAACGGAGCAAGCTGGAAAATCTAACTTTTCCCGAACCCTGTGGGTAGTAGGGCCACGACATCTTTTCCGCAAATAAAATTAAATAAACATTGATCTTGTTCCGAAGCGTTCTCACAACAGACTGAATAGCCTCCTGTACTACGTTAGCTGCTGCCATTGTTATTGTGCACAATGCGCAGCCGTGCAGACAGACAACGTAGCGCACAAAACAGACGTCACCGCTCACTAGAACATTCCCACTTTTTGCTGATTGGGTAGGAAGAATGCTTTCTTAGCACCTACAGTTTTCAATTACAGCGTTTCCAGACCCTCTGTACGAATTAAATGAAAGTACAGGGCGGGGCTGGCGAGGGCGAGGCTACTTCATAAGGCATGTGAAGTATTTCATCCTACATGTTAACCTAAATTAGGTTTCCAGAAAGGCTGAGAGCATGGGTCATGGGAATGATCCCACCGACTCTCGTCCAAAGCACTGACCCGTGTTGGCTGCCGCAGAGATGGCAGCGGAGATGGGCACCACGTGCGTGCCATTCTGTGTGATGGTTTTGACTGGCAGCTGGTGCTGGCCCAATGGCGTCTGCTGCACCAGGGTGACCGTCTGAAGGGCAGTGTCTTGGGAGGTCTGGATGATGCGACTCGTCCCACCTATAGAGGCATTTGAGATGGAAGGCACTGCTTCTACTTTCACTGCAAACATCAAAAAGCAGGGGGGAAATGCGATGAAATGCTACTGATGGAAAACCTACACAGGCATATACAGCATGATATTAATTAAACCACCCTCCCTAAAACCACGAAAAAGGAAAAAGAAAAATTCCACACCTTTGATGTCCGAGTGGTCACCGTTCTCCTGTTGCTCTGGTTGGGTGGCGGCAGTGAGGTTGGCTACTGTGGTGACTGCCATGGCTGGGAGCTGGTGAACCACATGTAACGTCTGCACCACTGCGGGCTGCTGCTGGGGCGAGGAGGAAGAGGAGGAGGAGGTGGAGACGGGCGAAGCCATGGCGTAGGTCACAGGTTTAAGGGTCTGGGGGAGCTGCCGCTGAACTGTGATCAGGACCGGCTGGCTGGCCAGGGAAGATCCTGGAGGAGAACCGGTGGACAGACACGTCCTCAGTGATGTTCACCAATAGTAACAAAGCTCGGTATACACATGCTGTTCTCATGGAGATACACTGGTCTACAGCTGCACGTTCTTTATTTGTAAGTCTTCATACTTTAGCTTAGGGCTGGGCAATATGGACAAAAAAAAAAAACCCTATACATCTCAATATACAATATACATCTCTATATCTTTCAAAAAAAAAATTTTTTTTACATTGCCATGCCATTTACACTTTATAATAAAAAACTAAATAAAGTAAAATAAATAATTATAATTATTGAAGCTTTTCAATACAGGAGGTTCAAAACTAAACTTTGAAAACAAAACGGCAACAGTTGCAAACAAACAATAAGAAAAAAAAAGGTGCGTCATCTTTACATTTGTATATTTTCTGCAAGGAAAACCAATGCACCAGTATTAAGTCTCAGGTTTGAGTGCAGCCGTCTTACAAGTGTCAAGTGTTGCATGCATTTTTCACCTTCCAATCCGCAATGTAATGTCCTATGTCAAACATGTGAGGCTCACAGTTTCTACGACTCCACATTTCTGTTGTCATTGTATTGCCAGTCACAGAAGTTCTTGTATTGTAAAATGTATTGTGGGCTGAGTGTTTTCAACATATGCACAAATCTGCATTCTTCCACTCCAGCAATTGGTAGTATTGATTGCAGCACTGCCATTGACTTTTTCTGTTTTCTGTCATAAGGAACACTGCATGCCAACAAGTGCTGAAGTGCTGTATAGTGGTCTCTCCACAGAGTTTGTAACACTCCTCATAAGCTCGCTGGTGGCGCACCTCTTGCTGCTTTAAAGCCGAAATTTTTCCAAATGATTAAGCCGTTGTTTTGCTATTTGGGCATAAGCTCTTCCTCCGAAGCATTCTCCGCTCCCTACCCGTCACTCATGCTTTTTGATTTAAACTTTTTTTTTAATACAATTTATCTTTCTTCTTTTCAACGTTCATGGTGTCATACCCCATCCTCATACCATGCTTTTAAAAGCACGTCACTTCCACCAATATCAATCTAAGGGGAAGATATAATGCAGCTTCAATTCATCCAGATTCATACTAGTGCAGGGTTCCAACACTTTTTCACATTTAAAAATCCAGACTTTTTCCATACTCAAATTCTGGAGACGTCATAGTACAACTACTTGTATATTAAAATTACTATGTAGTGTTAGCAGCGACATAGGGTGGCGCTGTAGGCCAACTCCGGTATGATATTTACAAGTAAATCAGTAGAGTTACTGAAATGTACAGGAATTTGCCACTCATGTATTACTGTTCCTAAGAGCTGCATTTGTGTGATTTCACAATCAAATAAAATATGTGGCACGGAAGAATCGTTTCATAACTACGTGCATGCAACACTAGGTTGTCGAAAAACAGGAAATTACATATTAGACTACACCACCAGAACATCATTTAAGTTCATATTTTGGTTATATATACACTTTAAAGGCCCACTATGCAACATTTTTCATTTAATTAATCCGTTTCATACTGTTTAGGATGCTAAAATGAGTCATTACGCGGCGAACGAACAGTGTAGAATGCGCCACCGTGGCCAATAGCGGTAGATACAGCAGCTGTTACGCAGCGCGGTCCGATAGAATGCAGTGCAATACAATGCAATACAGCGGTCTTTAGAGGGAGCTCGTGAGAGAGAAAAACAGAACGTTGCTTAGCCCCTCTTTAAATCCCCCATGCCTACCTCGCACACATTTTCTTCACATAAAAACATTTTGCCAAGGTTAATCCGCCATCACAATACATATGGCATGGAACAATGCATCGGGCTTTTAAAGGGAATAAGTGTGAACTCTAATTGGTTTGTTACATGCTATAACCCAAACACACCCATGACTAATGCGACAAAGCAAATGCGCTGTAGACTTCTGACAATGCGCTAGTGGTCATGAAAATGGAGCCCTAAACCTTCATCTGGTGCCTTATTTCTTGCTATCAGCTGAGCATGATGTATTGTGTACTGAGGAACAAAGGTGAATTCAATCTGAACTTTTGGCCCTTCTATTAGCAGGTTTAGCCTACCACTGCCTTCAGCTTTACTCACCAAGGTTTGACACTTAACCACCTTTTTGAAAAACACCCCAGGAAAATATCGGGCAAGGCACACTAAGCTCTGACAATCACATGAAAGAACTTTGTTGACATTTATTTTTGTTTGTATGGTTTGTATATAAACTATTTTAATACAAAGCTTGTATTTCACCTTGCTTTGGCAGTTGGGATCTTTTTCCAGCCAAGCTTCATATTGTGATTTTGATCGCCATCCATCAGAAAACGTACATTTGTCCATTGTCTAGTAATGAATGAATTCCGCCCAATGATGCGCATGATCTTACGTACATGGTGCTAACCATAGACTGTATATAATAACTGGACAGAGGATCGGCCGGGAAAATTGAAGCACCCGGAAGTCTAGTCGCCCCCTGGTGGCCGGCTGCAGTACAAGTCATAACCCCGCTCATTCCCATGTATGTATATGGCCAAGCAGCCAATTTTCTGTGTTACTTTTCACCTTTAAAACTATCATGAACCGATGAATATTTTATTTGAAAAAATACTTTTCCTAGTCCTTTAAACTGAAACAGGCTTCGTTCGGTCGAGAAATTATTTTATAGAATGTTATTATAAATGTTATAATTAATAAAAATGAGTCATTGACTTTGATTGACAGCTGTCGCCGCAAATCACCGTGTCCCCTGTCTGTGGTGACGTTGGGTGTAAGTTTCTGTTGAGCTGCCGGTGTACTTGGCGTTTCACTGGCAATTTGTCAATTATATTTTTTATCGGTTTTTCGTCGTATACAGTTATATTTTTAATCAGATTGACCTGTTGTGCAGTTGGTTGTACTGCAGATACTCAGCACGGAGTTCGTTGCAGTTTTTTCCGGTAAGTGAATCTTTCACGTTAACAGCTATGATAACGTTATCTCAGTAGTTCGTGTAAAACTGTAGACCTTTCTAAGAAGACAACTGAAGTGTCATGGTTTGTTGTACAGTTTAAAAGTCTCCCATTACATTGAGTAATTCGGTATTTTATTACTGAATGCGCTTGAAACGGGAGTATTTAAATTGAGGAGGGCTGTAATGTTACGTTGACGTTAGCCACGTAACGTTAGCTGATTAGCAATATTTACCGGTACCTCGGTAGGCTAACGATGGCTGACAGCTTTACCTGAGTTGTGTCGAAGTAATTAGTCATTTAGTCATGTACTGTGTTCTCTTTTCCTGCGCAGATGAATTGGGCTTTCAGGAGAAGATGGACTTGTTTCATTTTACTCCACCACCGTCCTCCACAAGACTCACTCCGACAACATACCGGGACCATGTTCCTTGTTTATAACATCTTATGCACAACAACATGTGGACTGAACAGATATAAAAAAATATACATATATATATTTCTTTTAAAGCTGTCTGTGGTGCCAATGTTTCTATGTGGGACCTGTTAAAAGGTTAGAAATCGTTGCAGCACAAACTCGCGGTTCTAGGATACAATTTAGGTAAATGTAATGCATAAATGCGTTTTTCAGCAGCATGGTCGGACGGCAGTAGTTAGTAACACTCTCAAGACAATTAATCTTTGTTATTTGTAAACACACATAGGTAAAGACTGTGACTGATAATTGGAGTGTTTTATCCCCAACTGCACGATATTGTATTATGATGGTATATCATTCTTTTACCAATTACCAATATTTTAAGATATACATGCAGCAGTTACACCGGCAACACTTGACCTGTAACGTCTGAGTTCCTGGACCTACTTCTGTATTTAACAACACTGCAATCTTTAAAATATGGACGTGAGAGGACATTGGTAATCAAGCTCCTTCAAACCACTGCAGGTGTTAGTAATTTCCTCGTAGATTCTGGTGAGATCTGTGAAAAACGTTTTAGCCCAGGATGTTAATAGTTGACTTGTAACTACACTTTATGAATGTATTTTGAACACCATCACCAAAAAAATTGTGAACGATCCTTGGAAACTATAACCTAGGAATGTTATTAGAAAGGCCAGCTAGGACAACTTCAATAGGCTATTAGGCTAATGTTTTGTTACATTTGTTGTCCAGGGTATATTAACATAAAGTCACCTACAACTGTTGACCTAATGTAAAAAGTTGGCAGCGTTGATAAAGGGGCATGAATTTTCACAACACTGTAATTTTGTATATTAGGGTATAAAATGTTTCAGAGACGTTTTTTGCGGCCACAACTATTTTTCAAACCAATTCGAAACGACGTCTGCTGCCGACTGGAACTGGGCGGGTATGCAACCGGAAGAACTTTTGAACATGCGCAGTGAGGTCCACTCAACGCATGTTCAAAAGTTCTTCCGGTTGCAAAA
Organism: Limnothrissa miodon; assembly: GCA_017657215.1. Lineage (NCBI taxonomy): Eukaryota > Metazoa > Chordata > Actinopteri > Clupeiformes > Clupeidae > Limnothrissa > Limnothrissa miodon. The sequence continues at coordinate 414,031 of JAGFZM010000145.1, forward strand.
AGACAGTTGAAAAGGCTTCAATTCTGTAGAATGGAGGTCAATGGGGATGCTCTGTCCAGTTATTATATACAGTCTATGGTGCTAACAGTCCAACAAAAATCACTGAGAGCGTAAAGTAGTTCAGTACCAGGTGATTTCTCACAACGTCACAACTTTTTCTTAACCACAGCAAAAAAATACCCGACGACTAGAGTATGTTTATTGGATGCAACTTTCCAAAATCAACATGAATACTTTTCTATACTTGGTGGTGAATGAGATTTTGCATGCCAGCAAGGCAGTGTCCTTTCTCGACTTCATTGAAGGTGAACCAGATGATTTGTGGGAACATTGTAATTGACTGAACTAAATAACCTAGCTGGCTATCCAGGTAGGCCTGTTAGAACAGTTATCACTCAAAATAATTAATTGTTTAACATGCCACCAACAATAATCCCTTACAACGCCTTCAAAAGGAGCTAATCTATTTAAAAAGTTTGCTTGACAACAGTTTAGAATCATCTCTCTAGCATTGCGTTCAACTCTGCTCAATTTTGCCATTAGCTCCTCTTGACCATAGACATGCTCTCGACTGTATCCGACTCGCGCTGTCAGAAAACCGGACACCGTTTCTCTCCCTCCGTAAGCTTTGCAGCATTTTCTTGGCGGAATTCAACGAATTCTGTTAGTCTATATTACTTAAAGTAGAGCTGCATTGTACAATGTTGTGCAAAGGTCTGGAAACAGAAATATTTCTCCATATCCCAATGTCCTTTTTCCATACCTTTCCAGACCTGGAAAATACTAAAATTAAATTCCATACTTTTCCATACAGCATAGGAACCCTGCTACTGGTAATCTCCAACAGGTAACAGACACTTCCAGTGTGTTGTAAAAAAACACTAATGTGCTATGCAGCTTTAGAGTTAGAGATTAGTTTTCTCCTTTTTGAAAAAGCACTGTCTGAGCATCAAATGAGCTTGAATGGTATGGGAGAGACAGAATATTGTGTCCCTGAGTCCCTCCTTTGTTTTTTTTTTTTTTTTTTTTTTTTAGATATTTTTAGCGCAGTTACGGAAAAGAGCCAACGTTATATTTAAATCGCAATGAATCTGGAGCAGCTTAATATAGAAACTTACTGTGACGACCCAGACAAGAATCCCCACCCTCTTCAAAAAAAAGTAGTGTAGAGGAAACTGGAGAGACAAAGCACTACCACCACAAAAAGAGGCTTTAGATATTAGGGAGACGGCCACTTCCTTCCACTGCCGAGTAAAAACTGAAAACAATGACTGCTTTAGAAATGAAAGCTCTACTTTAGTAGTCTATTTAGGCATGTAATTACCACACCTTGGCACCACACATAACCTGGCCATTTAATAAGCATTCAACACATGTGGCAATGGCTCATGAGTCTGTAAAGAGATGGAGCTCACCAGGGGGGTTCTGGGTGAAGCGTGCCTCTTGAATGACTGCGAGCTTGGGTTGGACAGGTGTCGGAGTGGTGACTGGGGCGGGATCAGGCTCCATAGGTACCGGAGAGCCTTCCCGTGATAGGCTGTCTGGTGTCTGCAGCCCACTAGAATGGGCCGAGAGGCCACCTGTATGGTTTGGAGAGGCTGGCGCACTCCTAAAAGACAAACAGGAGAAGCAGTTAGTGAATGATCAGTTTGTCAATTGTTGCTTGATGCCTTTTTTTTCTGTACCGGAAGAGGAAGAACATCCTGAACTGTGCTTGATAAAACTCTTTTCATCAGGTTAGAAGCTGATGAAAGAGACAAGCCAGCCTGTCCTAAACATGCATTAGGCAAGCCATCATGCATGCTTTGAAGTGACAAACTGGCATATTTTGTTTCCAACAGAAACATTTCAAACCAAGGTGGTACCTACCTTAGTCAGACACACACACACACACACACACACACAAACCATTCCTTACACTGTTCTGATAAAGGTTAACAGGCTTTAGGGTTATGTTGTATTCACGGCATTTACGGCATGCATTTCGCCAAAAGGTTATGGATATAAAATTATAAGAATAAGGAACTGGCCATTGTACTGTAAGCTTACATATGATAAAGAACACTGTCAATGTTTTTAAAGGTCCAATGTGTAGAAATGTCGCAAACCTACTATTTAGCCTTGCGCCACACAGTTCAAAGTATGTATTACAGCTACGGCATGCTACTAATCCTGCTAATGTATTTCAAGATGGTGAATGCCTATGTAGCGACGCCAGCCATTCAAGCCTAGTAAATCGACCATTTAGAATACTTGAAGTTAATGGTGGTGGTAAATATTTATGAAAAAGCACATCTTTGTGAAGGGGTAACATAGACTTAGATTAGAACAACTAAAAATGCAACACATTGTACCTTTAATGAATTATCACAAAAAAAGTGAAAATATGCATGAATGCCTCTTCACCGTTTCAATGCTGTTTCTATGTAATTGCAGGAATCCATGTTGAGGTTACAAATACTGTTTAAATAAGCTACTACTACGTTACTACCAGTGTTGGGAAACTTACTTTGGAAATGTAATGTGTTACAGTTACAAGTTACTCTATCTAAAATGTAATAGTAGTGTAACTATTTCAATTACTTTAACAAAGTAATGTAACTAATTACATTTGATTACTTTTTAATTACTTTCCCACATTTTGAATGAATTTTGTCAGCTTTTAATCATTTCCAGTTTTTAAAACCGTGGATTACCCTTTAAGTATTAATCAACACTGACTGCTGTAAAGATCCCTACAAACTCCTTAGACTTCAGTGCATTAACTAGAAGTTGTCTATTTTGTGTGACTGCTAGCGCATTTTTACATTCTGCAATGGGCTAAACCAGGGGTTGCCAACCTGCGGTCCTGGACAGCATGCAGAAATTTGTTAATTTCGCTCTCAAAATGGCAGGGAATAAATGCAAAGCAAAGCAAAAATATGACACAGGCCGTTTGAAATTGGGGAGTTCGAGGTGCCATGGCTCAGCGGGCTAAGGCGTTGTGCCATGACTCCGGCAACCCAGGTTCGAATCCGACCTGTGGTCCTTTGCCGATCCTGCCCCATCTCTCTCTCCCGTTCATTTCCTGTCTGTCTCTCCACTATCACTATCCAACTAAAAGGCAAAAGAATATATTAAAAAATGGGGGAGTTTATAGTTTTTTGTTGAACGTAAAGGCAAATCATTCAGCCTTACATGGTGGGTGGGTGTGGGTGAGAGAAAGGGGGGTGATATTAATGTGTGCCCATGTATGATGTGGCCCTTGCGGTAACACAGTAAAAATGTGGCTCTTGGGTCTCTGACTGGTTGACCACCCCTGGGCAAGGCCAACACTGAGCTTCTATCTGACATTGCAGTCATCATCACAAGTGCAGACATGCAGTTCAAACATGACAACAAATGTTTCACTGTGGAAGATATGTAACTTGAAATGTAATCTTGAACATTTTCTTAATGTAACTGTAATTCAATTACACAGTTTTTCAATGTAACTGTAACTTATTACAGTTACTTTTATTTTGTAATTAAATTACGTAATTTTGTTACATGTAACTAGTTACTCCCCAACACTGGTTACTACTAGCCTACATACAGCAACATGCAGCTGAGTCGGTTTCGCACACACACAGATGTGTACGTTTTATGTATTCATTATGACATTTGCTGACAGAAAACATGTTTTTGTTCACTACCCATTAAAAAAAATAATAATAATAATAATGTCTCATCAGGAGGTAGGCTACTCCTTCAGTAATGTTGCACATTGCAGATACAAACAAACTCTCATGGTGAACATTTGAAATGCTTACTGGCTAGAGTACAGTGATTCAAGGCATAGAACAAAGCTGCTTTAACCAAAACGCACTGTTGTAAAAGAAATCTAAATCGATATCAAAATAAAATATAAAAAAATATTTTGATATGAAAATACTTCAAAAAGGGGTCTAGTTACCTGGAAGAAAGGGGGCCCAGTGGTGTCCTAAAACAGGGCACACGAGGCCTTCGCTTCCTAAAGGCCTGCTCTATTAGCTTGCCCTCCGACGAGGGGTCTATCCTCCAAAAGGACCCTTTGCCTGGTTCCTCCTGGGATCTGGGCACTTTAATAAAGTAGCGGTTCAGTGATAGATTGTGACGGATTGAGTTCTGCAACAAGAAAGTGGCATTAGTGGCAAATATAGCCAAGAGAACCATGTTAAGAAATGTTTCTTTTGCCGACATGGGGTGGCATTGAGTGTCCAATTCTGTTTGGATTACTAAGACTGGCAAAGATCCCAGAGTTATCCATTTTCTCTATCAACTTTAGCCTACAAAGACCCTTACATATCTTTTAAATGTCCCATTGACACAGGTACAGATTGTTGCACATCTTATCCCTGTGGCTGTACAGAGTCAAACATTATAAGTGCACATGCACACACATTCACCACTGCCCAAGCTGGATGCCTCATCCTGACCAGGCTACATTTCTTAGAGCAGGATGCAACCCCATTTGGTCATCCAAAGTGATCCAACACGCCCCCTTCCATAACTTACCTGCCAACCTTTATCAGCCGTCCTGTAATAAGGGTAGTTTTTAGTGATATGCGTATAAATCCCATTCAGTGTGAGCTGCTTGTCTGGTGCCATTGTGATGGCTTGGACAATCAACTGTGCGTACGAGTATGGGGGTTTGGAGTCATCCTGTGGAGTGGAAACATAACAAGAAATGTTATTTTTTACAATTGTTCTGCTGCCAAGGTAACCAGAAAAATGTGAGCCACTTTAAAAATAAAGTATGTGCAAAGAACAAAGCGTTTTGCCTTTGGACTGTCCCCTCCCGAGGCATCTTTGTCATTCTCTGCCTGAGAGTTGTCCCCGATGAATTCGGCAGTGAGTCCGCGTCCCATCCTGTAGCTGGACAGCCCGGCCCCTCTGGGACTGGATGGACATGAGTTGGCAGCGCTGCAGCAGGAACACAGTCATGAACGAATAAGCAACCATAAATTAATCTCTGACAAACAGCCACTTTATCTACAACTTCCTTATTAGTCTTGATGACTAAAGCCTGGAGTATACTTCTGTGTCACAGCGACGCTGACACTTTTGCAGACACCTTTGCCGACATTTTTGATGTATACTTCTGCATCGGAGTCACTGAAACGCGTGGCAATTCACCGCCACAACACCAAGGGGCGTTTGGTCGCATTGTTCAGAAAAATTGGAGTAGCAGCATTACACTTGTAAGTTATAGATGTATAGAACAAAATGCGAAGGTAAACTACAAACCTATAAAATACTGTTTGCACAAACTGTAACCACAGAGTGCCACGTGTGTTTACAGTGTATTAGCTTGCTAGCTATCTCATGTCAATAAATACTTATGTGAAAGTATGAGAAGATAATTGTGTAAATCCAAAATTATATCCAAAGCTTAGACACCGTCTCCCGATGTAAAGCGGATCAATCAGAACTCTCAAGGTCTGTGTTGTCTGCGTACTCTGGGCCAGATGTACTAACGCTTTTGCGCCCACTTCAGGCGTAATTGCTTCGCAAATTGCATGTAAAAACATGGCGAGGTATGTACAAACATGTCGCACTGAGGTGAAAGCGCAAACTGCCTGCCGTGTTAACAGAAAGCAGCAAATTGCGCTTTTCCGTGTCATGCATATGCATTCTGGGAGGATCAAGAGGAAACTGGGAGTTTCCCATAAAAAGATGGGAGGGGAAGTGTAAAGTGCGCCTAATTATGTATTCGGGAGTATGTACAAAATATGCCAGTCATAGCGCGCCTCTATTTTGCGATGGAAATACTCCGCTTTTTAAAAGCAGGTGTAAACTAGAGTCCGACCGATATATCAGCAGGCCGATATTAGGCATTTTCCAAACTATCGGTATCGGCATTTATAATGGCTGATAAATGAATATTTCAAAATTAAAATAAAAACGGACGAAACACATGAGTGTTGGCGTTTTATATACTCAGATAAGCATGACAAAATTTGTGACTATCAATTCCAATATTTTGAATTTGATGTCCGCTGTGACAATAAAATACACAAGTTTCTTTTTAAAATGCATTTAAAATGCACATCAATCAGGATTTCATTAATATCGCCAACTTTCCGAAAGTCATAGGAACTATTGATTGCATAGGAGCTATTGAAGAGGCCAAATCCATTGCGCTTTGTAAATGCTCGCAATTTATGGCAGGGGGCGGAGATAGGCGCTGATTACCCGATGCATTTCAGGTTTAGTAAATCGGACGTATGCTGCGGTGTCATAGCGTGCGCTTTCTGCGGGTTGGCCATGGCGCTAATAACGTTACGTTCGCAAATCTCAATATGCATCTCAATTTTGCGGAGGTGCACAGAAGGCGACGCAGAGCTTCAGCGAAGGTACACAGAGCTACTGCGACGCAGAAGTATACATCAACCTAAAACAACAATAAGCTTCAGGCAAACCACATTTATGCTTACTGACCAAATAACACATTTTCAAAGCACATAGTTCTTTTTTCTGCTCGGCAGCACACACGGCATGCCTGCTACTGGTCTACTCATAGATATGACAGGTCTACTAATAATGATGGAAACAGCTGGAATGAACAGAAGTGAATCAGGGATTACCTGATGGTGCTGGTGGGGGAGGGGAGAGGGCTCATCAGGTGAGTGATGTTATCTGGAATGTTAATGGTCAGCGGGGATATCTGAGGCTGGACAGCCTTGACAGGGGACTCGTGGGCATTCTTTTTCTCCTTCTTGTCAGTCGCCAAGACTGTGAAAGTGATCTTAATGTTTGTGCTGGGGAATCGAAAAATGCACCTGTATGGGAGAGAGACAACAGGGTGAGAGAGATCAGACTACCCCGTCTCTAAATATTAAAACTCCATATTTGAAGGAACCAACTTTTCAGCACAAAACATTTCAGCATAAAACATGAGAATACATTAAAACTACTAAACAGTGGTTTCTGATGCAGTATTTTTCCAGTGTCTAAGGTCAATTATGCAATGAGTAGTTCTGCTGCTAATTTTTGTATGGCAAGACAGATGAGAGAAATAAACGGGGACATATACATATTTAGGAATAAGGGGGCAGTATTTCAAAATAATGCAGAAAATGCAATTTGTCTAAAAAAAAAAAAAAAATTCAGAAAAAATTGTGTGAAAATTAGGAAACAAGTTGTCCAGGCACACCCCTATTTTTCCTTTTTTTCAAAACAACGGCATACCCAAATTGAAAGCTTGACAGTTCCTACCTAGTTTTAGACTCAGGGATGTGCCTCATACAATTGGAAAGGTGACACCCTCACGTTTTTTCTAGAGGAATATGTATGTTTCTGTGACATATGGACACAGAGTTATAGAGGTTGGAACAAAAAAAATTTTTTTCGCTCATTTCAAATGTCTATGAACTAACTAAGATATGAAGGTACCATCCATATGATACCCCCAAATAAAAAAAATCTAAGTCCTAACTCCATCTCTCAACCTGTTACACAAAAAAATTGAAGTCAAAAGACCAAAAATATGATTTTTGAATATACATTTTTGAAAAATATGTTTAAGCGTTTTGATTGGGACCCCTATGTAAATTCCCATTGAGACTTTTTGTAAACAAGAGGGCCTACTGACATTCAAAAGGGGGGGGGGGGGGCATCCCATATATGGGCGGGTGTGCCTTAAGGGGTTAATTCAATAATTCCACATAGACAAACTTGGGGTTTTTGAATCAGGATTGTTTTGTTTACATGAGTGAGAACCTGCAGAAAGGGATTGGAAATAGTGTCAGCAGCATGGGGCCAAATACACAAGAAAGATGAATGTCAAGTTCCTCAAGTCATTCCACCCCATCCAAGCAAGATAAGAAATGTTCACAGGACGCACGCACATCAGACTGACTGTGTATAAAAAAAACGTCAGTTCAGATCACACGGACGTCCACATCAAGACGTCTACGGTCTCTCTTCCGCAAGAAAGAGGTCCACAGACTCGGGCAAAAAATGTTTCAACAATCGCAGTGCACCATTAACGTAAACAGTGAAGCTGACGTCCAGCCATAGTCCTCTGGATACTGCCAGTTTACGAGCTGATGGCAAGCTATTCCACTAGCATTATTCAGCTTGAAATTCAGTTTAGGTAACCTAAACATTCATAAATCACGTTGTCACAAATACACAAAATATATTATACAATGACGAAATCAGTGGTCATAACAAACGCGGGAAAGACATTATAAAACAGGGTTAGCCTCACGTGGGTTTGTTAGTACAGCAATCGTGCTAATGCAGCTTAGCGCATCTGCCTAGCTAGCAACATGAAACCGGTATCCAAGGATTGTCACAGACACGTGCGCCATGGAGAAACAAAACAATCACACAGGAAGCCAGCAATAAACAAGATAAAAGCGTTACTTTGGCATTTATAGAGCTTGTTTAGTATTTGTCCAAATGTTAATCTTACATTCGTGGAAGCTGCAGAGGAGGAGCCCCTCGCCTTTGGAACACCCCATCCACAAACACCCCATTTTTGCCGAGACAACGAAGATAGAAGTCCCCGCTACCCGTGCCATCTTCGCCCGCAGTGAATATTTCAAGGTGTCTTCGTGAAATAAAACTTGAGTGACCCATGCTGACATCCACAGACCCCTGAGAAGAGTTTCGCCCGATGGTTACCGAGCGCTTCTTCATCAGATACTCGAATTCTCGGCCCTCAAGCCGGGCTACTGCCGACCCTGACGTCCCGCTCACCACCGCCATTTTATGGGATATTATTTATCAATCACCGTGAATCGGGTGTGGAAATGTATAAAATGTATTAAATAGTGGGTTTCCGATTCAATAATTCACGGAGGTTCTTCAATGTTATGCCTTGATGCCTAATAAATAACGTGATTCGTGCCAGCCCAGAAACTGCGGCTCCAACCCACCGCCGCGACAGAGAGAAAGAGAGTAAAACAGAACCTCCTAAACAAACAAAAGGGGTGGGATGTTTATAACTGATCGTGTGCGTGACCAATGTGCTGGCGGATTTGCGAAATGAGGAAACCATTCCTACCAATGGAAACCTTAAATAAAGACACACACTGAGAAGAGGTTGGTTGAGTTAAAGGCACTCTAGTTGAGTTGTACCCTGACACGCAGATCTGTGTCTTTCACAAAAGACGGAAAGAAAATTCTCACGGAGAGGCTTTTGCGTATATCAGGCTATAATTTAAGGGCACCACACACACTACAAGTGAATCGTATTGTTATGTTTAGGTTGTCAGTCGGGACTCGGGGTAAATTCACAAGGGTTGGTATTTAACTAGTGGAGAGATATCTAATCACCACTCAGCAAGTGAGCAATATAAATGTAGATGGATTGATTGTTAAATATATTGCCATTTTAGCATCTATAACTATATATGGCCAAAGCGGTATAGAAATGCACTAAAAAATTCTAAACTAATAAATTGTTGCTTAATTGAGAGAGGACAGGGATTACATTAGGCTACACGTGTCCCCATCCAAATTAAACCAATAACCAATATTTGTGAAGTTCCATTCAAATTTTTCAAGGCAACCGTACATCCCTATAGGTCTAAGGGAAAGCTACATGTGTTACAAAACTGCATGAAAACTGTTTTATAGGCCTATACAGGAATTCAGTATTTTTGGTCAAAATGTTGCAAGTGTGCAGATTTTATAAAAGCTGTTTTTTTTTCCCATGTCCAAAATTTAGCATTTCCTGCAGTAATACTGTAAGATACTACATTATTAGTGTAGGAAAAATGCAGATTTGTTACTGCAGTACAACAGGATTTCTTCATGATGGTGGCATTTGCCTGACCAAACATTTATAAAACCCTGCCCGTGGAGATTTAAATAAGGATGTGCATGTGTCGCAGTGGCCAACGTGGCTTCTCCTGCAGGTTCATTAAGTAACCAAATAACAAATTGTAAACAAATCCATATTTGATAAAGACATTAGGCTCATCGCAAAACCTACCAATGAACAATTACTGTATATGGCTTACTACCATAATTGCACTAGGCCTGTTTAAGAAAGGAAACAAGGCTAGCCTACCTTAAGCCCCATTTACATTATTATATACATATTATTTTTGGAACAATAGCCTACTAACATGTGAGTTTGTAAAAAAAGGATGAGTTTAAATGCAAAACCATGGGCGATTTGCTATTTATTTACAGAAATATATTTAAGCCCTAATAAGGAGTCAAAACACTCTTTATCTCAGCTACAGCTATCATTTTCTTTGAACCAAGATACTTTGTATACATGAGTCATTATGTAGCATTTGGTGACGTCAGGCTACCTGGCGTAGCATCAGTTGCAGAGTTAAAGCAGTGTCTAACAACCTGAATGCTCAAATTTCTTTCTGGATGTTTTCTAAAAGGGCTATAGTAATGTAAGCTATTCATTACTGGAAAGCCGGATCTACAACAACCACAAAACCTTCTAGCTAATAGTCAATTAGGGTTTTGCAAAAAGCAAAACACCAATGAAGATTTGACTCTAGGAGCATTTTTTTTATTTGTCACATAATATGGAATTTGTGCAGTACTGAGAAATCTTCCACAGATAGTATATTAGACTTTCAATTTCACCATGTACAGTGTTATCACAATTACAATCAAAGCATAAGATGCATTTAGTATGCCGTGTTCCAGCAATAAGAACAAAGTATTTTTATAAAGTATTTTTTGGGGATGTGGGGGCAACAAAAACACATATGCATTTGCTCATCAATTAACAAATCAATGTAACCAACACTTCATAAATAAAAAGTAAAGCAATTGTTTCCATTTTCCCTCATTAATTTTCATGACTTTGTAAAACTGGCATCTGTAACTCTTACAGAACTCTGTACAGGCTCTGTAAAGAGCTACAAATCCAAATCAAGTTCAAATCGTCAAGCAATCGGACTAGGTTTGTTTTCCAGCAGCTGCCATCACAACAAAGTAGTGTTGCTATAATCATGACTCTCTGGTCATAACATGATGACTTTAATGCAAGACCAAAATAAAATGGATCACACTATACATTAGTTGATCTCAACTGTTTCATCCACTGTTCTGAAATGAAGGCAACAGTGGTCTGCAGCCAACTCACCGGGCATGGCCAAACAATTGTGCTCATTTGTCTGATTTGAGACTACACCACAATTAACTTGAGACAGCCATTCTGGTAGATTGTTAAGTGGTAAGAGCTCCCATCTGTCAATCAATTTCTTTAATACTGAAAATCCTGATCTGTTTTATCAGTAAGGCTACAAATTAGGCAGTTATATACACATTTATATATGAACAATGCTGTAAATCTTAAAAGATCCTTGACCGAGTAGTGCATACCTTCCTCATCGCACCACAGAAAAGAGTTATGGCCTCGGGTGTGTCCCACGTGCTTAAATCTGAAAGTGGATCAATGCCAGCAACACAAACACTCTTGATTTTGAAGATAATCCTCATTCACATTACATCTGTCCACAGCCAACACAGAAAAAGCCTGAGAGCATAGAGTAAGAGCGAAAAAGGACAATATTGCACATATACTGAAACAATAATGATTCTAGCAAATCTTGCAATGCTTTAGATTTAGTCTGCTGTTATGTTTTGATGCCTGATTTTGTTGTTGTTTTAGACAGCAAATGAAACAGCACTAAGACTACTATTTTGTTTGTACAAACATTTGTATATACTGTATAACATACACTTACACATGTGTGCATGTGCATACATAAGACCTGGACCTCTTCAATCTACACAGAGGCACTCAGGTTTGGGTTAGAATATGTTACTGGACGAAGTATTCTGAACTATCTAGCAGAGTGAAGGCTACGATTACAAAAAAAAAAAAAAATGAAAGAACAGTTCCATGGAAGACATTTTGAAAAAAGTAACGTCAGTCCTCTCCAAAAAATAAAGGTTCCCACTTCTCACTTTGTGAAGTGAGACTACTCCTCCAGTCTTTCCTTTTCGTGTCCTTGTCCAAAGGCAGGCCATTTGCCGAGCCATGGTCTCTGGGTCTCACAATCTCCATTCAATTGTGACAAGCATAGCACACCGCTTAGCACTGGGGCTAATCTTTGAGAGTAGCATCACATATTACTGTTCATCGTTTTGTTTGTCCTTATTATTTTAGCCAGTGACATGAAACCACAATCACCAGCACAAAAATACCCTTCAGTTAAAATCCTTCTGTGTCAGGTTGCAGGTGTCAGATCTTCTCATCTGTCATTTCCAGAAACTGTGCATATACATCTCTGGCGCACTCCCCTTTTTGGTTAAACAGGAACTTGTAATAGCTGCCATCAGCACAAATCGCTGAAAGGAGGGAAATAGAGGGGAGGACAAAACAGGACTGGTAAACATCTGCAAATATACCCAAATTTAAACCTGTAAGTGTAAAAAAGATTTCTACACCAATTCCTTCTAATACTACCCATAATAACTGAATTCAATACAATTCCAGTTGAGAGACAACAAGCAAACATTCGTCGTGTTTTGGCAAGTCACTATTGACATAAGCATCAGATATTCTTTTCTCATTTCCCTTCATGTTGGGGCGAAAGCTCTGGGGAAGTGGACTTTGTTTGGCAAATGTCAACATGTCCTTACACCTCTCCCCTGTCTAAGCAGAAATGCAAGTCTAGGCGGCCATTAAAAAATGCTGACTCTCACACACACACACGCACAAGGAATATAGAAGAGGAGGATTTAGGATGTTGGCAAGACTTGCGTTACCTATAACAGCATTGGGCTCTGTTCCAAAGGCACAGACACAGGGGGAGCCAGATGGGACCTGGAACTTGGAAAAACTCCACTTGGAGCTAAAATATTTTGGGAGGAAGCTGGCTGATGCCAGGCTGCAGAGATGAAGTTAAAACAAATGGCAGCTTTAGAGTAAGTTTTTTTCCCCTTTTTCATGAATGCATTCTCTTGTGAGGTCATCAACTGCATTTGCCTGCTGATTAATGAAGTATTCACTGCAAGCAGTGGCTAATTCAAGCATGGGTGACATCTTGCATACATCTACATTAATTAATTTGAACAAAACAAGTATATCAATTTTTTTTTCCTGAATACCTCGACTGCTTATTCCTTTTGGGATCCTCAGCAGCAAAAATGTGGACGGTGCCGTGATCACTTGATACACAGATGAGTGAGGCATCCTGGTTGAAGTTGATGCTATCAAGAAAGAGATTTTTTTTTTTTTTTTTTTTTAGAATCAAAAGATTATCTCAAGCATCGGAGGCATGAAAAATAAAACACTGAGTAGAAGCCCACCAATAAATGTTTGCTGCCTGTGAGCCTCGTCTCAGCTCCTGAATAAGATGACCAGCAGAAGTGTCAAATATTCTTATAAGGGTCCCCTGTTCGAAACAATAACAAACAAAAAACAGAAATGTTTACTGGAAACATCCCCTTTATCATGTATGTGGTAGCCAATAATGATGTGTATGCTAAACACCAAAACAAAGTAGAACTTGAACAAGCTTCTTTAACCAATTCTTTTTCATCTGATGCCATTTGTGGACAGTTATATGAACGTCTAAATATCCTGAAAACAATTCAAGGAAATTTCATCAAACTAACAACAAAACCCATTCAAATGAGGACAAACTTTTTCTGAGGCTGTGGCTATCCGTGTGCCCTGCAGGTTAAGTGCGATGCAGCAGAGGGCTCCCTCGTGAGCAGGAATGTCTACGGGTGGCTTCTCTGTGTTGGCCAGGTCAACAATCTGCACATGGCCGGAGTGTGTACCAGGGAAAGCCAACAAGGAGTTGTTGCTGTTTGGACACAGGACGCAAAGACCTGCAAGGATGTGTATAACAAAGGTGTAAATATAACTGATATAGCCACTGTTCTAGGGGTTTAGACAAACAGGCAGACACTTAATTACCACAGAGAAAATTAAGGATGACTTCATGAGGCTCTGACAGGCACACAGACAGAAGGACATGTATATTCTTTAAAGTAAATCTTTCAGATAATTTCTGTTATGAATACAGACCTTTTGGATTGTAGCAGGTTTCAAACACGTGCAATTGGTGTGGATTATGGGTAAATGTGAAAACTTTGATCATGGAGTCGAGGACCACTACAATTCTGCAACAAAAGGCAGAGAGGCTGTGTTAAGCGTCTCTTAACTCTTAATCATGGGATCTAATAAAAAACAACCAACTTTTCAGAACACAGTTTAAAGAAGGCCATGTGTGTATGTAATGTGAAAATACAACTAGGCCAGCTGTAATACAGTAGTTAGTAACCCTAACCCAAAGCCAACAGATTAACAGAAATTTTAAACTAGTTCTATTACATAAAAGTCCCAAGGCATAAAAGACATACTTTAATGCTGATTCTGATGCTGGCCAGGGTTGTACATTTTTTTATCAATCAATTTCCATGACTATTATTTCAGAATTGTCAGTAATTACTTTAAAGGAGGAATCCGATGTGAATTAATACATAGCCCGTTCGTACAAATAGTGAATTGGTAGCAAACAGCACCCTTGTTTAGGCCCTAGGCAATTAACAAGCTTTAATTGCTTAATGCCGAAAAGTTGGCAGATGTTTGGTCCATGCATAATGAAACGATGCCACTGCAAATTAGAAGATATTGAGACCATATCTAAAATAGGCTCTCTTATGTAAAGCCAGCAAGACATAACAGGTAACAGGTAACTTAAAGTCAAGTCAAGTGTTTTTTTAGTTAGTAGTAGTTTTAGTTTTTAGTTGTTTTTAGTTTTAGTTTTTAGTTGTCATTTCAGCCCTATACACAGTATAAAGTGAGATGAGACAACATTCCCCCATGGATCCAAGTGGTGCTACATTAAGTTAACAATAAATTGACATTGGGACAGGCTATGTATGGTGCACACAGGCTAAAGTCTACTTAGTATGCTACATATAAGTTAAGCTACATCTACTGCACCTACATTATAAATAAAATATACATAAAGTGTGTCAAGACAATAGCAAGCAAGACATGCACACATGTGTAAGGGCATAAAGAAATCTTCAACAGAGCAGGCTTAAGGTTGGTAGAATGGTATTTAGCAGTATAATACAGGTGTACATTCAGGCTACGTTTACACATAGCTGGGTATTTTGATATACTAACATTTTCTTACCTCTGTTTTCCAAAAAAACTCTGTGCATACATCAAAAAAGTTTCAGTTTATATTAACCCGCATATATATATATGCTGTTTAAAGCCATACAAGCCAATCTGAAGCCTCATCCACAACACACCATTGATTGGCACTAGCGACACTCCGCCAATACAACCACCTCATTTTCGAAGTTTTCCTACCAGACAGGCAGTGACACAGGCTGGCTCTTTGTGACAGCAGTTTAGAGCCCTAATACTTCTCTGCTCCTCTATAACACATTACCTGTAAATGCTCATGCAAGCTTTGATAAATGCTTGCGCCAATAAAAACTTTATTGCTACCCGGAATGTTTCATAATTTCGTCCCTGCCAAATGTAAAAATGTCCTACTTTTGGCGCATACATTGCCTGAAACTTTTTCTTAGTTTATATGCAAACGCGAATCTGGAGGTTTCTTAAATCTCCCCTTTTGCCGGAGTTTTTAGAAAGAATAGTCTTTAGAGGCGGCATCTCCGTCTGTATGTAAATGAAATACGCAAACAAAGGGAAAAGTATCCGTTTTTAAGAGAAAACGTATAAGAAGGTGCATTGAGGTAGAGTATAATGGTAGTTAAGCAGAAGATGCATTGAGTATGTGTTGTCTGATCAGTATGGCAGCATAACAGTCATGTATGTTCAGCAGTATCCCCCTACTTTAGAAAACTTTCTTTTCCTACTTACTAACCCGACTGTACGGGTTGGTATCCTAGGGCCCTATGATCTAGTCAAAAAAACTTTAAAAAACGGAATTTACTGATAAACACGGAATCGAATTCTGGCATTTCCGCATTCACAAAATAAATGCGATTGCCCACTTACAAGACAAACACGGTTTCTGTCCGCTTTTGTCACAACTTTCAATGTCAATGAGTCTCCGAGGTTGCCTAGAGACCATATCTTGTTAATCATGTGAGTTTGTTTCCAATCCTCACAGATGCGAGGGATATGCCTAAACGTAGCCAGCCTCTGCTGCAAAACCAGCAGCTTCTAAAAAGTTACGAAATACGCAATTAACCAAAGATTTTAGAGCGGAGCGCTCTAGAATCTTTGAAATTGACTGCTATATCCAAACAATTATTATGCCTCTGGCCAACAACTTGTTGTAGCCTATTGAGTTAATGAAGTTGAGCTGTATAATGAAATGAGTTGTAATGGACTTTTTTTCTCCCAAACTATTTTTGGATATTTACTTTTGAGTTAACAGTGGCTATAACTTATATTTCTGTATGTGTTAAAATGAAATTGTTCATTTGATATGTGTGGTTGTGTTTGTCATTGACTTTTAAAGCTACATATTGATTAAAATTGTAACTTTTTGCTTTTTTTCCAATGCACTCCAAAATTAGACACTTAAAAAGGTAACTAAATATGATTACAATGTAAAGCACAGAATTCAGAAAAATAAAAATGGAAAAAGTGGAATTTGGGAAAAAATAAAACAGATTTCATAGGGCCCTAGCATCCAAAGTAAAGACCTCAACCTAGTAATCCTTAATGTTTAGCATCAGCAACCATCTCTAACTTATGTTAACATTAACCATGACCCACGTTGCTAAGCATCAAGTGAATACTAGAACCACCAACTAATCTTAATGGCGGCTAACATTACATTAAAACTAACTAGCTAGAGTTAGTGTTAGTTAGCGAGTAAGTGTTACGCAGATCTAGTGTTCAAAGCTGGATACATTTTTCATCATTTGTTTCAGATGTTTTCTAAGTTATGTTCTTGTGGATGCGTCCGGGGTGAAACTAAGCCTCGGCTACTGACTTATCACGCAATGCTGACAGTGAGATAAGACTTTTGAATCACCTAAACGGCGTTGCGGTATTCTCCACACCCACTTCACATGGTACCAGGTTCTAACAGGTATTAGTGGAAAACCGGTACTAAAAACTTGTGTAGAGTGGTGTAGAGCCGAGTGGAAGAGCAGCACATGATTCTGCCTGCCTGCAAATATTCCCCTAGATGGACATTTCATCAACTGCATTAGTAAATGTGACCTACCTATCCCGTCGAAGCTTAACTGCTTTAACTTCTGTGGAGAATTCTATCTCAATTACAGTCTTCTTTTTCAGGTCATCCCAGATCATTACTATAATACACAAGGGTAAAACAAATTTTTCATTACTAAAGGATATTTGAATATTGAATTCACACCAAAACAACTTGTGCCTGCTTGGATATATTGGATTCCATGGACAAAAATGGAAATCTAATGTTCACCTTTTTTCAAGCAGCATTGACTATATTCCTTTTTTCAAGCAGCATTGACTGTATATTCAATTGAAATTTCATTTGGGCCACATTTCAAAACCAAGATCTTAAGTTGGGAGACACATTTTCAGCAGTCATTTACAAGTGGCAATGACACTTGACACAAATTTCACAAATTGGCACAAACTCTAATTCTAGAACAATTAAGTTACATTCTGGAGGCTCATGAATGTTTTCTTACTTTAATGGCACATGTGGCCCACCAATTGAATAGGTCTGATTTATACTTATGTAAGGCAAAATGTGCACGTGTCACACTCATCAGATGTCAATCAGGCCTTTAAATCACAGCCCTAGCCCTCCTACCTTTATTAGGTGGATACTTGGGTTTCTTTCCTCCCCCAACAAGGGCAAGGTAATTGCAACGAAAAAGCATTTCCACATGGCCAACCCCACCTTCAAGGAATTCTGACAAGTGCAACAAATAAATAAGAGGTTACCTGGTTTGTAAAAAAAAAAAATCTTAACAGCATCATTATGTCCAAGCTTGGATACACAACCTTCAAGATATCACAGTGATTAGCACTGCTAAATAAAACACAGTCAACACGTGTACTTAAAAGCAAGACTGAGATCCTGCACAGTATACTAATCTCATTACTTGCCAGACTTACTGAACTACAATAAAACAGGTCATAAAAAGCAACCAAAGAATGCAGAACACCTTACACATTTTTTATGAGAAATGTAACTGTGGATTGGGTCATGTGGTTTTTAGTCACATGCCCAAGACATGGGGAAAGAATAATTTGCTTTTGCAGCAACTGTCTTCAGAAACATGTTCTTCCCACTGGATAAAGAACATTATGTGGATGTCGACTGTATTGTTCTATCAAGACAGCGATAACAAATTTGTTATAAAAGTTTATAAATATATTCCGCTATCAGGCAATTAACAACAGAGAGGTTGAAAAGGGTATAGCTGATACCTTGTTTTTCTTTTTCTTTGAGAGGATCTGTGTTGTAGACT
Source organism: Limnothrissa miodon (assembly GCA_017657215.1). Classification (NCBI taxonomy): domain Eukaryota; kingdom Metazoa; phylum Chordata; class Actinopteri; order Clupeiformes; family Clupeidae; genus Limnothrissa; species Limnothrissa miodon. Next base: position 432,391 of record JAGFZM010000145.1, read on the forward strand.
CTGAATCCATTTTCCATTCCACATGCAAAGCAACCTGTGAAGACATCACTGGTTATATTACAAATATGACAAACACTGACAAGGAGACAACTTTTATCTCCTTATACCTGCACTGTCATTAAGCTATCAAATGTTACCATAACAAGACAATAGCATTGGGCCCCCTATAAATAAGCAAAACACCAGCAAACGATGTTTACATAAAAAATTATATGGGTAGGTCTACTTTATAATTAACAATAACATGATTTCTAGCAATAAAATAATAACGTTGCCTCAAATCGATTTTGCTCAGCCTTTTAAACATAATTACATACAGCAATACAGTTAAGTAATTAACTCAAACATATTTAAAAATGTTAACAACTGAATCCTGGTTCTGTGTTACACATACGACATTATGTGAGAATATGTAATGCTAACCGCTACATGTATACATATTTGGCTAACATTTAGAATGACACTTTGGCTAGTCAAGTTAACATTAGCATTCCTGCGTGCACTCAGGAAAACAAATCATTCTAAATAAAAAAGAAACACAATATCACAGCAAAGCCTTATTTATTCCAGTTATTCATTCTGGCTGGGGCGGTTTATTTAGATAGATTACTTTGAAAATTAAACTACAACCAGACTCAAAACTAGCATTATCTAACGTCGGGTGCAAACTAACGTTACATCTCTCACATTAACGTTAGCTACTATTGATGTGGTTACCGTTATTTTCGCCAAGACTAATGTTTGTTTTTCGACATATATCAAATCATCGTTTGTGACATAAAGACTGACATCTCGTTGTAATTCTGAAGTTTAGCACATCAAATTAGTTCCCATCTCGTGAGTTCTGAACTTCAATCAGCTAATACTACAGCTAAAGGACATTGCTATCAGATAACGTAAGCTAGTAAATCTAACGTTAATTATTACGTTACCTCTGCTGGCTGCATTGTATGGAGCCGAAGGAGCAATATTAGATAACATTCTAACTAGGATATCGCCATACCTTACAACATCTGTGTATCTCTTCAAAAGACCAGCTCTTTAAAACTAACGTACACACCTCTAACGATGGGTCGGTAAGCTAATGTTAGCTACGAGACACCCGCAGCACAGAGCCAGGAATAACGTTAACGTTAGTTTTGTGCGAGTAAACCCGAACAAAATAAGAGTGTTACCACTCTCCTTTCATGCCATATTATTTCCCGCAACATCTGGATGACTTTGTGCTAATGTTAAAACCTAACACTAACGCAGTGAGAGCAATCGTGGCTAACTTAGCTATCGTTATAGCTAAGTTAGCTGTTCTGTTATTAAATGTCCTTACCATGGTCCTGGTTAAATCCAGCATACAGAAGTCCATTTCCATGTGGATTTGACGGTAATAAATTCATTATTATACACTTCAATGTTCCCTTAACGCCAATGATAATATAATGATAGCTAGAGTCGGCCGCCTTTCAACCGATAGCCACCATCCCCCTGGCGCAGCATTCCCCCTGAACCGTAGCACTGGCGAAGCTTGCAAGGTGGTAACTAGGCAGTCTGGGGGAGAGTCGGGAAGCTGTTCTGCCTTCAACTGGGAGGACGCTGAATTTAGATAATTCTCTCCAATGGCACATGAAGCTTGTAGTATCACAAGACAAGTTAATATGTTAATGGCGCAAGTTGTTTGATACTTATGTGAATAATGACAGGCTGTAATTATAGAACGTTTAAGTACTTCTAGTAGTTCTAGAGAGAATATGCCAATGACTTTCTTTTCTTTTTATACACCTGCAGTGACCAAAGGACAGTGATTAAAAACGTGGAAAAACAGACAAATGCCAATTCAATCAATTATAATTCACGATATGTGGGATAGCCTGGTCGCCTTTCAGTTGTTTTTGAACATTCTTTGTTCATATCAAAAATATTTTTTCTCCCATAGGCCTACTAACGGCTCTAATTTTATTATGGCTTTTAAATGATTGTTCTAGCCTAAATAAATAAAAGTAGGGTGAGTTTTAGAAGCGTTTCTGGACAAGGCTAGTCTAGTCTGGCCATTATTAGTTGATCATGTCATAAAGACGAATTACAATGTAGCTCATAAATGATTTAAATGGGGCATTCTATTACAATATTTTTTCCAAGCCCCAGTGGCCTATTGGATAAGGCACTGGCCTCCTAAGCCAGGGATTGTGGGTTCGAGTCCCATCTGGGGTGGTAGCTTTTAAAGAAAATCAGTTACCTGGTGAAAAGAAATATTACATTGTGAGCAAAAATGCACCCTGGCTATCTAAGCCACAACTGATAATGTAATGAAAATGTTGAATACCAAAAACAAAACAAAAAAATACACACACAATGTCATTATCTGCAGAAGGATGATCTTTCATTTTACATTACTTAGTTACTTACTTACCCACAGTTACTTACTTACCCCACCACCTCTAAATTGATTGGCCCCTGTTCTGTCAATCAACTGGCGAGACGAACAACCGCACTCACTGATGACTGATGCAATTCCATCCCCAAACTGTTGGCGACAGTAGGGAGTAACTAGTCTCTGCAGAACATTGTGGGCGTATTTCAGCAGTGGGCGGTTTTACAACATTGTTCTGATTGGTAATGCAAACACTGGGTGGATTTCAGGCGTTAGGCCTATTCTGTTGGCTAAAACAAGCAAGTTAAGTATCTGGCTGCATGACGACACCTTCTATCATTTCGGGAAAAGTCTAGATGCACACTACAGTACAGAAACAATGGCAGCAGAAGATCAGACTCAGAACATGACATGTGTGAGTAAATGTGTTTTTTTTTTTAGTTATACAAGCCGATACACGCTGATTTGAATGGTGTTGGAGAGACCTTCAGGTTCATTGTAAAGTTTACGTTAAAGGCCCACTATGCAACATTTTTCATTTAATTAATCCGTTGAATACTGTTTAGGATGCTAAAATGAGTCATTACACGGCGAACGAACGGTGTAGAATGCGCCACTGCCATAGCGGTAGATACAGCACTTGCAATGTTCAGCAGCGCGGGCCACCTCCAGTAGAATGCAGTGCAATACAATGCAATACAGCGGTCTTTAGAGGGAGCTCGTGAGAGAAAAAAACAGAACGTTGCTTAGCCCTGCTTTAATAACCAAACAGAGCATGATCCTCACACACATTGCTCTGATTGGATGCTGAAATCCGCCCATACTTGCTGAAATCCGCCCACAGTGTTCTGCAGAGACTAGCACTTGTGGGGCAGTAGGCGTAATGCGTCAACAACTCAATGAGAGATGAGAGAAGAAACAGACGGCTCTGGACCTGTGGAGGCCTTGTTTGACATGCCTAGCGGTGTTGGATAAAGACATGTGCGATCGCGGATACTTTGGTAAACATACCAGGATGCTGAGATGCTACCTGGCTAGCGCGGTGAATAGAACAGGCTCCCACACCAATATCACATCTGATAATTCTGTAACAAACGCTACGACACAGGAATCATTATCCCACCACCTAAGTAAGACAAAGGGTCAAACAGCTGTGCTTCGTGTGCACCCTCACATATTCCGGCTGTGTCATTTCAAGGCTACTAAACCACTTACCGTCATCTTCTGATATTCCATTTCAGAATTAGGATCAGTGAATAGAAAACCCAAAACATTGTCACATGTAAGTTTTCTGGAAACAAATTCGCTGTAATACTGACTTTATCGCTCTTATACAATAGCTTGCAAACTAGTTCTGCTAACTTTTCGCACTGCTTCAATGAGCTATTGCGCATATATTATTATGGTATACTTTCTCTAAGCCAGGGATAAGGTATGACCTGTCTGCCACCTAACGGCGAAATGTCTGAACTGAATTTGGCGTTTTCGGCTTTTCTAACAAAGACGCGTCCTTGTCGAGTAAACTCGACTATTGCGCTTAGAGGGTTTTAATGATACCAAACCTTCCTGAATGCTGAGCGCTTAACGTTACATAGGACAACTTTTCACTTGCCAACAACTGTAAACTAGCAACTTTATACAGTCTAGCCATCACTTTACTCACAGCATTGTTTACAGTGTTTACAAAAAGCCATCTTGCGAATAATAGCAGTCACATGATTTGACTCTGCGTTCTGACTGGTTCTCGGAAGTAAGAGGTTTTGACTGCAAAAGGTTTTATTATGTGTTTAGATGTTTTCTATAGCTCTAACAAAGGAAAATCATAATTTTTATTTTTGTACATCTCTTTAAGGCACCATTTCACGCTCATTTTAGCATGTCCCAAATGCAATGTGTTCAACTTCCTCACTTCCTCACTATTAAAAAAATATATATATTCTTTATTACAGCGGTAGGGACTGTCGCCGACACTGCAATCTCAGTGTTTTTTTTTTTTAATATACAGAACGTAGTTGTCGGCGAGTTTGGTGCATTAGCCTTGCACATTCGCCAGATTCTAAGTAGACGCATCCAATGCAACAAGACGTCAAATGGCACTGTATTACTCTCGCATCAGCTGTTGTCTAAACAGTCACATATACCCACATCAACACAACACATCAAAAACGCTTTAAAAGTAGGGCTACGCTTGACTGCTGTGCACACAACCTCCATAACGTGTGTCGTTAATCAGGGTAGCTCAGAATTTGAGGAACGTTAATAGCCAGAATGCAGGGCATAGAAATTAGGGTTAATTTGTGGCTTTGGTTGCTTATTGTCCATACAAAGTCAATTACTTCCGTCGATTTTGCAGCTTTGGTCGCTTTTGGTGTGAACGCACATGTTTTCTTGAGGGCGGGCTAACTGCATAGCTAATGTTTAATGTGACGTAGGCTTGTACGGTTTTTCCGATTCGCTCGTTTTTCCCTGCAGTTTTCTATCACAGGCGAATACAGACTACAGGGGTAGGAGAGCATTTTTAAGTTGAGCATACAAGTGCAACTTGGGCTGACCTATGGTAATGTAAAAAAAATCAAGTATTAAACGGTTTATTTTGGAAGGAGACCTTTAATATCGCCATAGAAATACATGGCGAGCGTACACATTTTGAGGTCCCATGAAGCGGAAGTAAACCGGAAAATAAAAACGGCGATTGTCGCCCAAAAGCAACAAGTTTGCAGGTATGCACTGTGGAACGCACTCTGTCTGGCAGCCAGAAAGACTGGCCTTATGAAGTCAGTGAACGTAACTGGGGACCTCAGTCTCAGTAGAACAATGTCATTGTTGTTAGTTCTTTGATTGTAGCGAGGGTGCAAGATGACTCTTGAGTCTTTTCTAGACACCTCATTAGGGTTGCTAGTAACCTGGGCTTGAAGTCCAAGGTAAACAATCAGGCCTTTGGGTCTTGTGCTTTAAAAATGAGAAACGTGAAAAAATAAGAGCATTTCACAAATATGGATAAACTTTTTTGCATTTATTTTGAACATGACCCCTGGCCCTTGATCTTGTTTCTTTGGCTTTCATTTGTGTTTTACCTATGGTTAAAATAGCAGACGATTGTTATGTCTACTTGATGTGAATGTACAGTTCACGAAAAGTAATTAGTAAAAATCTTGCGTTATTTGAGTTACTTTTGCAACGGCATGCTAGCTGGGGGACATAAGATTACAGCGACTATGCTAAGCTAAATCTAACAGAGGCGTACCAGATCAGGGCAATGGCTGGGCCTGCAAAAAAATGCTTTTTCAGACTTATCGAACTCTGGGAACAGCGGGGAATGACCCAATTTCAAATTTGGGTGGAACTACCCATTAATCTTTAATTTACATTACACCTGTAACTTATCACAACTAAATGTAACAGAGGCCTAAAGCCCAAATATGAAAATGAAAACTACAGAGCTATTTTTGATAACATCTATTAATAGGAACTATTCTATGGGTTATCTTACAATATATTTATTTAAAAGAAAATGCAACTTACCATCTAACTGGCCATATGATCCTAGAAGAAAGGTCACAATGTTAATGTAGGATGCATATCATAAGACATAAGCGTCATAAGTCTAATTTTAGTGCAATTTTTCCCAAAATAAAAATTTAAAATGAACTCATCAATTATACCTGATGAACAAATTATTCTTATTGCTAAAGTGTAATAATTTATTATGTGTATAATATGTAAATTGTGTAAAAAAAATAAGTGTACATTGAAACTTACCTTGAACTGAAAATGTAATGAACAAACAAAGCCAAACTGAGCCATTCTACTTCACCTCTACTTCACCTAAAATATCCTTATGTTCTTTTTATATGTACCTTTATAGCCTATGTAACTTGCTTTGTCACCTTAACCACTCCTCCTAAACTTGTCAGACACCATCCCTCATCACCATTCTATTTTGACAACTACAGTAGACCTCTTTTTGTCCTGTGCACTTCCTCGTTACTTCCTGCTGAATTGTGTGTTCTGTGGTGGTACCAGCAGATAAACATTAATAACTGATAATGACATTTAAAATGATATTTAAACAAAAGGAAATTCCTCTCTGGCTTTTTTATGCTGTGACTAAAGTGCCTGATAGCGTACAGTTGCTATACAGCTTAAGCATACGTTTTCCTTAAAAGGATAGTTTGGTTTTTTACACACTGAGCCCCTTTCACAGGTTGTCTAAAATGAAATAAAGTGGTTGACACCAAAATCTTGATGATTGCTCCTGTCTCGTATATTTGGGAAATATAGAATTGCCTCTGCCTGCATTTAAAATGGCTAGCAATGGGCATGTGTTGTTTCTATCCTTAAAACACTGGTTTTAAAAAAGTGCTACTCATGGAGTGATTAGTGATGTTTGCTGATGTTCCAACCCAAGTATCATAGCAAAATACAGTTTCTGTCATGTTTTATTTGCCATTTTGTAAGTCCCGTAGGGATCTATTTGCTCCTTCATATAAACAAAGTACCAAATAAAACATGACGGAAGCTTTATTTCGCTACGATACATGTTTTGGAACATCATTGAGCACCACTAACCACAGTGTTTTAAGGATAGAAACAACACATGCCCATTGCTAGCCATTTTGAAGGCAGGCAGAGGCGATTCTTGACAATTGAGCAAGATGACTCACATTCCTTCTCATATTTCACAACTAATCATTCATCAAGTTAACTGTGCATACTATTCAAATTAAGTCCTACAATAAAGTACCCACGTGTAGATATGTACTGTATGTCCCATACTCAATATTCAGCATTATAAATGTTTAGTACTGTTTTATTTTTATGTTACATTGTAACGATGTTCTTCAGTTGAAACTGAAATCATTTTTTTTTTTTTTTTGCTCTGGGTAAAAACCCCTTCTTTTCTTGAAAACCCCATGTCACCTCTGCAACATACCACCCTGGGCAATGGCCCATGTTACCCATAATCAGGAACTGGATAAAAGTAGTAAGCATCTGCCAATTACAAATAAAACTGCCTGTATTTGTTCTGGTTATTATGTGTGTGATGTTTATATGTGTGGAGGACTCTTATGTTTACAAATAGCCATTGTGATAAGAAAAATAATACACTTCCATCTTGATTTCTTTTTTTTTAATGTTTAAAGATGTAAAGATTAAAGATGTTTCTTCCTTCCTGGAGTTTGTGGCTGGTGGCTGGCTTGAAAGGCAAAGTAGACCCAGAATGTCATGGGTATAAAAGGAAGAGGAAGGGAAGAATCCAGAGTAATTTCTTACATATAAATGTTAATGTTTCACTGTGTTTACATAGTACATTAGACTCTTGGTTCTCAAAGTGCGAGGCAGGCCCTGTATGGTAATTGCAAAAACAGGAAAAGCTTGCCTTTTATGCCTGTCTTCCCCACTAAACTGCATAGAGCATAAATAGATCTTTATACATTTTCTAGGAGTGGGAGGAAAATGTAGTGTGAATTTATGTGCACAAATTGATCTGGACTATTACAAAATAGGTATCATGGAATAACAGAAAAACCCTATGGTATGTGACAGGATCAACTCATGCTGATGAAATGATAATGCACTCACGCCAATCAATAATATGAGAAAAGGAAAATAAACAGTTGTGCAATTAGACCCTTTGTAGGGTTTACAACAAGAGCACCCTCTACTGTCTTGATCATCTACTGCAACAGGGCTATTCAATGAAATTTTCATTTGGGCCACATTACAAAACCAGGATCTTAAGTTGGGCCACACACAGTTGGGAAGCAAAGTAACTACCTAATTAGGGTTAGGTCTGACATTCTGTACAAAATCTAAAGATATAAACGTTCTAAAGGCTCATGAATGGTGTTTTACTTTTATGGCTGGAGCGTTGTCTGGGCCGCATGTGGGCCACGGGCTGCCAATTGAATAGGCCTGGTCTAGACCATGTCCTATAGTTCCTTATCAGATCAAAAGGATCAATAGTGATTTTGAAGTTTAAATTTTGAGACAATTTATAACATAAAAGAACCTTAGAACATAAAAGACCTTTTTTTTCAATGCAAAATTTCTCACTCTCAGATACTCTCACTCTCTCTGATTTCACATTTTCTCACTTACTCACACAGACACATACAGACACACACACACACAAACAGAAACAGATTGTGACTTCTCTAGAGACAGGAAAAACATACAGTATATGTGTATATTCAGCCAGCTTTCTCCTTCTCTTTCCCAGCATCCAATCCACATCTTCGCATCATGTTAGTGTAAAGCAGAGCAAAATTAACGACATAGGTTGAAACACAAACTATACATAAGTCTCCTAAAACAAAAACAAGAATGGCGGCAAGATACACAGAGCCTGCAATAGACACCCAAGACGAGATCATCAGGAATAATGCAGCTTTTTTGGACAAAAGTTGGCCTGTCAGAAAGGGAGGAAAGGGGGATGGGGGTCAATCATGTTTTAAACTAAAAAATACATGCAATAAGATCCATCAGGACGTGGTGGCAACTTACCTAAACCTAGCTGCAGTGTGTAGAATACGATGCCTAACACACTGTTTGGCTGATTCAGGACACTGTCAACTGGTAGAAACAACTGAATCAACCCAAAACCCCGTCCCCATCTGCAATAATTAAATAATTAAATAAATGAATAACTATTAAAGAGAAAGAGAGAGAATAGTTAACGTCATTTTTGAAGGCAGTCATTATTCAGTACACATTTAGTAATATAGCCTGGTCCAAATCACTGAACCACTCTCTTAATAGGCTACATGACCCCCCAAAATAGTGAAATGCTGTATTTGAACATGACTGCATTCATCAGAACAAGATCAAGATAAATCAGAAGCACATAGGCCTACCTGGAGGCAAACACTTTAGAGCAACTGACAGAATCCGCGAGGTCACACATTGCTCTATACTCGGGATCATGCTCTTTTGATAACTCTACGTGTAGAGCATACACAGATAAAAGTATCCCAACAACACATAGCAGTAGACGGAGTTTTCCTTCCCACGCAGGGATTCCAGTCGAGCAGTTTCCTGACATGATCAGTATAAAATAGAGTTTAACGCGTAGTGGCTTGCAAATTTCATACACAAAGCAGACTTTGCGCAAACTTAATAGGATGGCCAAATTGAAAGTACCATAAAGTCGGGCAAAGACCCCCAAACCAGCCTGTGAGTTTTAGAAAACCTGAATTACTTAACCATGCAACGTGTAACAAAAGGGTCCAGTGCTTTCATTGGATATTGTCAGCGGACAGAAGTGTGTGATTGGTCGAAGTGTGCAGATGTTGTAGCCTCCTGCACCACGTCGACGACTTAAAATTTGGACAATTTGCTACTGTGTCAAGTCAAAAAAACGTGTTCCAAACCAGGGTTAGAATTACATTATTTGTGATACAAATGTATATTTTTACGAGCAATATGTAATATTTTTATTATAACTTTTCGATCTTTTTCTAATACCATTAAGACAATACAAACATCAAGGTAGTTATATGTTAAATGCACTTAATATTGTTTGAAATCCCATAGCACTGCCTCCAGTGGTCTTCACATTTGGTGACTCGTTTGTTCAAAGTATCCTGTGCCCTAATAGCGGACTCGTGTTACATATTTCAGGTGGGAAGTGCCATGTCTGTCACTGACCCCATCCCCATTGGAATGTTGCCTCAGCATCTGTAGGCAGTGTATACAAATTAATCTGTTTGTTTAAGTAGCAGTTTTTGCTGCTGTAACCTGTCATTATGGACACAAAAACGTCCCGATGTGTGTATTAATATAGAAATTGTTTTCTTTCTCTCTTTCAATTAAATTGCATTTCTCGGTTGTGGTTTAATGTCAGCTTTTTTATAAACTATTACGTCACAGCCTTTTACAAGCCTAGGTGTATATGGCAGTATGGTACATTTTGCGTGAACGTACTGTCTGTTGGTGATCCACACGCCGCCCCGGTATAACACCGGCACCGCCCAAAAACTGACCCTACTATTCATCACAATGGACCGCCTACTGTAAAAGCTTCACCTTCTATTGGATAGTTTAGTTGAAGACACGCATCTTACTGGAAGCCAACTTGCCAATCAAAGTCGTCAAGGAAATGCATGAGGAAGTAAAACATCGCTTACAGATAACAAAACCTCGACATGCTGGGGTCGGATAGATGAGACAGGTTACTGCCCCCCTGACTAATAAGGTAATTTTGCTAACTGTACTTGGATGGAATTTAGAGGCGCAGACTACCTATAATAAATTAGAGCGTGGACTCCTTGCTACAATGTAACAAGGGAGAGACAATGCGGTGTACAGGCGCTCACGCCTTTGCGTAAAAAGAGGCGTTGTGTGCTTTTCGTAGTTGGTTTAAGCTTTTGTGTTAGATTCCCAGTACCTAGACGAAACGAAAAACTAGCTACTTTAAGTTAATTACGGGTTGCTGATGTTGAACATTTCGTATATTTCAGAGCCTTGCGTTTCGTTTACTTAAGTTGTCGCTGTTATATAGGCTACCTATTATCAAACTGGTACTCTAAGAAATTGTGACATTTAATCGCATATTCCACATAATGGTGTAGGCTAAGCATAGAGATTGTTTAGATACTCACGTAAAATATTTAAAACTAAGAGTATTAGCAGGTCTTAATCAAATTTCTTTTCTCAATTTCCTTTTGACCTCAGACTCAAATATGTCCAAAGCAATAGGAACAGGAGAGCTTGCGGATGCAGCTGCTATGGCAACTCAAAACGCAGTGGCAGCCAGTGGCAGAGTTGAGAATAACAGTAATGAAAGCCATCACCCAGTAGCTGACCCGCATCCTCCACTCAATAGCGAAGTTTGTGGCGCCACGGATGCCGACACTGTCGCTGCCAAGAACTTGGATATTCTGAAAGCCCACTCCCTTGATGTTATCTTTGAGGTTGGCGAAGAGTATGACATCATCGAGACCATTGGGACAGGGGCTTATGGTGTAGTGTCCTCAGCTAGGAGGCGGGACAATGGTAAGTCAAACATACTTGCTTCAAAAATTCTACTAAAAACTTCTAGAGGAGGTACAGAAGTAAAAATGTCTAAGCTGAAATATTTTTTTTACTTCAAGTTCAAAATGTTATATATAAATGCAATACAGTGTATCCTTTATTGTGCAGGTGAGCCAGTAGCCATCAAGAAGATTCCAAATGCATTTGAGGTGGTCACCAATGCCAAGCGAACACTAAGAGAGCTCAAGATTTTAAAGCATTTTAAGCATGACAACATCATTGCTATTAAAGACATTCTACAGCCTGCAACCCCACAGTCAGCCTTCAAATCTGTGTAAGTTCAATTCCATTCTGGTCTTTACAATCCTTTACAAAGTTATTGTTTTTGATGCACACACACTTCACACTTTTTTTTATTCTACCTTGCAAAGTCAACTTCATCAGTACAAAAAAGAAATATGCATGCCTCCTAAAACTGCTGATATTGAACAGTACTTTCCCAACAGTTTGACCTTTGTTTAATGTTTCCCCTAATTCAAAGTCTACAGACTGCCAGCCTATGCACATGGCCTAAAGTACCAACCACTAGGACAATGAGTTGACATGTATATCCTAAGTTCACAATGGCAGAAAATAAATTAAAGGCTGATACTTTAAAGTTTTAGTTATAAGAGTCATACATCAAATGACATGATATTTCCAAATACTATGACTTTAACATATAGGATGGACAGCAGTAGGATGGATACACACACACACAATTATCATTCAAATTCTAAATTTTTACTGATATTTGTTATTGTCCAGAGTTATTTAAAATGATGGCAGATGCATAGTGTGTTTATTTTTCAGTTATGTGGTGCTTGATCTAATGGAGAGTGATCTACATCAGATCATTCACTCACGGCAACCACTGACCCCTGAACACACACGCTACTTCCTCTACCAGCTGCTGCGTGGCCTCAAGTATGTGCACTCGGCCAACGTCATTCACCGCGACCTGAAGCCGTCCAACCTGCTGGTGAACGAGAACTGCGAGTTGAAAATTGGCGACTTTGGCATGGCACGGGGCCTCAGCACGGCCCACTCGGAGGAGTCGCGCTCTTTCATGACCGAGTACGTCGCCACGCGGTGGTACCGGGCACCGGAGCTGATGCTGTCGCTGCACCACTACAGCCTGGCCATCGACGTGTGGTCAGTGGGCTGCATTTTTGCAGAAATGCTCGGTCGCCGGCAACTTTTCCCTGGCAAGCACTACGTCCACCAGCTGCAGTTGATTCTGTCTGTGCTGGGCACCCCTCCCGAGAGCTTGGTGGGCATGATTGGTGCAGAAAGAGTCCGGGCATATGTAAAGAGCCTTCCCTCTCGTGCACCTGTGCCCCTGAGTAAACTATATCCACAGGCCGAACCTGCTGCCATCGACCTGCTGAGTGCCATGTTGCGTTTTGACCCACGAGAGCGGATCAGTGTGTGCCAGGCACTAGAACACCGGTATCTTTCCAAGTATCACGACACCGATGACGAGCCCATCTGTGTACCTGCCTTTGACTTTGAGTTTGACCGCCAACCCATGGGTCGAGAACAGATCAAGGAAGCTATTCTTGGGGAGATCCAGGACTTCCACAGACGCAAGCAGGCCAGTAAACTGCGAATTCATTTCCGACCTCTCCAGAGTCAGGCCTCCAGCATGAGCAGTTTGACGACTCCTAAGGTCACTAACACTAACAGTGTGTTAGCAGGCTCAATACATCCTTCTCAGCCAGCAGATTTGAACACTAACCAGCATGGTGACGCATGCAGAACTGTTGACACCACACCGCCTTTTCGCAACCAAATACCTCCATTTTGTAAGCAGCCAGCACATCTGACTAACTCACTCCCACCTCTGACGCAGGCAGAAAGGTGTCAGGACGTGGACATGCCAAGTGCCAATTCCGACAGTGGCCAGGTGGATAACATAATTGACTTGACCACCCCAACGTCCTCTAAGGGTACTCCACCAACTGAACCAATGAGGGAGTGCCCAAAGGCAGAGGAATCCACCAACTGCAACCAAACCTCTGACGCGCCACATACACAGAACCTCCCTCAGTCATCTCAGCCTCAGGCTCCCTCTGCTCTTCCGCCTTCCTTTCAGAATACTGTGCCCTCACTTTCACTGTCCCAGTCTCAAGCACAGTCTCTTTCCCAGTCTTTGACTCGCTCACTTGGGAAGGGTACAAGAGGGATGGGGCCGCCAGGAGACTCTGCGAGAAAAGAGGGAGCAATTTCAGATGACACCAAAGCTGCTCTGAAAGCAGCCCTCAGACAGAGAGCCAGAGGTAAATCTAAACTGTTGGCATGGCAAGTGAATTCATAAGGTTTTCAAAGCAATCCTTGTGCATTAAAACACTAATATAATGTCATCTTGTTTCTCAGATAGCGGATCTGCTACAGTGATCACTGAAGGTGGAGTAGGAGGTGGTGGAGCAGTCAGTTTGTCGTCCTCCTCCACCCTTCTGCCTGACATGAGGAGACCCATCACAGCCCAGGAGAGGCAAAGAGAGCGTGAGGAAAAGAGGAGAAAAAGGCAGGAGAGAGCACGAGAACGAGAGAGGAAGATGAAAGAGAAAGAGAAAAAGCAGGGCAAGAAAGGAGAGTGTCTGGGTGGGGTTTTACTGAGTGACAATGACAAGAGTCTGCTTGAGCGTTGGAAACGCATGAGTGACAGCCGCACAGACAAACACCAGCTCACGGAAAGCAATGGTACTAAAATCTCAGACAGTACGATAGCCTGTTGTCTCAACCAGTCGACAATTCAGAAGTCAAGCATGGAGACAGCAGAGCCTCAGCCCACAAAACCGCAAAATGAATTGCCAATCTTCAAACGTTCCTCCCAAATTGTTGCTCCGGTGGGCCAGTGTGTACCCTCTGGAATGTTCCCACTGCCCACCACCCAGACGGTCCTTCCATTTGCACTGGGCAAACCACAGGATGCCGAGATGGGCCTGATGGCAATCGGAGGCGGAGATGGTTTAAGTGTTGTAGGGGCAGGTGGCCTAGGAGTTGTGGGTGCCACCTGCCCCCTGCCCAAAAACAATGTGCTAAAAGTCCCGCCACAGCCCTCAAATCAGTTTGTGGGCACGACTGTCTTCAACCCAATGGAGACCTGGGCAGGGACTCAGGGGGCAGGGACTCAGGGGGCAGGGATGTCTGCAACACAGCAGTTACCTAACGCTCAGCCCCAGCCCCAGATCACAGCCCAACAACCCCAACAGATCCTGCAACCTCCCCAGGTGTCTCCACTCGCCCCACAGAAAAACTTTCCTCAGTCACTTCCTCACACACAGCCCCAGGCCCACCTCCAGACATCTGTAAATGCTTTTGTCAACAACTCAAACCCCCTGACCCACAATGGCACAGGTAGAGTTGGGCTTGCAACCTCCACCACGCCTCTCCCCAGCCTTGACCCAGTGCCCGTGGAAAAACTCTGTTCCACTCTACACAACCACAGCCAGAATCCATCCCATGGACCAGACCTCACTCATGCTGGCCTCAGCCTGACAGACTCCAGACCACCAGAGGGCACCAGTGGGGCCCCAGACATCCACACAGTCACACTACAGCTCTCAAAATCACAGGTAACCTTTTCAGAGGTTGACGTTTAGAACTGTTTCTTTGTGTTTTCTATTGTATTTTGATATTTCAACTATCCAATTCAAGGTAACAAGAATCATAAGGATTTCTTACTACACAAATTACTAGCTTTTTATTTATTTTTTTTTTTTCCCACGAGTTCACCACATTTCTTTAGTGATTAGAATTTAGCACTTATGTGTCTACATAAGCTCTATATCACCTTAAAGCTAGGTTTAAAATTACTTAACAGGCTACAGAAGACACAAAAACATTTTTCAGAACCCTCAAGAAACTCAGAACATCTAATTGATGTTTGGGGATCAATCGTCAATGCCATGATGTAAAGCTTTTTTTTATTTTCTGATGGTTTCTTACTCTCCATATAAATATCATTAGTCCATTAGTCCTTGTTGGCATGTGGGAACACCTTCATATGACTATCCGGACAAATTTTGACATGGTAGTTGAATGAAAAGTCTGATTTAAAAAATCTGACTTTTAATTCAACTAATGAAAATTGAAATAAATGCATTAATGAAAAGTTTAAATAGTGGTGAAAAGTTGCAGTGTTACTTTAATATCTTTGTCACAACAGGTGGAGGATGTGTTGCCTCCGGTGTTCTCTGTGACCCCTAAGGGCAGTGGAGCTGGCTATGGTGTTGGGTTTGACCTTGATGACCTTCTAACACAGTCCCTTACAGACCTTCAGCACTCTGACCTCAGGGAAAGGTTTGTGAATAAAGCTAAAAGGCCATGTTCAGTCCCTTTGACTTCAGCTCCTAAAAATTCAGTTTCACGCCC
Source organism: Limnothrissa miodon (assembly GCA_017657215.1). Taxonomy (NCBI): domain Eukaryota; kingdom Metazoa; phylum Chordata; class Actinopteri; order Clupeiformes; family Clupeidae; genus Limnothrissa; species Limnothrissa miodon. The sequence continues at coordinate 448,148 of JAGFZM010000145.1, forward strand.
ACTCCATTTTTTTTTGTTTTGATAATTGAAACTTTTGCACATTAATGGAGATCATTCTGCTGTTTTATGTTGCAGTCACAATGACTCTGCCCCTCTTTCGGCATCATTGCTCTCTGACTGGCTGGAAGTGCACCGAATGACCCCAGCTGACCTGGAATCACTACAGCAGGAACTGCAGCTTGGCTCTCCCATGATCCTTTCTGACAATTCCACACTTCCTGATTCCTGATGTTCTCTATCCCCATTTTTAGACAGAACTGGAAAGGAACCAGTAGAAAGAGAGAGTTCTTCCATAGAATCATGCTTCTACTTTCTAGATCAACTTTGTACATTGCCTTTTTTAGTCAAAATGACTGGAAGGACTGATTGGACATCATTTAGGTGTATGAGTTCGCAACATTACCAGCAGTGTTTTTAAATAAAGGATTTAAAGGGATACTTTGTGCTTTTCTACTATACTTTTAAGTTTATATTTTTTAAATGTTGTACTATAGTGGCATGACTGTTTTCTGTGGGAGAATACCACAAATTCTAAAAAGGCCCCATCAAAAACAGACTGAGGTGGTATTATATCACATTTTAATATAGCAAATAATCACACATTTAAAACTACACCAGATCTCATATTTAAAAATAAAGAATACAAATAATCTAAATCGTGAAAACTAAGCTTGTTTAACAGTACCCTGTATGGTCCCTGTATACTGTATTGGCTTGTATGGATTTAAAAACTTCTAAACCTCAGAGCATACAAACATCCATTCTCGTTGTAGTAGTTCAACATATGGCTCTGACAGATGAGCAAGTTTTAGACAGGTTTCCCCACACATTATGACAGACTTAAAAAAGTACAAAATGTTTATGCTCTTCAGCACTTTTAAAATATGACTAGATCATGTTGACAATTTTACACTATAAGAGGAAGAGTTTTGATTAAGGTAGACAATTTCCATGGGGAAGGTGTGGCAGTTTGTCATTTCTGACATTCCCTGGGTGAGATGAGAACTTATCTCAAAACATGCATCACCATGAGCAAGGTAAAGATGGACGCAAGGACTGTGGCAGCTGCACCCCCAAGGATCCGTCCGGCGCTGCCGTAGAGCCTGACCTGCGGAATGTTGGCCTGGATGAAACTTGACAGTGCGGAGACTCTGGCGTAGACCCCAGGCCGGTTAGCCTTAGCACATCCTAACCCGAAGCTCACTATCCCAGCCTGAACCCAGGTGCCATTGACCATGGGGCAAACAAGGGGTCCTCCGGAATCACCCTTTCAAGACAGATTTAGAGAAGTTGGAACAGATTACAGACTAGTATGGCTGCCATCACACAACAAACTCAAGTGGAAACCCTTTGAGCAGGCTTGAGCTAATTCTTACTTTTACTAATTCAAGGTCAAGGTATACTTTAATGTCCCGGGGGGGGGGGGGTTGTACTACAGCCAGCAGAAACACACTCACCAACAATAAAACAAATAATACAGTGGACTCACATATTGACATACACAGAAACATAAAACCATAAATACAGGCTCAAGAAGTGTTTAAAAGGAATAGGAAAAGGAATAAAAATAGTTCTAAAATCTATTTGGAAGGAAGGATGGATGGATGGATGGATGGATGCTTTATTGATCCTCAAGGGGAAATTCAAGGTCCCAGCAGCTTAAAAAAAAAAATCACACACAACATATACTACAATGTACACAGGATGATAAGCAGCAGATCAACAAAACAACATGACTAGATCAACATTACTAAAAAGAACAATAGAATACAATACTAAGGGTAGAGATGTGCATGAATGTAGTCTGTGTATACTGTGGTCCAGTATGAGGTGTGTGTCAAGGTAGTAGTGCAAATGAGTCCAGTAGTGCAACAGTGCAAGGTTAAAAGTCTAGTGACCAGCAATGAATATGTGCATATGTAAAATGGGCAATAAAAAATATAAGCATAGCAATTTAACAGTTCTAGTATAAGTATATGGACAAGATAAAAATAAAAATAGTCTAATGGTATAAAAATTACAGCATCAGTGCAAGGATAAGTCATATAAGGGTTCATGCATCAGTCAAGTATGAAGGTCAAGTATGAAGTTACAGTTATTGGTCAAGTATGAAGTTACAAGTATAAGGAGGGGTTGTGCATGTGGGCTAATGTAGCCAGTAAGGTCTGTAGGCAGTGTCAACAATACACAGTATTGTAGAAAAAATGTCTTGTTAGTGTATAAGAGGGTTAAGGTGCAGATAGACTATGCAGAGAAGTCCAACTCTCCTTTTCCTTTCAGTGAAGCATTGTAGAGTTGTATGGCCCTGGGTACAAATGACTTCCTAAGTCTGTCTGTTGTGCATGTCAGGGAGCGTAGTCTCCAGCTGATCAAGCTCTTCTGCTGCATGATAGTGCTGTGGAGTGGATGACAGCCATTGTCCAGGATGTTGAGTAGCTTCTTCAGGGTCCTTTTGTCTGATCCTGAAGTGATGCACTCCAGTTTAGCTCCCACAACAGAGCCAGCTTTCCTCACCAGCCTGTCTAGTCGCCCAGCATCCCTCTTCTTAGTGCTTCCTCCTCAGCATGCCACAGCATAGAAGAGGATGCTGGCAACAACAGACTGGTAAAACATCCAGAGAAGCTTGCTGCAGACGTTGAAGGACCGCAGCCTCCTCAGGAAGTACAACCTGCTCTGCCCCTTCTTGTAGAGTGCTTCTGTGTTGACTGACCAGTCCAGTTTATCGTCCAGATGTATTACCAGGAACTTGTATGTTTTCACCACCTCCACATTAACCCCCTCTATGGTGACTGGCATCAGGGCGGGCTTGGACCTCCTGAAGTCAACCACCATCTACTTGGTCATGGCAGTGTTGAGTTGTAGGTCGTTGAGTCTGCACCATTGCACAAAGTCCTCCACCAGGCTCCTGTATTCCTCCTCCTGCCCATTCCTGATACAACACACAATTGCAGTATCGTCTGAAAACTTCTGCATGTGGCACGACTCTGTGTTGTAGCAGAAGGCAGATGTGTACAGGGTGAACAGGAGAGGAGAGAGCACTGTTCCTTGTGGAGCTCCGGTGCTGCTGATGACAGTGTCCGAGAGGCAGTTCTTCAGTCTAACTGTGGCAGCTCCGTCAGGTAGTCTGCAATCCAGGATACCAGGTGGGCATCCACACCCATCTGCAGGAGCTTGTCACTCAGTCTGGGGGGTTGGATGGTGTTAAAAGCACTGGAGAAGTCAAAGAACATGATTCTCACTGCACTTTTCTCCTTGTCCACGTGAGTGTGTGTCCTGTGTAGGAGGTATGAGATGGCATCGTCGACGCCCACTTTCTCCTGATAAGCAAACTGTAATGGGTCTAGTACATGACGCACCTGTGGCCCAAGTATCCCCAGAACCAGTCTCTCCATGGTCTTCATCAGGTGTGATGTGAGAGCGACTGGCCTGAAGTCATTAATCTCACTTGGGTGTGGTTTCTTGGGGACAGGAATGAGACATGTCTTCCACAGTGCTGGGACTCTCCCAAGACGGAGACTCCAGTTGAATATGTGCTCTAGTGGCTCTCCCAGTTCTGCAGCACAGGCTTTAAATAGTCTTGGTCACAGTCCAATAAAACACTCAGAAAACTGCAGTCCATGTTAGAATTCCTCAGAGCCTTCTTGCATGCAGTGTCCACACGCTTGTCAAAAGGGAGTTTGTTGTCAATAGTTGTACCCATTTATTTACATTCCTCCACTACTTCCAACGTCTTGGTCATTTACAAACACAGGAGGGGGGGCATTGTTATTTTTCCTAAAATCAATAATCATTTCCCTTCTCTTGCTGGTGTATATTAGCCTGGCTAACGCGACTGATAAGCTCTTTGGAGCTTAGTCTGGCCAAGCTCAGTTACTACTGAGATTCTGGGAGGCGGGCTACATCCATCAAATGCCTCTGTATTCTACTGGGAGAATCTACAACCAATCAGACCACGCAGTGTTGTTCAAGCTCATTTCTCATTGGTGCCCTCGAGTTTGGGATAATAATTCCTCTAAATTGGCAGCCTGGCCATACTGACTTGCTCGCGAAATTGAATGTAGCGTAACAGGAAGTATGGGCGGGCCCAGGCTAGGTGTATATGTCTAAAAATGATGTCTTGAGAGTTGCACAGCATTCAACAACTTCCTACTCTCATGTAGACTGCATTCTGTTTCTAGCACATTAGGCTAATGGTGCAGGGAAACACATGAAAGCGAATCAGTGCTGGTTTACCATAGGGGTATTCAAAGTAGGAAGTTTGAATAAAGTGCAAAAGCTTGTTAAATCAGGGGAAGTGAAACAGAGTAGCCCGTTTACTTTGTAGTTAAGAGAATGAAGACTCCAATGAAGTCTATGGTCAGGTTTTAGCTAAATATTTTCAAGGGACACTTTGGGCTCAAAAGGGGGAGCAACCTTACCAACAAGGTGAATCAAATACACCATGTTAGAAAGGTTGCACCCCATTCTGTCTTCAAAACAGACTTATTTTCTTATTGGCATACTTTCAACAAGAGATGTTTTTTCTGCATTCCTTGGTTGTTATGAGCTCCTATTGGCCTTCAACCAGTCTGCCCATTATCCTCTTACCCTTCTCAACAACAAGACATTTTAGTCTGCACAACCTTTGTTCACCATTCTCTGTAAACTATGTAATTCTCTGTAATTAGCCATTCATTTGTGTGAAAAAGCATTGATGTAGCTAAATGTGAAATTGTGTGCAAGCAGTAAGCAGACCTTGCCTCACTATACGTCTGACCGCCACATACCTTGCATAATAGCATTTTAAAAAATACTCCAAAATAGTGATGGCGAGACGAAGCTCCATAACACTTTGAAGCCTTCCAGCCAAATGTGTTGAAAAGTGATTCATTTCTCGAAGCGTTGCATGCACAGAGGGGCCACCTACTGGTGAACGCAATACAAGAAAAATAAAAAGGGTCTGAGCACAACAACAAAACTCTCTGAAGTATGCTAAAGAATGCGTCTTCACTCCCATCCAACAACATGGCGTGCGGTGGTTCAAAATGGGTTAGCTTTTAATGCACTGGCTCCATCTTCGGCTGAATACACGGGATTAATAGAAGACAGAACAGCAGATCAGGTGATCAGGTGTTGTGTGAATCCCTTATTCTCAAGTTCCTAATGGATATTGAACCCCGGTCGCAATGTTCCCGGTCTTACGCCTTAGTGACCACGCCATTCCGTGTTTCACGCCAATTATGAGTAATTGTATGAGTATGCTCTTCAGCTCATTGATCTTTGTATTGTTAGTGATTACATTAATGAATAAATGAATATTATTGTCTCATAGTTTATAGTGTTAGAGTATTGTTGAAGTGATTTTTTAAATTAGATCAGTATTGGTGAATATATGCTTGTGTGACACTGGGCAAGAGGTGCTTGTACTTGGGAGGTGGGATTAATTATGTTTATTTAAAAACAGTATTTGTTGCACAGCCTTTGGAGTCGGTTTCTTTTCTTTGAAACCACTTTGTCTCCGCTCACACGGCACTGAAGAGGCTGGTGTAGCCTACATAAAAACCTTTGTGCAAGGATAAATAAATTGGGAAATAGTGTTTTGTGTGTGCTCCAAAATGGCAGTGGATTTTCATTTCTGGGGATGTGTGTTTGTTGCATCCGAGGCCTCGGTTGTCTTCGATCACATGATTTTTTGGAAATGATGCAAGCCTCGAATCAGGGCTTTATCTGACCAGGGTTCCCACACCTTGGTTAACATCAAATTCAAGGACTTTTCAAGGACTTTCCAGGACCAATTTTGTTAAATTCAAGGACCACACATGGCGGCATTACCTACAGCTACTGCTGAATTAGCCTGGCTTCCACAACTATAAGCTCACAGAAGCTTAGTCTGGCCAAGCTACCGTACTACCCACCTTCTGAGAGGCGGGCTTAACCTGCATCTATCAGATGCCTCACTGGCGCTGGGGGGGGGGAAGCTCATTTTTCATTGGTTCACACACAGAAATGCTCTATAATGGCAGCATGGCCAGACTGACTTTGCTTGCCAAATTGAATGTAGTGTCACAGGAAGTATGGGCAGGCCCAGGCTACAGCTGAATATGTTATCAATTAACAATTATAATAATATTTATAGCTTGCATTCATATCCACAATACATGCTTTGTCATGCATTTAGTTCTATATCATTTCACAGAAATATTTGCATGGTGGGGTCTGTGATCTGCCCCTCCCCAGAAAATTTTGAGAAAAGTAGATGTCCTTTACTGCATTCAAGTGCATTTAAAAAGCTTACAGCTTACTTAAAAGAAGTAGGCTAAACTAGCAAGATGGCTTCAGAGCACCCAAGTAGTCAAACAAAGATATTTTTTGATATACTGGCAGTAAATAAGCTTGTGTAGAAGGTAGTGCAGAAATTAGTCCATCCATGCATTAAAAAACAGATCTTGTGAGAGTGGCGTCGGGTATATCTTAGCCAAGTATCATACACATTGGTGTGAGCACATTACTTCACACATTGCTCAGCTCAGGTTACTGAACACAAGCTTTATTATTTTTTTCTTTTAGCTGCTATATATATGAAACTGGGGGATTACCCCAAAAAATTTTGAAAAAAAGTAGATGGCTCCTGCATTCTAGATAGTTCACTTTTATCTGAAGAAGACTAAAGGTCTTCAGTATCGACCATGCATTATTTAATGTCACTTGTTTTACCACCCAGTTTAGTCAAACTTTTATCTTGATCTCTTCATGGTCATTAGGCTGTGGTAGAAAGTAGGCTACATCACACAACTGGTGGTGGCAAAATAATGACACGGATGCAATGGATGCAAAACTGCCAAACCATCAAAAATATTCAATGACTTTCAAGGACAGTGTCTTTTAATGCCCATTTTCAAAAACTTTCCAGGGCCTTGAACTTATTTTTTCAAAATCACAAACTTTCAAGGATTTCAAGGACCCGTGGGAACCCTGTCTGACATGCCCCCTTTTGCTCGACACAAGCCTTGGAGTCTCAGTTCAAACGTAACATCACTATCCACAAATAGCTCATATAAACAACCTCAAAGCAGAAACAAATAAAATTTAAATATTTTTACTCCCAGAATCCTACCTGACAAGAGTCTTTGCCTCCCTCCTGAAATCCTGCACAAATCATGTCATTCATGATGTCGACCGGCTCTGTGGGGTTTGTGTTGTACATGGACTGGCAGGAATACTGGCTGATGATTGGCACGTTGACCTGCTGTAGAACACCTGATCCCTGCAGGGACACTGTGGATGTCGAGGGAAGAACACGGAAAAGCATCAGTGCACAAGAAACATTCACCCTGAAAGCGGTTATTGTTTAGTCTGAACCCTTCTGGAAATAAAAGGCCACAAAAACCTCTTAACTCAATCCAAATCAGTTGTTTCAAGTTTACCTTTTTTCTAACTCCGAGGAGTGTCCACTACTCCATCACCCCATCTTACCAACACTATTCAACACAAAGTCCAAAACTCTGTGCTGTTTAGTTCCTTTACCCTGAAATACCCTAAAATACCCTAAAAACATTCTTATTCAACCATCCCCCTTTCAGTTGCTTTTTCTTTCAAACTTTCCTCCCTAACCCCGTAACCTGTGGCGATGAGTGGCCTTTTTAGCTTCTCCTCTCACCTCCGTCCCTGATATCCCCCCAGCCAGTGATGGTGCATGTCATTCCGCTGGGGAAGAACGTGTTGCCACTGGGAAGGCAGATTGGCTGGACATAGTCGGACCAGGTCACCTCTGTCTCCAGCTGCACCAGGGCTATGTCATCCCCCTGCTGAGGGTCAGAGTACCCGGATGGGATTACCACACGCCGGATGCGGTGGGTTGACTCGAAGGGATTCCAGCCATTCAACTGGTGTCGACCAACGTAGATGATGTAAGTTGACACATCATATGGACTACCATGGTGGTGATGAAGTGTGAGAGAGAAAAAAGAAAACTTATTCAAGCAGACAGATCAAAAGATGTGTGTGACAGAATTATTATTGTACACAATAGGAGACAAATTATTATAAATTGATCATGGATAAAGTTGAAAGCGACCAAACACATCCAAATCTTTTCTATTTACCCTTTCCTATTTACTTGTGTGGTTACTTGAGTAGTTACCCGACTAACTAACAAAATAAAACATGGAGATTTTCTAAGGATAAGACTATAGTATAACTATAAGGGAAGAACATGTTTTAATACTGAAAAACAGTGAGGTGTTCCTTTAAGGGGATAAAGGCCACTATTTGAGTTAAGACACTGATTTTCCACCTTATTTTCCACTGATTTTCCACCAATGTTTTTTTACAGAGTTTTAATTGAACTCGGTATAAACGTTTTAATCAAACTCTGTATACACCCACATTGATCTCAAAGTTCATGCTCATGTGTAGAGATTCTGCTTCGGCAATTTTGCTTTCAAAAGAATATAATGATTTGTGCACATGCTTTAAGACACTTGGCTTGGCCTCAGTGCCGCTTAATGAGAGCTAGAGCTGGGTATCGATTCAGATTTTCCAAATCCATTTGATTCGGTAATATTGCACATTGCCAATTTTATTTGGACATGGACGACATGCTCAGGGGGATGAATGATGCAAATAGTATTGTTCTGCCCTAGAGCTCCCTCCAGTGGCTGCTTTGTAGTATGGGTTAAGCAAATAAGAAAAAAAATAAGAAAATACAAGATGGCTTGCTGGTGAAAACTAGACAGCACAGCAAGGACAGCACAAGTATACTGCTGAAACTGTCACGTGAAGTACAAGTCATGTGGTATTACGGGGGAAATGTTTTGTCTAAAATACTGATTGAAAAGATCGATTCAAGTGCTATTGGATCGATATTGGCCTGTTCAAAGGAAAATCAATTAGATTCCGATTTTCAATTTAAACCCAGCCCTAATGAGAGCCAACCAGGGGTAGAGCCACAGACACCAATTTTGGAAAATACACTGCTATGCACTCAACATGGTGTTACCCAAGACCAACATGTTTATCACAGGACTTCAGTTCTTACTTTGGGAAGCAATGGGCTGCAGACAGCACCCACTGCGCTGCAATGATGGTTCCTCCACAAACATGGCCTGAGCTTCTAGTCTGGGGGTGGAGTGGGGGAATCGGAGGCAGAGGGCAAATTGAGGGGTGAGAATCATATTACATCACATTTCTGTCAAAATTGAGATAAAAAAATCCAATTAAGATCATTTACTGTAGAATTCATATTCGTTCCAAAGTAGTTAACCCCTTCAGACCCTGCGTCCATTACAATGGATGTCACATTTAACTGGATGTTGAACAACCAATCAAACAACAGTAGAGCTTTGCTTCTTGCCACAGGAACAAAATACCCCACACCAAAAAGAGACATGTCAGGCCTTCACCTAACACATTGAAGTCAGGGTCATTTTTCAACAGTTTTATTTGCATTTATAGATATTTGTGCCAAGATTTTAGAGTTTTGATATGGAATTGAAAGGTGGGATGTATGAATTAAGGTATAATATCCCATGTTTCACTGCAAGTTTTTACTAAGGATTTTTTTTAAATATTGTTGTCCACTACAATGGACAATGGGTCAGAAACCACGTTATAAAACTCAATTCTCCAGTATTGGCAAATAGCCTTTCTACTATGAAAACACTACATCAGAATAAGGGAATTATTTGATAATCAGATAAAAATCTCTCATAATGCTGAATATACTACCCTTAAAGTCCTTGAAGTAATTGACAATGGAAATATCTCTGATATAGAAATTTTTGGAAGCGATGAGGATAGATCTCTTAGAGTGTATGTTGTATTGAACAATAGTCATGTTTCAATATTAACATCTGTGCAGACACCTTCGGAAACATTTTAGATTTATACCTCTGCGTCGATGTCACTGCAACACATTGCAATTCACCACCACAATACAGCGTTGAGCCGTTCTTGGAACGCTTCTTGGACGAGAAGTCATGTTACAGCAGTTTTGGTACAGTGATAATTAAAGTCATGTGGACAAATAAAGTCATTCTATAGAAAAATTGGAGTAGCAGCACTACACTTGTAAATTATAGATGTATAGATCAAAATGCGAAGGAAACCTACGAACCTAAAGATATTGTTTGCACAAACTGTAAGCATGGGGCCACGTGTGGATAAGCTTTCTAGCCATCCAGTGTGTAAATAAATACTTTTGTGAAAGTATGGGGAGATATTTGTCTTTGCAAAAAGACATCCCTGGGTGATTTTACATCATTTGAGTACTTATGTGGCCTTATAAAGTGCTCTCCTGAAATCTTGCAGCTGACTGTTTACAGACCACCCAAGCTCTCTGTCAAATCATTTTTTAATGAATTTTGTGAACTGCTATCAGCGGTCTGCTTAGACAATGAT
>JAGFZM010000146.1:0-109668 GCA_017657215.1 Limnothrissa miodon
CAAAGAGCTTGAATACTGCTCCGCTTGAACCCTCTCTGCTATCACTATCACTTCATTAATAACCTCTGCGTCAGCCTGTTGTTCTGAGAATCCATGCTGCGTTGAGGGACGCATCTGTAAGTTTTTGCTGCGCTGTAAGTGCCTGATCCAGGATCTTGCAGCTCTGTATATATCCAGCCGTCAGCGCTTCAATTAAATTAAACTAAATTAAATTTTATTTGTATAGTGAATTTTGCAAATGACAGGTCTCGTAGCGCTTAACAAAGAGCGCCAATTAGCAAGTGGATATGTTTTTTGGCCACGTGTCGTCGCGTGGTGCCTTCCAATATATTCTTTGCAAACAGCTACAACCTCCCTGCAGGATGAGATGTTGGATGTTCATAAATTCAGGTAGGCTGAACGTAGACCTTTCCTTCCACTCTTCTTTGTACGTCCTACATTCGCTAACAACCTTTCTTTTCGTCGCTATGGACAGTGACATTTTGCTTCGCTAGCTAAGAATCTTGAGTGTTTCACACATCCAAAACAGAAACAACATGAGGATGTCATGCAAGAATTAGCAACTTTACTAATGCATAGCCAAATTATTAGCTATTCAGGTTGCTAGGCCTATCTGTTGAATGACGGATACGAGCTGCAACAGTCATTTGAAATGAATGTAAATTATTTATTTATTTTTTAATTTTGTTGCCTATGATAGGCCTATAAATAGAGTAGCATATAGGCCTATGATATAGGCTGATTTTTTTTTCAGTACGAAAGCATGGTTTGCCTGATTATGATGGCCCGCGATTGAATAAAAAAAAAAAAAAAAAATTGGCCTGCGTCCAAACTTATTTGGCGACCCCTGATCTAGTGCCTGGGGAACAGTTTGGGGTGTCTTGCTCAAGGCTTCATCCAGCAACGTAAAAAAAAAAGCTACATTGACTAGCCTTGCTTGCGCGACAAAGCTCATGGGAGCTTAGTCTGGCCATCCTACATTACTAAACATCTTCTGGGAGGCGGGCTTAACCTGCATCCATAAGATGCCTCTGTATACTACTTGACGAATCTACAACCAATCGGACCACTCATTCTGATGACATATGCATAAGCTCGTTTCTCATTGGTGCCCACAGATTTGGGAAAAATAATTCCTCTAAAACGGCAGCCTGGCCAGACTGACTTGCTCGCGAATTTGAATGTAGCGTCAAACCAGAGGGGAGATTTTATTCTATTGTATCAGATAATAGAAAATCGACAAGTTGGGAAACATGCCAAAAAAGAAAGTCCAATAATATCTTAAAGGCTTAATGACTTTGGTTCGAAGGTTTTCATGTCACAGCGGTATGTTTTCTGCAATCACACTCCTTTTACAAGATCACCGTGTTGTCATACTCTCTTAAATTCTTTGCTTGTGTAAAAGCCTCTTAAAAAAAGACCAGTATTTGTGGTGTCAGAACAATGCAATTTCTCTGACATAGATGCTCTCTAAAAGCTTGTTCTCTTTGAGGTGTGAGGTCTACCATGTTATTACAAAGACTGTCATATTTTTCGTAATCTGTTGCTTCTTGTCAGGACAAAAGCACCACTAAATGATTAGAATGTGACCAACCAGGCAACCTAATGGGGGTCACGGTATCATTAACATGCTCCTTCAGTATTGCACCAGAAAATGCCCAAATATGTATTTGAGTGTGTGTGTGTGTGTGTCTGTGCGTGTGCGTGCTTGCGTGCGTGCGTGTGTCATGTGCAGATCAAGATGAAGTGATATCTTAACTGAACAAGTGTAGGGTCAAGGGTCTACAGCGCAGGTAACCAATTATAACATTCCCATGTTGTATTAAACCCACTATGTGTAAGTTTTATTTTTTTCGTATGAGAATTTTTCCCATCTATCGGCGAAGTGGTATACTGCACACGTTTGAATAAAATGTATTAGCCCTTCCCTTCCCACGATCCTCATTTCCAATGGTCCTCATTTTGAAAATGGCGGCGCAAAATGGATATTCTCATTTGGTACCCAGCCACATCTATATATAAATGGAAATTACCAAGTTTACGGGAACACTACAATTTATTCATGGAGGTAATTACCATCGTTTTACATTATATTTTTAAAATAAAAAATTTATTTTTAATAAAAGACGAAGATAAATAGAAGATAAATCCTACACATAGTGGCTTTAAGGATAAGATACTCTAACCCTAACACTTTAGATTATGGTACACATATTCACTATTAACTAGCAAATTATTGACATACAAATTATACACAAGCCATGTTATGTCATTATTAACCATTTTTTTGCACTAATTTATTCTAGACCATCTAGTGCCATCTAGAGATCATAATTCATATACAACTAGCTGTAAAATATTAATAAATGACTAATAGGGCTGTCAGAGTTCAAACGTTAATAGTGTGGTAACGCAACTTCACTTTGAATGTGATTAAAATAAATGTTGCTGTTACAGTAACGCAGAGTCATCTTAGTAAAGAACATACTTCTGCGGGTGACTTGCAATCAAATTAAAGCTAGTTATAACGTGAAGTTAGTGGTAAACTGCTCCTCTACAATCTACAGCAAAATTATGCTGCCAATTATATTGCATATGCGACCTGTGAGTTTACTTTCACTTTTTTCAGGTGAAGTGAACTGTCAGCAGTCAAACTAATTCCTTTTATCAAATCCAAATTTATTTCCATAAATTATGTAAGACTATTCAGAAGATAAGATTTATTACAACTGACATGAAACATGCAAGCAAGCATGTATTCAGGAAATTAATGTATTCAATGTATTAGTTGTGATTAATTGTGATTAACTATATGATTTGTTTTTATCAATCACAATTAAAAAATCATTTGACAGTCCAAAAGACTAAAGACGTTCTAAAGAAAGTAATTGTGAGCAGGAACAGAAAGGGAAATCAAATTGTTTTCCTATAGCCAAAGCCACTTGCTTTTTTAAAGCATGTAGTTCTACTAGACTTGCTGGTTGCTATGTTGGTTGATAGGTTGTCATTGTGAAAGTGGTTGTTGGTTGGTTGTTGTTGGCTGCTTGGGTACTTACAGTAACATGGTTTCTAGGCTGTTGCTAGGATTGTTATACTGGTTGCAAGGGAAATCATGTCTAGCGAACTCAACTGCTGTTTGTCCTTGCTCACTCTTGTTCCAGTACTCTAAAGGCATGGATTCAAGGGGAAATCTGAAGAAAATGGTTTGAACTTTTGAATTGTATATTTTCAAAATGTAGCTTGCTCAAACCTTTTTCTGGATCTTTCACATTACCTTTGTAGTTGTTTTAGGGCAGCGCTGCAGCTGTCTAAATTGCTTAATCGTATAGAAATGCAAAGCAATTTGTATGACATTCACCAGAGCAAAGAAAGAGCCTGACAGAGTTTCCTGGACTAAAGATGACTACAGAGAGATGGGAGTAGAACAGACAGTGTTTCTAGCAAAGAGACAAGGAAGCTGCAGGTGAGGGGTCTCTGTCCCAGAGGGGTGCAGAAGTGTCAGTGTCAGGAGGAGGCTGACTGGAAGATAAAGCCTGACAGATACTCAATTCTTGACGACAGAGATGTGGTTCTTCAAATAGGTTTGAGTTTCGGGAAAGTAAATGAGCTAGTACAGACACCTGTAGGTATACCTGTATATATATATATATATATATATATATATATATATATATATATATAATATAGAACAGAACAGAAACTGGGGAGAAATGCATGTTGGATGCCCAATAATCAGAGGCCATTAGTTGATTTTCAGGCCAACTTGCTGTCTGCTTTTAATTCTCATTGCATATGCCCTGCTTGTATCTGAACAAAAAAATGCCCACATTTTCTTTCCTTTTTTTTTTTTTTTTCATTCAAAACAGATCCTAGAAAGACTATGACCTAGCCTATGACTCTGATTTCTCTGTTATTTTGATTACGGATATTGAATGTTCACATATTTAAAAAATAAAGTAAAATAAAAATTCAGACCACTGGCAAGATGATCCTGAGGACACAGGGAATATATTTTTCACCCATACACCTTTCGTTTTATATTTACAGCTTTAAAAACTAAATGTATTTCACTTTGTAATACTTTTTCTGTGACAAACCACAAGCCACAATCGTCTTCGTGATCATTGAAAAATAATGTTACACAGAAAACTTTCATAGCCGCAGAAACCTGGTGCTGTGTGTGTGCGTGTGAAGATTTTGGAAGATCTCTTTTGTGTCTCGTGGGAGTCTCTGAGCCAGACCCCAGTGAGACACCAATATTGCTCAATGACATTTGAGTATATGGGCTGGAAGCTCCTGCTCTTTCCTATGGGGGCTGAAACTGGTCAACATCAGGGTGACTGCAGCATAACCCCAGGACATGCAAGGCCTGCCAAGCCAAATGAAATAGAAAACTAACTTGAGCTTTAGCAATGTTCTTCAGGAAATCCCAAATTGTCTATACAAAACTTTGAGGGGAAAATGCATTTCTTTTTTCCAGAACCACTGGGATTCTGCTTTGAATTAGGAAAGTGGTGGTATACCTAGTTGGCATCAAAATGACATTGACACAGACAAGCATCAAGTCTCACCTTAATTTGGTTATCCGTAGGAGGATCGTCCGGGAACATTTTAAATGGGTTTGGGATGTACTCCTCCTCTTCATTTTCAATGGGTAGTCTTGAAGTTACAGATGTGGGACGGATCACTCCTGGCTTTGTCTGGGACCATTCCAACATCAGAAAGAAGTTTGTGAAGAAACTGTTACTGTTTCAAATAGGAGTTGCAATTCAGCGGTCGACTTATGTGTGTTATGACTATTTCTGAAACATTAAAACATGATCAGTGTTTTTTATTTTTTATGCCTCAGAGAAAAGAATTTAAAGTTATACCCACCATATGCTGTTCAACTTGAACAGGTGATTGCAAATGGTAGGTTGCCTACAGAACAAGAAAAGTCAAATTTGCATTTTGATGTAGCTTAGTTCAACAGTATTCTTGAGAACGTAGTTTCACAATCAATGTAAGTACATCTTTCACCACCCTGTTTATGAAACTACTCACAAACTTTCACATGCATTCCGAAATCATAAAATCCTATTGTTGTGAAATTTGGATATTGCCTTCTGTATGTTTTGATAATGGCAGGGCCAGGGCAGTTTAGCATTTTCATTGTTAGTTGTTTGTCCTGTTCGCTGACAAAGGAAAATAGGTGAGGCAGCTAGGATCTAGTGTAAAAAAAATAACGACAAAGTATAAACACTGTAGATTCAAAGCCGTCTGTGGTTTTTGAAAGTTTAACATTTAAAAGAGACGACAGATGTGTTTTTTTAGGTTTTTCTGAGATTCTTATTCCATCCAAGTAATGGTTAGATATATAGATCAATAGATAGCTCTGACCCTTCTTGCAGAGAGCCACATGTGATTTCAGTCCAGTTTACTGTCTATGGAAATCCCCAGATATTTTCAGCTCTCAACCACCTTCACCTCTTTCCACTATCATCCTCTTTGGCTGCATTCAAGAGCAGGTAGTTGGATATAACTGCAGGCTAAATAGACAATCAGTGTGTATTAAAATGTGACATTGTGAAGGCCAATATTTTGATAATCCTTACTTTAATTTTGATGTGATTTTTTTAGATTAATGTCATCAAGACTGTCAGCCAAGAAACAATGAGGTATAAAACCAAGTCATGGGGGAAGAAAATGTTACTGGCAAGGAAGGTGTACGGCAATCCTAGTAGACACTGCCAAAACACAGTAGAATCACTATAATTAAAAGAAAAATCATAATTACTCACATATTTCGTTTCCCGCCCTGCTGTTCTTGGTGAGGATCTTGGCGTGTACTTCTACACAAGAAAAACGTAAGCACAGAGACGCACATCCACACATAAACAAACACAAATTGAGACGAACAAGAAGAAAGAGGGCTTTTATAAAATAATTGTGTATACCCTGCTTACTGCCTGTATACAATGCATGTGACATCGCATAGTACACTGCATTGGACAGAACTGGATTGTGCACTTTAATAGAATAGATATAGAGACACAAGTGATAATTAGGAGAAAATGTTTGTTTTTCCTGCCAGCTGTCCGCTGAACACCAGGAGTCTACTTATGCAGTAGCTACGGTAGCCTACACAAACAATTCCGCTGTCAGACCAGTCAGTGGTGCAGGATTGTGCTGTGTGCAGTTGCACAGTTCTGGAGCACTGAGCTGTCAGCTGAGCAACTATTATCTGGTTGGCCGCTTTTGCACTTTGGGTTTTCATTATTGCCCTAGTCGAGTGACAGGGGAGGTTGGTGCAACAACTCACACTCACATGAGGCTGGGTGAACTGCTGCAGAGATAATTCAGCATCACAAGAAGTGTAGCTATACTTCCTGCCAAGAACTTGTAAAACTATGGAACAATGCGAAACATCTCAAAAGCTTTTTTTTATTTAACCACAAATAATTCTGTAGGGTGACCTTGTCGGCGTTTTTATGGACATATTTGGGGAAAAAGAGAGAAAGGGTCTTGTGTTGCTAATAACAGCACTCTTAAGAGACATATTGAGATTATAACTTGTCATCCATTAGACACACATAATTACATACCTTCGCTGAGTCGGTTTCTTCCCAGCGCATTGTAGGCGGGGGTGAGAGGAGGGGCCGCCCCTGGAGGAAAGCATTGTTTAATCAAAGGGAATCTTTAATACCATCTGCATATGTAACATGATCAAAGAGAAACGAGGATGGTGAGGGAAACAGGAAAGAAATTCACATAACTCACGAAAGGGATTGGACTCTCCAAGACTTCATCGATGGCAGCATACAGCTCCTCGGACTGTGCCCTTAGCTGGGCAGGTGAGCACATCTGGAGAACGACAGATGCTTAGCACATGGGTCGTACAGTACACCGCGGTAATGGATGACGGATCATTAACATTCGCTCTGGGCTGGACAATTACACCTGTAGCCCTACCTCGCCTCGAGCCTCCTCCATTGCAAACATCTCTGAAGGGTTGATTGAATTCTCTTTCTTTTCAACTACATTGTCGATGGCCTGTTAAAAGCAGGGTTAAAGTTGAATGACACACTACAGAGGTGGCATTGCAAAATGGATCAAAGTTCTGTTCTTTGTGAGAGTTTTTTATTCATACAAAATGAGAAGGAAGGAGTGGAAGGGAGTTGTATCTGAGTGACAAGTGAAGAGTCAAATGTCTGCGATCGTCTACATTTTAATTTTCCTGCTTAAGATGTCATAATAAATGTTCTCAAAGCGGCCTATGTTATTGTTTCAGGTTTTGATCTTTTTTCAGTGCTGTGTTTATCTTGATCTTAAAAATTGCTTCTGCTTTATCCAGTACCATCCTTATTTGCAAGTGAATATGTACATCTTAAAACACATCTTGGATGAAAATATGATGAAATGAATGGCTATTTATCTTGTCAGAATATCAAGTGACTTGACTAAGACTTGTTAGTGACATAAACTGTCAAAAACCTCATTGGCGGTCATAATGTTGAAGTGCAGCATTACCATATTAATGCATCCTATTTGCATTAAGTCAGTTCAGCTCAGGACCACATGGTGCAAATTAGCATTAGCCTACTGATTGTCCCTCGCAAGCTCCTCAGCTAAATAAGAAATTAGTTATAAAAATGGCCAAGGGGCTAATTATGATAAAATATGCATTGGGCAAATATGACAGGATTGCGTGTAATTACAATACGAAGAGTATGTGTGAGGGTCTATCCTTCAGTGCGCAGCCAGGGAGGGGTGTGCTGGACAACCTCTCCATGGTAGGCACTCACCTGCTGTTCTTGCAGAAGAGTGTTTGTGGGGATTGCAGCAAGGGCTTTGTAAGCCATCTTGATCTTGTATGGCTAAAGAGACAGACAGTGTGAAAAAAGATATCAAAATAAGAAGAATAATTATCAGG
Organism: Limnothrissa miodon; assembly: GCA_017657215.1. NCBI lineage: Eukaryota > Metazoa > Chordata > Actinopteri > Clupeiformes > Clupeidae > Limnothrissa > Limnothrissa miodon. The sequence continues at coordinate 7,913 of JAGFZM010000146.1, forward strand.
CATGCATCATATTAAATGTGTTTTTGTTGTTGTTTTTCCACATTTAAAATGATGTGAGCTGCACAGTGCTTGATTAATCTTCCCAGAGAGGAACATGTTAGCCAGGGGTGGTGCTCGAAATGTTATAACATACAAAAAAAAGAGACATTCCTTTTGTAAAATGTGCTATACAAATAAAATTGAATTAAATTGAAAATGCTAAAATGCAAATAAACAAATGTTTGGAAAATGCAAGTATTAATGCCACTTGAGATCTATCCATCAAACTCATGCACACAAAAGCACTTGGAACTTGGAAGTGGAACACAAAAATAGTTTTTGAAAGTATTAGATGTGCAAAAAATGTATGTCTGCGTGGGAGGCATGGCACTGTTCTTAGCAGCATGGAGCCTGGCAGTTAATCCCATAAGTGTCACTCAGGCCTCGCAGTGAGTTCTGAATGCTGTCCCACCATGCTCACAATCACACAGCTCCTCCCCTTCGCCACTCTCCCCTCGTCTCTGAGCTGCTGGTTGAACCAAGGCATGCAGGTGGCGTGCAATCAATTCCCATGCCAGCATGCAGGAGTACCTGGCTTTTTTTATCCTCCCTGTCAGCTGAGACTGACACGCGGCCTTCGGGGGTGGGCGAGGGCGCTGATGTGGGAGGAAAGGAGGGTGACGGGCTAAGGTCGCGACTCAGGGCCAGGGGGGAGGGTGACAGGTTAAAGCGGTCTGGGGTGGAAGGCGAGAGGAAGGGGGTGGGTGACACGGACGTGGGGGTAGGGGTTGGTGTTGGGATCGGGGTGGGTGTGCGTCGGGGAGAGGAGAGCTGGGGGACTCTGGGCAGCGGAGACAGCCTGTAAGGGTGGGTTGCCTCTGGTGAGGGATTAGCTGAGGGAACCCGCATGGTGCTGCTGTCTTTTTCTGAGCCAAGGGTTGGTTGAGTGTTTTCTGATTCTTTAGAGCAAGCGGTACCTCTGTGGCATGGCCCTAAAATGACGCCTGGGCCCTTTGAGGCGCAGCACGAGGCATAGTTGGGTTTGGGTGACCGGGAGAGTCGAGAGAAGGACATGTAGAGCTGTGGACTTGGGGCCGGGGACACACGGACCTCTGCGTTGACGGGCTTGAGGACGCGACGTGTGCAATCACTGTGGGATTTCTCTGACAATAAGGTCTTCATCACAGGCAACGATGACAGTTTTGATCTCGTGCTGTCACAGCCCAAGGCGTTACTCTTCAGAGGCTCAGTTTGGAAAACTGACATTTGAGGGCAATAGACTCCTTCCGACTGTGAAACAACACCTGGTATCTCTCTTGCTGATTTTGGGCTCTTCAGCACAGTCATCTCTCTGGGACTCAAGTTGTGCTGCTGGGGGGTGTGTGTGTCTGAGTCCTGTGGTCTGACTCCCGCGGCCACCACGGGACCAACCCGTGCGGCAGCCCTGCATGCTGGGCAGGAGGACATGTGGACGGGGCTGATGGGCCAGCATGGTGAGTAGGGCCTCTGGGCAGCGGCCGAGAGCACAGGTAGGCGACCCTTGCGCAAGATGGCTGTCAGCAGCGAGAGCTGCGTAGGGGGAGGGCGATGCCGGACATGCGGTGACATGGACGGGCACGGGGAGGGCCCCCGACTGGTCGCCCGTGAGGATGAGCGGCTGGTGTCGCCACCGGGCGTCATCCGTGCCAGACTGGCGCCGGGCGCTAAAGAGTGGCGCGTGATGCGCACCACCGATGGCGTGAATACACCGGAGCGGACAGACGAGCATGGAGACCAGGTCCGACTGAGGGATGATGGTGCCGGTGAGGCCACACAGCTCCTGTCCCTGTCCCAGCCCTCGGACAGAATAGACTCCCGCGATGACGACACCAGCGAAGTGAGCAGGTCGACGGAAGTGGCAGGGCTCAACATCTCGTCCCGATCCAGCTCCAAATCGTGATTTAAATAGAACTCCCCACTAGTGCCTGGTGTCGTGCTGCGACACCCAGGCTGAGAGGAGAAGCTGTCATGTTTGTCTGATTTTGTTTCCATGGCGGCACGGTAGGGCGCAGGGTGGGAGTCACTGGAGTGGAAGGCTGAGCTCTGGCTTAGAGCAGGAACAGGGGTTGAAGACAAGGGTGGGGGCGAGGGTGAGATTTGAGCAGCGGTCTTTGCCTTCAGCTGAGAAGAAACATGAGACAGACATCAGATCACCTCAGCACATTTTTCCAAAGCAGGATGGGAATCTCAGTCATTCCAAATATATTATGCCTGTCAAATAAATGCTTATTTACGGGGGGGGGGGGGGTGAAGAAACTGGCTGGACAAACAAGAAACACTCTTACAATTCAAAAGTGCCAAAGTTATACAGGTCAAAAAATGACAGCAGCCATAACTTTCCCAACAGTAAAGGCCACATACTATTTTATAACAACACTCTCTATACTAGTAAAGTGCACCTCGATAGCATTTTGGATGCAAAGTTCACAATACAAAGAAGGTCCGTATCAGAGATGTGCAGTATACCCCATTGCTAATGTGAAGCTCAGTGGGGTGGAAAAAGAAAAAAGGGCTTTGGCCAATTGAGTTTCACACTCCTGATCTCTCACTTTCAACACCCTGTCAACATCCCTCAGCAAGAATCCTGCTGTGTCTCTCAACATCTGCTGATTACTGGTCTGTGAAATAACTCTGAAGTCTGAAGTCTTCTAGCTGTTTTTTCCCTCTTGGCTTCACAGTATAGTGGGAGGCCACATTTGATGATTTCAAAAGCAGCAGGGACTGTGCATCAAAGCACACCATTCCCCAAAAACACCAACTACAATCCTGTAATATCTCGATTTAGGAAGAAAGTTGCTCTTTTACAGTTAAAAACTCACCTTTTTTACTTCTGATGTCTCTTGAGGGAGGTTCACTGTTTCGTTTTCCTCTGGGTCTCTTATGTATACAAACTCTGCCTTGTAGACTCCCCCGTCCATGGTATTTTCATCCGATGTGTCTTTGATGGACTCTGCGAAACTCTGAGAAAGGGGAGGCGTGGGGGTTGAAAGGGGGAAAAAAGTCTTTAAAAGAGCTGTCAGTGTTTGATCAGGGAGCCAACTGTGGGACTCAATCACTATTTTTGCTCCGTGCAAAAAGATCCCTGAGTTTTAGAAGGGAGTGTGACTTGTGCGTGTTAGCATATGTGCTTGCATGTGCGTGTGTGTGTGTGTGTGTGTGTGTGTATCCTCTGCAGCCAGCTAGCACATCCCTTCTACAGAGAATCTGTCCCACATGTTTATTGCACATGCCTCCACACATGACTCCGCTTGAGGTTGTGTAAGAGTTCTGGCAGGGCAGATGCCTTTCGCCCAGTGGAGGGAGTAGGAGTGGTAGCAGAATTGGGGTGTGAGGTCGACTCTCCCCTCACTGAGGGTTTGGGAGAGTTGGGTAATTTACAGCACACTACAACCTCAAGAGACGCCAGGACACCACGCCTGAATATAACAACACACACACACACACACACACACAAAGCCCTGCATGGTAGGGATCACACATTCAGTCTTTCTCATTTGAGCTGAGATCGGGAATGGATTGGAAAGACAAAAAATATGTTCTGAGTTATGAACCCTTTTGTCTATTAAAAAGGAAAGATCAGGACATAGTAAAACGGAGGAGTATTGTATTACAATATGATAAAAAAAAAAAAAAAACTAACAACATAAATACAACAGATTTTTAAAGGCCCATACCTGGTTTTGATGAAATGATTTTCGTCCGGCATGTATAATTGTGCTCTTCTTTGGCAGCTTTGCCAGAATTGGCACAAAGGTGAACGAGGTGAAGTTTGCTGAGACTGTGGGTGTTTTCTACAACAGAGAAAATAATAATGACAATAAAAACTCAGTCAATATCATGCCTTTAGACAAGAGATGAGTTCCTCCCTGATGCCGACCACCACCCATCTGGTTTGTTTGTTTCCAGACTTTTTTTTCACTTTTTTTCACATTCTTTTCAAAGGCTCAATTACTGTCAGAGGCATAGCAATGGGTATGTAATCTTATTTATATATATATGTATATGTAATCTTATATGTAATCTTATTTATATATATATAAATATATATAAATATATGTTAACATCAATTTGGCCTGAAAAAATGATGGTTTATTTAATCTATTTTTCAATCAACACCATCCTGAGAAAAAAACTGTATTGACGTTTTACCTTGAATTAATTAGGTAGAATGTCATTCAGTCAACCCTCAGAATGTGCATGCTGTGTGAGTGACATATTCCCAGCATAACAGTGACTAAGATGATATTAAAATTGTCATTCTCTTTGACATCACAAAATTTTAAACAGAAGAGCTAGTACCTTAATTAGGATCGGTCTTGCAGATTCAAGCACAGCGCATCAGAAAAATAATCAGGCACAGCCTGCATTACGTTCATTTCAGTGAGCAGGGTGGGTAGGTGGTAATGCTGGGTGGAATGCATGTGCATAATTGTGGACAAGGTCCACTATTGTTCTTCGCAAGTTTCTTGTTGTGGACTATTGTGGATGGAGAGGGGGGGTTGATGGGTGGGTGGAGAGGGGGGTGTTGGTGAGTGGGTGTTGGGTGGGTGTTGAGAGGGGGTTTGGGGTGTGTGTGTGTGTGTGTGTGTGGGGGGGGGGGGGGGGGTCTCCATTGGAATGAATGGGAGAAATGTTCCCTGTCCTAAAGTACCTGTTTACTTTCAAAGTTCTCATTGTCTCGTTTTAAATGTCAGGGCCCTCAGAAGTCTACCAATGAAGTGTGGAGTTACTTTGAACCTTGTTAATGGTGTAAAAATAGCGATTTACACCCTGTGAACAGATAGGACAGGGGAACAGACCAAAGACATTTATAAGGTTATAGCTCGTCAATCGACTTAGCATGATTTAATTTCAAGATGGTGGCGACCGGGAAATTCTGAGAAGGCACTGTCTTTAAAAACTGTCTTTTTAATAAAGTACCTGTAGACTTTCAAAGTTCTCACTGTCTCGTTTTAAATGTCAGGGCCCTCAGAAGTCTACCAATGAAGTGTGGAGTAACTTTGAACCTTGTTAATGGTGTAAAAATAGCGATTTAGCTGCATAGGCAAAGATGTGCCCCTATAGCTAGCAGTGTAAGGCTAATGAAAGCCTCGGCTAAAAATGGCTTAATGCAGAATGCTGGGGGTGAACGGAGGTGGGCATTGGATATATGTTGCTTGGCAAGTCCACCTTGCGGTTTCTGCTGAGAAAATGCAGTGTAGTTTGGTATGGTGTACTTCACTGAGAGGTTGCTGTATATTAAATGGAATGTTCTGGAACAGTGACTCTATTCAGTGTCCATGAATATGTAGGAGGGAGAGGGCAGAACTTCCCTGTTGAGCTGAAGAGCTGACAATTAACTTTTGTCATCTGCGTGACTTGGCCAAGTAGAGTAAGTATCTGTCAGATTGTCAGAATAATGTGTATTACTTTTGTACAAATGTATCTTGTCAGATTAAATTACATTATATCCTTAGTATATCATTTACAATGCGATATACAATGCATTGAATGGCATAAAGCCACAAAGAGCACTGACTAGCACTGATGATCATTTGTTCAAGGAAATGACAGGATGGAAAATTTATATCATGTCATTCTGAAGGAAAAATGCTTGCATGACATCTTCATCGGGCATAAATGAATGCTCCTTGCACCCCCACATAACTGCTATAAGATAATGGATTTCCTTTCAAACGTTACCATGAGAGGAGCTACTGTGAAACGTTTCCCTGAAAAAAACACCTTGGCACATTTAATACCTTTATTAAAGCTTGCTATTGCAAGGCAAATCACGCCCTGTCTCCCTAAGACACAGCAATGTTGAATTTCTTAATGAAGGACAATGGGGAGGCACATCCCCCCTCAGCATCCCTGTATTCCAGATTATTGCAGTAATCCTGAGGGGGGCTCAGCAGCCCGCGATAGCATCAGAGGGGCTGAGTGTGTACAGGTAAAGACTGATCCCCTTTCCATCTCTGACCTGACTCATATTCTCCCTGATATTACATAATGGACAATTAGAGATCTGTGTGTGTGTGTGTGTGTGTGTGTGTGTGTGTGTGTTTGGGGGGGGATATTCATTTTGAAGGTGAAACACTGTTCATGAATTAATAAAAACAAACAAAATAAAAGGTGACCTGGATAAACAATACAATGTCAGCATTTCTGTGCTCTAAGTAGTGTAGCATGAAAAGAACAACAGAGATACTGTAGATAAAGAAACCTTTGGTGAAAGTCAGAGACTGGCTTTATAAAGATGCAAAAGCAGCTTCACTTTAATGAACTATGATGTTAGGTATCGATAGAAATCAGAATGGAGAGGTGATACATCTAGAAATACTGCCATTTGTAGAGATTTGAGTCATCCTTGTGGTGTATGTTGGAATATGAGGTATGACTGGATAAATGAAATGTCCTATGTGATGATTTAATCAATGCTGTCCCTATTTAGTAAGACGTATCATCTACATATTTGATTTCTGTCACTGTCACTGTCAAAACAATGGATAGGCAGCTACTAATGTAATAATGTGCTAGCAAAAAAATGCAAGCATGATAGGCATTTGTACATATCTCAGTCATCCATCAAACCTCTGGTAAAATACTGCCATTTGAAAGAATCGTGTGTCTGATTTGTGTCCTATTGCCTGTAACCAGTAGTTGCGCCTAAACCTTTAGCCTTTATGGTATGCCATGCAGCTTGTGTGCATGATAAAAATAGACAAACGGGAAGCAAGCAAACAGTACAAACTGTAAGACCACTCAGGGACACATGATGGGTGGTACAGAAGTAAATAGTGGCCATGAATAGGCTACTTGTTGATACAATCATATTCGAATAAGGAAGGGCTGAAGGTGCTAATGCTATTGGCTTTCTGGCAATTGTGTTGCGCTAGGTGGTGAGTGTTTGCTGCAACATTAGCAGCATCAGTCACGTAATCTCTCATTTGAAAATAATTACTGCTAGGTGATGGGACTTATTTGTATTACTGGCACTTCTGATGGCCTGGTGCAAGTGTTTTCTTGCACCACTGCTTTGTTTAGTGTGTGTGTGTGTGTGTGTATATGTGTGTGTGTGTGTAGGTTTGGTACCCTCTAGCTTTCATAACATTTCATGGAGAGAAAACTATTTTGGAAGGTGAACTTATTTACTCTGGCAGGTGGCTTGGAGAGTGATAATCAGCAAAGACTTTAGAGAGGCCGTAGAGCGTAGAACACCAGTAAACAGTCAGCTCTAGAATTGTGTTCCAACCACAGACTTAACTCCCCTAATCCCCATAATACCACAACTGATCAATAAACCTAATGCAATAAGACTGGCGATAGAGGCAATTTAAATTCAACCTTTAGAAAACAGATTTAGCAGAAACACTTTCTACAAACTCTCATAAGGCATTTCTCTATAAACACATTCGTAGAGGGCTATAATGCATTGTCACAAGCATTGTATAGCTTCTCTTTAATTGCCAGTCTATCCCTAACTGCACTTTTCCAAATAAAGTGTTCAGCTGTGTTGGTACAGTTCAGGAGTACAATGTCAGTTATATGTAAATATCTTCTGCAGAAACACTGTCTATGTGTAATGTTTGTAAATGTAATTTTTATTGTGAACAACATCCACTATGCTGAATGTCTAATACATTCTAGAATGTATAATTGGTTCTTCCCATAATGTTCCTGCTGGATCTACAGCCTGAGTCACAGTTTGAAGGCATTAAATATCAGACACCACAATGCAAAACATTATAGCTGTAGTTGTCAGACGCACATATGAACAATCAATTGTCTATGAATACACAACTGCTTATTCAGTGATCACCAAATGTTGAGGCAAGTACGTCAAGTATTTAATTTAGCAGGCTTCAAAGATCCCTCAGTAAAGCAATGTTAAGGTGTGGAGGGAGTTTAAAAGTCAGTATTGAATAATGGTTTGCCTGCCTGGTTTCAAAAACTGCAAATCAATAAGGCATCATCATTAGTTGGTAGTTTCCCTAGTTCCCCAATGTGTGTGTGTGTATATATATATACACACACACACACACACACACACACATTTCGTAGACGAATACAGATGAAACATTCATATTGAATTCAGATGAATGATTCATGGGTGTTGCTGAGCTATGAAGCGCCATGAGGCTAGATTATTTTATAGGGCCTTGTATTTATATATTTAAATTCAATTAAGTAATACATATACTATAATATGCATACAGTCATAAAAATTGTTATGATAATTAATGTATACAGATACACCTTTTAATTAATGTATACAGATACACCTTTTTGCTGAGAAATGGGTTTTGTCTATACCTGATACTGATCCAGTATCCATAGTATTGACATGAAAAAATAATTATTTAGAAATTTTCAAATAAAAATACATGTCTTTTGCTGTCAAGAAACACAACCTAATTTAAAAAGGCCTATTATGCATTTGCAGTTGTTATTTTCACATTTTTGAGTGCAACAGTCACTGAATGCAATGATAAAGGTTTATGTTCCCCAACAAAATAAAGTGCAACCTCCACTGGACATTACTCTGTGTCAGGCATAGTGTGAGCTGCTCTTTGATCAGATGAAATTTCATTGTTTGAATTTGACTTATTTATCTTCTATATGGACAGCCCTTTCCCCATTTCCATACATTGCTGTCCATACAGAAAAAAAAAACATGCAGATAAAAATGTGTTCCAGTTTTCAGATGTGTTGGAAATGTGTTCCAAACAAAACAGATAAAAATATCTTCCCATTTTCATTTTAAATTTGAAAGTCAAGCGAACAAAAGGAACAGAAGGGACCCTTTAGAGGCAAAGTGTAGCTTAATAATAGCTCATTGGCTCTGGTTTGACTTCTTTTGAGAAGAGACTGAGACAGGAGGAGGCGTAAACAAACGCACACATATGCTTAAAGGTTACAGGTGCCATTTCCTCCTTCCCAGTAAATGCTATGGCGATTTAACTGCAGTGGTCATACGTAAGCGAGGTCATACTGTCCTCCTAGATCAGATTACCACCACCCACGACGGCCACTATTTTGCTATTTCAAGTGTGAAAACGCTGCCTTTCACTCAACATCCGGGACCTACATTGAACTTGGAACTTGAAAATGGATGGTATTTTGACATGAATGTGTTTTACATAGCGGGAACGTCATTCAGCACTACAGAGAAAACCTCTTGTATAAAAATATGCACATCGCTTGGAGATATGTATATCAATAAAATGTTGCAGCTGTTTAAAGATTCTGAGCTGTACCTTTTCAAGAGTTTACAGAGGAGGTCTAACGAGCTCTCTTAGTTTAATGAGAGCGATTGAGCTAGTGGGTGAGTGAGTGTGTGTGTGTTTGTGTTTTGTGTGTGTGTGTGTGTGTGTGTGTGTGTGTGTGTGTGTGTAGATGTTTGACTAACTGCCCGAAAGTTTTTGAAGTCATGATTGCTTGGGCAGCTTAGATGCTCCCAAACCTCAGGCCAATAATAATAAATGACTCCAACCACAAGGCATGATTGTAGGTCCTCGGAGGTTTGAGGCTTGGAGGTTAGAGTGGGTGTGTCTCCCCAAACGACTCATAATGATAACCAAATACAACCCTGGTCTGAAAATGTATACAACTCCAAAGTTAGCTTTGATGTCAATAAATATATATATATATATTTGAGTTCACAGATTTTTTTTTCAGTATGCCACCAGCAGCACTTTCACTACACTGAAACATTTACCAAACTGAATTTACTGGTCAGCTGCATTTGGTCATCATTGTTATTTCTTATGTTTGTCTTAATTGTATACAGTACAGCACATTTTACTGCCGTTTCTCATAGACAAGTTCTACATCTTTCCACATATATGATCAACTTTTCAGAAGATAATGGACTTACAATATATGATAATTGACTCTGCTACAAAATAATGTTTTATCTAAGTAAGCACAAGATTCAGAAACTGCTTTTCTGCTTTTCTGCTTTTCTGTACTTATTACTATTGTCTGCTAATAATGTATAATCCAACTATTAAAAAAATAAAATAAAATAAAATAAAATAGAACATTCAATAAAATGATGGCTTGCTAGAATCACAATGACATTTGCTCAAATATTAATCTACCAGACCCTCTTTCTCTCTCCCCCAGAAAATTAAACAAAACCTTTTCTATTTTTTCCTCACTCCCCCTACAGAACCGCTCCAGACTATGTGATGGTCATGGGCCATGGCCTACTCAGTTATCATCTGTCCTCTGTCCTCACATAGGCAGAACACGTCAGCTGTTTTCTCTCTCTCAACACAAATCTCTGCTCTCTTACCTTGTCCAGGCTGCCGTTGATGTGCTCCATGTCTATATATTTCCCCCAGGATATAATCTTATGGGACTGGGAACAAATTTTGCGCACTCTTCATGGGGACAGCATACTTTTCAACTACTTCAGATGAGATCCAACATGTAGCAGTCATGGCACCAGACTGCAGAGGGTGCTTCCATTTATAGATTCTTAGACCCACAAATAGCATAGTGATGGAAGCCAGCCTACCGGGCACCGATAAAAACAATGACGGCGCAATTACCAACACTGAGGCTTCCCTGTACTGGCAGCCATTTTGTGTTGATGGGGCGTCTGTCAGATTTTACCACTGCTTGCTGTCTGGGTAAGACAGGGGTGTTTTGAATCTGGAGGCATCTAGAGGTGTTGGAAAAATGCCAGGACATATCTTTATCTTTCAGAGAGAGTGCATGCCTTGAATGCCAATACATCCTGCAATGACGGCCCAAACAAAAATATTGTTTTTGGTTTTAAACACTACTAAATTGCAGAAATCTGTTTGTTTTTTATTTGTTTCCTGCCATATTTACAGTTAATGTGCCGATCATTATATACTTAGCCAAAGCATAACTTAAGATTTGTTGCATTCAAATCATAAATTACTCAGTGAAGTAGAGAGCAGACATTTCTTAAAATACTGACTCCTTGCCTTAGTTAGCTCTCATCTGTCTGAGTTTAAACTAATATTGGAACCTCCAGTGCATCATTTATAGACAATAGACATGAACATTTTATTATAAATCCCTTTAGCTCTAGCCCAGGGCTCAAGTAATCAGTTCAGCAACTCATGTCATGTCATGCAAACTCCCTTTAAGGTCATTTGTGGAATTATTTTGCATATTAAAAAAATCTATGGTTTACTGTGAGTCACATAATTGTCTGTCGTCTTCCTCAGGGTGCCCATGAGATTTTCTACTGACTTCTTTTGTATGACAAGACTGGCCACCGTAATTATGCTTTACATTCAGGTGGGGTCAGTGTCAATGGACATTCAGAATAAGAAATTCATTTGATATGATACACATGGATCGGTGGGTATACATTATCTAATCTTGACTCACTTGGTGCATACATTTGACTGATTTGGGCACGCTGTGTAGTGACTTTAATCAAGAAATGATTGTATCTGCTTGCTGTTCCTTGTCACTTGACTGCCAAGTGCACATTTCCTCTAAGCTTTATATCATGTTTGCTTTAACAGGAGCATGAATGTTTGATGACTTGTTATAAATGTCTGCTTGTGTTAATTTTAAACTCCATGCTTCCTTCAAGCTAAATAATACAACAGAAGCTATTGTGTTTGATTATGTATTGCTTCTTGAGGCAAAATTCAGATGATCTTTCTGAACAGCCATCTGTTTTTACAGGGCTACTTTTATTAGCAGCTTTACAGTAAGTGTGCAGTTATTGACACAAATATCTAAACATTATGTTCCCCAGGGAATGCATGCAGACTATGGGGTGAAAACTATATGTGTTACCTATAAAATGTTGAAACACATCATTTAAAGCAGAGTGTGTAAAGAGCCTGGAGTCAAATTTGAGCTCCCCGAGTAGAATGTGAATTTCAGTTTTTCTAAAATCACTACCTTGACCTGACAATCTATCACCATCATTAACACTGTAAGACATACACCCACTACACTTCCATCCTCCAAATGCACTTAAGCTCTCTCTCTCAAACACACACACACTTCAAACACGTGCATGCACGCACACACAAACGCACTGACTCAAACATATCTGCCCCCCAGGCTATAGTGCCTCCTCCTCAGTTACTGACTGAGTGAAAGCTGACGGAGGGAAGGACCGCTAGTTAATCCCCACTGCACATCACATTCTACATTTCCCCTACAGCTGCCCCTGTCCATACACCAGCACCCACCACTACTACCCCACCTCCCCCCATCCCTGCCTGCTTTCGCCCCCTACTCACATTCTATTACAGTAACAGCCCGGGAGCAACACACACTCCATGTCAATACTGATGCAGCAGGCAATGAGATTTCAATTCAGTCTTGATCATTTTCTCCCCAAAGGAGGCACAGCTTTATTGTTTTAGATGTTGTTGCGGGTTTGTTCTGTTGTTCTGGCTTACCTCCGTAATGATGGCATAAAGTCATTACATAAGTAACTTTTAGCAGGAACTTACTTAATTTCACGTAAGTGGCCAACATAGATACAAGATATTAGATATTAGATTAGATAATGTATATTAGATATTAGATTAGATAAAGTTGCAGTTTCACTAGGCTATAATACAGTATATTCAAAAACAGTGCATGAGACCTTGACCTATTGGTAGAAAGGGCTATTCAGCCTTTACATGGACTGTTATGCAAATTAAAAAGCTTTGCATATTCACTTAAGCAGACTGAACAGTTAACATCAAAGAATGCAAGGTATTCCTTGGTTGGTCAGGGGCTTTTGTATGGTATGTGGTTAACATATTTGCCCTTGCAGATTGGCTTAAAATGCTAATAAGAAAGGTATTCTAGTTACCCTGACAAGTAAACAATGTCTGTGAGAGCAAACGTGTGCAATGTGCATGTGTGTTTGCCTGCCTTGACCTGAATTGGGAAGTGGCCATTTGAGGAATTATTAGTGTTTTGTCAGTTGTATTTGTAAATAATGACCACTGGTAAAGCCAAAGTAATCCAAAGAGGCAAGCTTTCAATGTAGATGAGGTCGGGCATTGCTGACATACAAGTCGACAACTCACTGTTTCCTTATACATTTCCTCATCAGTTGTTGGATAATAGCCTTGTGAACATAGTTTGACTCATGTAGGATTACATGCTATGTCCTTGAGGGGCTGCGAAAGAGAGGAAGCAAGAACATCTATAGGCTTTTTTGTTTTTAGTTTAGTAAGAGCTCACCACATGGATAAACATTTGCTTAGAATTCATATGCAAAACCCATCTGCCACCTTGGTTCACCAGATTTCATGTTCCAGCCAATAAAAATATCTCCAAAATAACTCAGTAGCTGGCATGGTTGGCAATTATTTAAATTGGGGGGGCCATCTTGGTATATCGTGGTGATGCACCATAATTGTCTGTGCAGTTGCAGTTTCACGCAGCATAGTGACCTGTTCTGTCAGTCACAGCAAATGGATGGTGCAGTAAAAGACTAAGCACATACTTTGATTTTCCATATCTTGTTCTCAAAAGTATAATAACCATGGCAAATGAATCTCCAGCATCTCATTTTCAAGAGGTTGGTCACTTCCCACTCAGGTACTCTGTTCCTTTTGTTAACACCGGAAAGTAGTGTAAATTGTCAGTTGAAAACATTGAATAGCACCTGAATTTCTGTAAGCCTTTTAGAACACTGTGCGCACTGTGACACCATTGTTGAAAATATGGTCAAATGTATACTTACACCATGTGGAAGGCTTCTCTCTAAGGCAAAACCTGTTTATTCTCCTTCTTGTACGCCCAACAGGTTTTTTTTCTGACAGGTTTTCTGCAAACTAATTTGAATATGAAATTGCAGCAACTTCCGGCAAGTTGAGGTGAATGTCTGAGAAACTAAACGAAGGATTGATCATAGTGGCAAATTTGTCACCAAAGGTTCACTGCAACTTACTGGTTGCTTTTGCAATTCAGTGGCAAGCACATTAGCAATTTTTCAGATAATTGAGTGGCTAACATGGCAAACGTGTCGCAATAGTATATTCTGGTAAACTTCAGTTTGCTTCAAATTAACCACAGGGGTGCTGCAAATCTGCAGTTTGGTTTTGCATAGGCAGGCTTTCTCATTATGAAAACTGATGAAAATGTCACATTTTCTGTTTTTAAAGGTTAAAATGTCTTCGACTGTTTAGGGATAACATGCACATTTAATATCTTATTCTGATGATGTATTTTATTTCTAACTGAACCTGAACAGTACCTTCTACATACAGTATATTGTGTACTGTACCACCATGTGTATTATATCAGCATTAGTGTAAAAGGAGATTGACTGTACATTAATACTTTTGTATGTGATAGAGAGCCATCCTTAAGATGTTCTGAGTGATCATTCAGACATTCTGGAAATTTCCCCGTGGGCAGCAGACTGATAAATATAAATGAACGGTTGTGAAACAAATGTCATGGTTACCCTTCACATTGGTCTTGCACAGCAATCTACAGTTTTTGTGTAGCCTGTAAGTTGTCATATCCAGGTGTTCTAGAACTGAATTGTTTTTGAATATAGAATAGAGCAAAGCCTCCTGGATGTAGGAGATACATTTATCCCATAATATACGGTTTCTCCAATGAACTGATTGCAGGTCAAATCTATTAGGCCTGCAGGCCCCATGCCTAATGGCAAGAGCCTCAAGATAATGACATTCTACAGTATGTCAGACAGAAAGCAGGCTGTTCAAGGAAAAAACATTTCTTTCAGTGGATTTGACAGTAGAATTTCCTGGTGGTTTGCTTGATGTTACACAGGATGAAAGGCAAAAAGAGAAATAAAAAAAGGCTGAAAATGGTCAAAAATAACATTTATTTGCAAATCCCACCATCAACTAGTAGTACAGGTAAATTGACAGAAAAAAAACAGTTAGCAGGAGCCCAATCACTGACATCATTGCTAGTGAAATGAGTATGTAGGTAAAGTTCAGACATATTAATCATGTAACCAATTAATAATCTTTCACTGGCTTTTAGATTCCATTTGTTGTTTAGTAAGTGTCAGATAGTTTTCTTTATAATTTTAATTTTAAGTACTGGAATAGTTGTTTGACCAATAGCCTTAATTAGCAGAAGTTAAGGAAATCCAATTGGTTTGAGTTGTTAATATATGGGAGGTGTTTGGGGATGGGGGTGTTCAGAATATTTCCTGTGAATTTTAGTGTCTCATTCTGTCCCTTCTACACAGTCAGACATGGAGAAGTGCAAAATATATATTTTTTTATAAAGTTGCTATGCATTACCAAAGCACTGCTCAGTTTATTTGAAATAATTGTCTGAGCAATAGTGCATCCTTTTACAAACATGCTTGTGGTGAGGTGTACCTCCATTAAGACATTATTCAAAGGTCCCAGGTTCGAAAATGTTGAGATTAGAAAATGTTGTGTAAAACTGTAGTGTAGGCCCATCCGATGGTTTACTGGTAACTGGTTTGATGTCAACATCAACAATGACATAAACCTTTAAAATAAGCTGTTTAAAGTTGTAAAAGAGTATGCCTGATGCTTTTGGCATTCCTCACCTACCCCTGGACCCCTGGTGAATGTGAAGTCTATGAGATACTGTAATAAGCATTTAATACAGACATCACTCACAGTCGTTGATATCAAAGGGGTTAAATTGTTTCCCATTAGCATACTCCCTTGTCTATGTTCGACATGCATTTTGTGTTGTACTTATCCATTTTCCCTATAGAGGAATTAGGAAAGCAAGACAGAATCTCAAGATATCAACACATGAATGTGATGTCTAGATGTTTTGGTAAAGGCTAGCATAACTTGAGGTGAATGAAACTATCATTTTATGTGTAGAGCGTATGGATATTCATAAAGGTCAAGCAGCTTTTGTGCAGTTAAACAGAAAGGTGAAGGCTTTGACAAGTGCTGCCTGAGCAATCAGTGGTTCTCAAGGTCATAGGCTTGTGAGATCTTCACAACAGCCTCTATACAGTAAGATATATTTCTCTCTTATCAAACATTATACGTTTAACTGCAACTGGACATGAAAACTCAGTTATACACTGGACCAGATACTTTTTTTCCATAGGATTGTGTGTGTTCATCTGCACATTCATCGCCCCGTGGCTCTGACAGTCACAGATAAACCAAACGGCAAACAAGCAAAATCTGCCTCTAATTATGTTGACAACAAACACCCCCTACTTCTCAAACAGCAGCATTACATATATTAAGCCCACATTATGAAAATGCAAAATGAGTGAGTATAAAAAACAGAAGACAAAAAGCTGGTAGGACCTCACCTCCTAACTCAACTCTGGAAGTAACAAATCTCTTGCCAGAGGACATAGAAAAGAGGAAGACCCCACCACCACCACCACCCTGGGTATCCGTGTACACACACTGATGCCTGAGTCAGGGGGGATAGAAGGCACTGCTCAAACAGTCCGAGTACAGGTGCACATCTGGATCGCCAAAGTCGGCCAAATCCCCTTCATCAGCACTCGGGGTGAGGGGCTCAACGTCCTCATCTGAGGTGGACGGATGAGTAAGGATGATCCGCGGTATCTGCCAGGAGGTCAGGGATCCACATCCAGTGTCAGTGGTGGTGAGAACAGACACCCAGGAGGGAAGAGATAGAGAGAGAGAGAGAGAGATTAGGAGAGATTTATTGTCAATCATGGGTTAGAAAAGGCAAAATAATCATACAGGGGAAATGATACAGAGGAGTATGCAATTCTGTTGGGATGTATTGTGGCATTTATGTATTTATTTATTTATCTATTTATTTTTATTTGTATATATTACATTGCAGACTGCCCCTCAAATGGCCCGTAATGTATACTATCCCTGTATTTCCCTCTATGTTCCCTGAAAACCCTGTATTTCTTTTCACAATTTGGATTGGTTTTTTTTTCTCTGCATGAAGCCCACAGGGGAAGCCAAACAAACAGCCGTTCAATAAGCCCCAGTCTACATGAACCAAAGCATGCAATTGGTGCTTTATAACTCCATGCCCTGAAAGGCCCGTCTTGTCAGGCTCAAATTGGGGTTGGAAGAGCCATCAGAGACAGGTCTCCTCACCCCTCGCCTCAGGCGCATCGAGAGACATGCTAATGGTTGGCGGCACTTACCGTCATGCTATTTTTCACGACCTGCAGGGCGTTGTTTTTTAGCGAGGCGTCAGCATCCTTCATCAGTTGGCCATGGCCAGACTCAGCCAACAGCCGGGTCTAAAAGAAGACAGTTGTCCACCAAGATGATTGAAATTCAAATAAGGGATTAAGCTTTAATGATTTTGAGTGCTGGCCTTGATGGGTGCAAACAATCACATGCACAATCACAATACACACACACATACACATACACCAAAGAGGTACCCAAAATAAATACATTGATTGAGCCTTCAGCTTCATGCCTACAGTTAAATAAAACTGGTATATACACTAACAACCTCACTCATGTTATATTGCTCAATTATACCACATGTACTGCATGTAGATATTTGCATTTTGTTAACTCAACAGAAATGTTATCACTACAGTAAGCTGTCAATTGGTAATGAGGGTACTAAGTTCATGACAGTTTACAGTTGAGAATCCACACACATAGAAAGGCAGTCCCTTACCACTCCATTTCCATTGCACACTACCACAGCCTCAATCCTCTTGCTCAGGCTGTAGTCGGATGCCTGCAGCTCCACTTTAGGCTGCCTGGGCAGATGCTGATTCCTCCCTGCACCTCCAACCCCTCCACCTCCGTTGCTCCCTGGGTCATGCTGTCTTCCGAGCCCCAGATCCATCGCCCTGGGAGGGACTGGGTCTTCCGGTGGGGCACACGGCTCGAGGGGCGGGGCTCGCGACCTCAGCACCTTCAGCTTGATGCAGCTCCCAGCATTCCTCAGGGCACTGACCGCCTCGTGGTGAGTGACCTCTTGCATGTCCAGACCGTTGACCTGTCAGCACGAGGGTCAAATGATTCTCTCAAAGCACCACTGGGACATACTTAAAGCCAGCTGTGTAATATAAGTGAGAGGAGAAACCAATTCATTTAACTACAGGGTTCTGTATTAGGAAACAACACCACTGACCCATGGATGCACTTCAGGAGCAGAAGGGTGGAGGAAGTGTTTAAGAAAGTAAAGTGAACATTATCGAAACTTATTAAACAAAGCTGATCGGAAGCTGATTTATTTTGTGATTGGTAATCTGAGGATGATATTTTTTGGCTGACATGATTTGGCTGTGAGTGGAGCTAAAGGTTGCTTATGGTTTTGTGTCACAATGCCCTCCACTGGCAAGAAGGGGACTAACAACACAATGGCACAGAAATCATGGCTATGCACATAGAAAATATTTTTAAATTAGATTAACCTGGCAACAAATAAAATCATAGTTGTCCTCCTGGGTCACCCCAGTGTATGTGTATTCTTTTTCATAAACTGCATCCAGATAATACCCTGCATGCAGTGCAATAAAAGCTTGACAAACCGAGCTTAAGGTAGTGGTCTCTGAACAACTCTGGTGCTGGTTAGAGATATCGCTGAACTCTGTCTGCCACCCACCTCTAAAACTCTGTCTCCAACGTGAACCCCAGCCCTCTCTGCTGGACCGCCTTTAGACACTCGTGAGATGAAGATGCCCTGCATGACAAAACAAACAGATAAGCCAGTGAAACAGAAAACAAACAAATAAATAAATGAATAGAAAAGAACCCTTAGGAAAGGGTGGTTTATTTTGCCAGTCCCTTTAAAAAAAGAAGAAGAGGAAGAAGAAAAGCTAGTTACTGGAATTCAGAGCCATCCTGTCGGTCCACAAGGCCTGGATAATTCACTTGGCAAGATGTCATCTTCTGAACTGATCTGCATGTGGTACCATATCAGCAAAGCACCAGCTCCATGCTAATGTCAGTGTAATGGGTTAGGCTGCCCCCAGTCTTTTGGGCTGTGTAGGATGCTACATGTGTGTGTGTGAGTATGTGTGTGTGTGTGTGAGTGTGCGCAGGGCGGTGGGGCTTTACTGACCTCGTCATGCTCCTTGTACGGTAGGGAGCCCTTTCCTCCAGCTATGCTGATGCCCAGGCTCCCGCGCTGCCCGCTAACTTTGATCTGGAGCTAAAGGGGTAATGAGAAGACAGAGGGTAACTGGTCAGGGGTGGGCTCTCAAACCGCAGGATGTGCAGACAAGGCACGAACAAACGTGGGCTCAGACAAGAGACAACATGAACCATTACAACCTTTGGATGAACTGAGTCATTGATTGACATTTAATACTGTTCTGGGGGTGAGGGAGGGCTTTAACAGCTACACTTTGTATTCTACTTTGAGGGGGCTTCGTGAACTGTAAGCAAAGTACTCACACAGATGTGCTAACCTTCACCTGTGCCCTGCACCCCCACGGGTCTGTGAGATCCTGACACAGGGTCCTACTGTGTTGGATGTAAGTGGTTAAGATGGCTTGAAGTCAGCACTTAGCCTGCACATGACATATTCTGAACATTTAAGAGAATGATCTCTTTCTTCCTTGCTTCCCTATGGAATACTCCCCCGTACTGTCATCTATGGACATAATCATCTGCAATCAACTAAGATATTTTTAGGAGCTGGGGGCATCTAAAAGAGGTTTCTACCTCCTGCCTGACACACATCTCTTTCCAGACTGAAAGCAGGGCTAGGAGGATAGCGCAGGTCACTCACTCTTAATGGCACTTGGGAGATGAATGATTTGTTGTACGCTTGAGTCTTCTCAGGCACGGCAGGTGCTGGCGCAGGTCTCTCGTAGGCACCGCTGCCTTCAGGTGGCTCTGGGGCAACGTCTCCATGGTGACAGAGGGCCGACATCATGGCCCGGCACCTTGGGAGCTTCCTGCTGTCCTGGTGAAGCTCGACCAGGTGATGTCTCAGGCCGCGACCAGTCGCCTTGGTGTCAGAGAAGTGACCAGTGGTGTTCTGAGAGACACAAAGAGATGTTCTTATGGTCATTTATTTTTTTCCCAAGAGAGTGTGATTTATGATTTTTTCTAGGCATCTCATAGAAGTCTCAAATTAACAGACTTAAAGGTTCAGTAAGTGATATTATGTAGATAAAGACAAGGTGTCCTCATGACTCTCTAACTTTTGATGGTAATTTTTTTTTTCTTGGTGTCTTTTATTTATTTAATTAGATTTAATGTCTTCGAAGGTTTAGGTCTAAGGGTTTGAGGGAATACTGAGAATCAACTATTGACTAGCAAGCTTTCAGGAGAACATCTCTTTATTAATATGCAAAGACTGACACGCCACAAAAAGTGTTCCTGATCGCTTTTATGGAACGTGACTTTACTTTGTCAGCATGAGACACCTGGATCTCTTCTGGGTTTTTGTCACAGTTGGAGTTGCGTAGCCTGACGTCTTCACCGGTAGCGTTGTGATTTAGGGGGTGGCTGCTGGACGGAGGCTCTCTGCTCGTGCTTGACACCCAGCGCAGGCTCGGAAGTGTCCAGGTGTGGCTGACGATGCTGCTGCTACTGCTGCCGCTGCTGCCGGTTCCACTCGCAGCGTTCACACTGGGCTTAGAAGCCTTGGCTCCCTGTGAGGTGGAACACATCACACGTGTCACATCCCAGCAAGAAATGAACAGCCTCAGCCATGCACGAGCCTTTGGGCGTTCCCTTTCATGGCCGTTTCCAGCACAGAGAAGATCAAAGCAATCTGCGGGCCAGATCTGTTTCATGTTATGTTCACCAATCTACTGTGTACATATTGTACAGCCACACTTCAAACCAGAAATTTACATACACTGCAGAACAACACAATTTTTTTTTTCCTTGACTGTCGAGCAATGATCAGAATCTTTTTATAGGTAAGTTAATATCATCAGAAAATGTAGTATTTGTTCTATTTGTTAAATGTCAAAACTTGGCAGTTGTGGTCTAGTGGTTATAGCCTAAGGGGCCTGTAGGATAACTAAAGGGTGGCAGGTTGGATCACCAACATGAAGGGAAATGTGGGTGGGTGGTAAGAATAATGACTACAGTAGGCCTATTTATTTCTCTTTCGTTTCGAAGCCGAAACGTACGAATGGATGATGCCTATCATCTCCTACTTTTTCTGAAGTCAACTTTAACCAACCCTTTGAAAAAAGGGCAGTAAGCGCTCTGACGTGCGCAGGCAACTACTTAGACAGCCCTGCGTGACGTCAGAAAGTCTATATATTGACTGCGCTTACGCTTCAGGTCCTCTTTGCCTCTTTCACCTCGCCTACTGCCTGTGTTTCTGAGTCGCTTCTTGTTTGCTTTCGCAAATATTCCTAAAACCAACGGCTTTTTTGAAAGCCCAACACAAAAGCTTTTTTAAAAGCTCTCCGAGGGATTTCCGTCTTGCTCCAAGTGCTCACGCCGGTCCCTGACTTCTGGTACATCGAGACGCAAGATGGCAACTCGTCGTTGTACCGACTGTGATCGCCCCCGACCGCCATGCTGTTTGCTTCATCTGCATGGGGAGTGAGCATGCTATGCTAGCATTTTCGCAGCCTGATCTCTGCTCGGCTTGCAAACGCCTCTCTCCCGCGGCCATCGCTAATAGAGAGGCATTTTTCGTGGGCTCCACTGGTAGTCCAGGGGCGGCTTCCACCCCCGTTGGCGTCAGTGCCCCTCCTGCCCGCCAGTTCGCCGAGCTTTCCCCGGCGTCCTCGCACCCGGATGGGCTACTCGGCCGGTCTTCAGTGGCTACTCGGCCGTCGGTTAGCTTCTCAGCGGCTAGTCAGCTACCAGCTAGTCAGCTAACCGCGGCCCATCTGGCTAGCCCTGCTAGCTCCATCGGCGCTGCCTTTGCCTGCGAGGCTACTTCGCCGCCTCACGTCGACGATTCAGACGACCCGGTCATCGAGGCTGTGGATGAGGAGGAGCTCACCTCACCCTCACCTGATGCCCTTCCCCTCCCTGCTCACCCCACGGTCGTGGCGGATGCGCAGGCCTCCTTGGAGGCTCCCTTCGCCGCCATTGCCCCTATTCAAGGACACGCGGCATTCTATGCGATGGACGGAGCGGGTGCCATCGGCCTCGCACAGCTCCCTCGCGTTGAGGATACGGTCGCTGGTTGTCTGGCGCCATCTTCCGCCGCCACCTGGACAACGCCTCCTGAGCTTCCATCTAAGCCGTGCCAGCGCACGGAGAAGCTCGTTTCCAAGGCCTTAATTTGTACTGGCCAGGCAATTAGGGTGTTGAATACCGCCTTCCTCCTCTCCTCTCTGTCTGAGGAACTGCCTCTCCGCGCAGCCATCGGATCTTACCCTCCATCAGCTGCACAGGGCCACCGCTCTCACTTCAGTGGCCATCAGGGCGGCCATTAAAGCCGACGGGTGTTCCCTTGGCTCTCTGGTCATCATCAACAGGCACCTCTGGCTGAATCTTTCTTCCATGCCAGAGAAGGAGAAGAGACATCTGATGAACGCTCCAATCTCCGCTGATGCACTGTTCGGCCAGGCGCTGGAACTCCAGCGCGATCGCTTAGAGAAGACGAAGTCGGCGGCTCAGGCCCTGCAACCCGTACTTCCTAAGCGTGGCCCGCCTCAACCAGCCACTCCGGCTGCGCCTCAGCGCCAGTAAAGGCCTCGGCGTCACCTGGGCGCCGTCGGGGCTTAACGTCATGCAAGGCGCCAAGCGCACGGCGTGCGTAAGCTGAATGCGTGGTGGAGACCGAACCGGTGCCCCGGTGCGCGACAGCGCTGACAGAACAGAAAGCGTCCTCCGGCCGGAGCCGGGGCTCATCGTCAAACATTGCCCCAGAGGGGCGGGAATGTGTGTGCGGGATGTTTGACGATGAGCCCCGGCTCCGGGCGGAGGACGCCGCGACCTCCGCGTCCTCTGTCTCACTCGCCTCCGAGCAGTGGGCGTGCGACGCGTCAGAGTCGCTTACGGTCGAGAAGCACTCCCCAACCACTCTCGCCGCCTCTGTCGGCCAATTTATCGCCCAGGTAAGGCATCTGCCATCGTGCGAACGGGAAACTTCTCCCCCCTCTTCACTGACGTCGCTGACGCGCGCTCCAGGTCGGCCGCCCCACGGGGCGTCGCGAGTGATGTGCGCGGCTCGCCAACCACGCGTGAGCGCCAAGGGGTCTCACACACGGTCGGCTTGCCCTCAGCCCCCACGCTACGACGGGTCTCTGCCCTTTCAGTCAAACACTCTTCAGCTTCGCGGACAGCCTCAGTCACTGACCTCGGCTCCCTTAGTGCCACTCGGGGGCAGCATAGCACTTTGTTTGTCTTTGCTGCCTCCTCATTCCGCCTCTCTGCTCAGGCAGAATTGGGCGATGTGCACAACGTCACGTTGGGTTCTTTCAACAGTGTTGAAAGGCTATCAACTGCAATTCAGGTGGCCACCCCCGCCATTCAGAGGTGTCATGGAGTCAGTGGTGCCCCCCTCCAGGGCCCCTACTCTCAGACAGGAGCTTCGCGATCTTTTGAGAAAGGGCGCTATTCAGCGCGTAGATCCGACGCTCGCGCGCGCAGGTCGTTACAGTACGTACTTCCTTGTGCCCAAGAAGTCGGGCGCTTTTCGCCCTATTCTAGATCTCAGAGCGCTCAATGCTTCGCTCAAACCTCTCACCTTTCGCATGCTCACGGGGCGTATGGTGGCAGAGTCAGTCCGCCAGGGGGATTACATGGTCACCATAGACCTTCAGGACGCCTATTTCCACATAGGTATAGTCCCAAGGCACAGGCGTTTTCTACGCTTTGCCTTCGAGGGCAGAGCATACGAGTATGCAGCCCTCCCTTTCGGTCTGTCTCTAGCACCTCGGTGCTTCACCAAGTGCGTGGAGGCGGCGATCGCTCCTCTACGCACACAGGGTATCAGACTCTTCAATTACTTGGACGACTGGATGCTGCTGGCGGGTTCCAGACAGCTCCTAACGTCACAGGTTCACACTGTATTGCGTCACCTGCACGATCTGGGCTTCCTAGTAAACCTAAACAAGTGCATGCTCTCTCTCTCTCAGGAGGTCGAGTTCTTGGGCATGAGGCTGAACTCTCAATGAGAGCGACGCTCGCTCCGAAGAGAATACAGGACGTCAGGGCGTGTCTACGCCACTTCAGACTAGGTGCCTGCGTTTCGACCAGGCTGTGTCTCAGACTGACAGGCCTCCTGTGCGCCGCGGGTGGCGCTGTCCCCCGGGTGGCGCCTTCTACACTTACGCCCGCTGCAGCTCGCCTTAGCGGAACTGGGTGTGTCCTCCAGGTCGAACCCCGCCCGTCGGATCTTTGTATCCAGACACATGTGGCTAGCCCTCGCGCCATCGTCCTTCACCAGAGGCGGCGCACTTGGCGCTGTAACCAGACGCATGACGGTGACCACCGACACGTCCAAGAGCGGCTGGGGCGCCGTCTGCTGCGGTCGCCCTGCCAGAGGGACGTGGGGCACAGCCTCCAGGAGACTACACATCAATGTGTTGGAGCTCCTAGCTGTCTTTTGCGCTCTGAAGGAGTTTCTCCCTCTTCTCAGAGGGGAACACATTCTAGTGTGTACGGACAACACCACAGTAGTGGCTTACCTCAATCGCCAGGGCGGCACACGCTCTCCCGACCTGTTTCGCCTGGCGTACAACCTGCTCACCTGGGCCTCCCTCCACCCGTGGAGTGGCGGCCTCTTGGGCCTTCTGGAAAGGCGTCCTTATGCAGGATATCTGCCTGAGCGCGTCGTGGGCCTCAGGCAACACCTTTGCGCGTTTTTATGCACTGGACGTCACCAGGCCGGGCGTAGCAGAGAGGGTTCTCTCTGGGCCCGGCGGCGGTCCCGTGGGTCTTTCCACCTCGGGCTCCTCGGTGTAGGGCTCTTGAGGCTTGGTTGTAGTGATCCATTCGTATGTTTCGGCTCTGAAACGAAAGAGAACGTTACGGATACTAACGTATCCTCGGTTCTCTGAGTGAGAAGCCGAAACGTACGCTTCGGGCCTCAAGTCGCCGACGCTGGCGAGCTTGGCAAAGAGGACCTGAAGCGTAAGCGCAGTCAATATATAGACTTTCTGACGTCACGCAGGGCTGTCTAAGTAGTTGCCTGCGCGCGTCAGAGCGCTTACTGCTCTTTTTTCAAAGGGTTGGTTGAAGTTGACTTCAGAAAAAGTAGGAGGTGATAGGCATCATCCATTCGTACGTTTCGGCTTCTCACTCAGAGAACCGAGGATATGTTAGTATCCGTAACGTTTTTGTTTCTGTCAGAAGAACTGTCACACAATAAACAGGACTAGCTGTGGCCATTGAATACCCACCTTACTAAAACGCCAGGCACTTCATCTTATGGAATTATGCAGTAAAACTAATCAAATGCTTGGCTTTTAAATTGAGTAACTAACACAGCTGTTTTTTTTATTTTTATTATTTCTAACATCTTTTATGGCATTGTTGTGAGCTGTGACCTTGTGGCATGGACATCAAAGACAGATTTGTTGATTGAGTTATTTGCTAGTTTTAAATGTCCACAAAATTCAAAGAAAAAGAATATTCAGTGATCAAATTTTGTCAACACACATACAGTACATACAGTTCACACATGTTCACAGTCTACAAACGTTTATTCCTTTCTTTCACATAATGGATAATCCTATAGCATCCAGCACAGAAAGACCTAGGAAGAGTCAAAAATAAACAAATCATCATGTGCATTGTCAGTATGCTAGTTTACAGCATACTGACAATAGTCTGTATGCAAGTATGATATTTTTGGTCCCAATAGATTTAAAGTCATCTGCACCACAGTAAATGCATTAGATACTGTATTTAGCCTAAACATAGCAAGCACTCATTGGTAGAACAATAGGCAATACTCTTCTGCGTTGAAGATTCACAATGAGCTGATTATTTTAATTGTGGTTGTCTAATGTTTTACACTGTCCAATCAATTCCTTGTTTGCTCTGTTATGTGCACAAGGGGGGGGGATTATGAAGTGATATTAGTGTTATTTTAGGTTTGGCTTTAGTAATAGTGACATAACTGTTGTCCCTATAAAATTCATTTTGGAGGTAATAGGCTACAGGCACAACCACCTGCATTCACACAAACTAAAGTGAAGCCTTTGGCCAAATTGGGGAAGGGACTGAGCATAAACCCCGGGGAGGCTCATGTGTGACTAGACTGCACACAAGGACAACACGCACAAACTGATTGAGGTGTCTGGCCGCGTGTGCTTTGCAGTGGCTGAGCAGCTATCACATCCTGTTTTTGTGACTTGAGTTTATTTCTCATAAATGTTTGATCGTTACTCACAAATGTCTCTTTCAAATGTTTTTTTTTTCATGTAGGCCTACAGCCAAAATGCAACTGAAACCTATTAGCACTACATACAACTAAATTTTTTTTAACCCAATATAACTTAGAAATCATGTTTACCGCAAACTATTGGGAAAACAATGAGGCATATATTCACTTTATAATGACAATCTAGGCTACACATAATGTTACGTTACAATAAGAATGTAATTGACTTTAATGAAATTTTCCCACCCCCCTGGCAAATTCAACCTGGCAACAGGCAGTTGGACCAAAGACGGTTGTAAAGAATCTTTGATTGGACCATGTAAATGTAGAAAGTGTATCCTTCTCCATTTACGCAACTGCGGGCCTCTGTTCAGATTGGCCCGTTTCAGCGCTGCCATTTCTAGTTTGATATTTACATGTAGAAGCAGGCAGGAGAACTGCGTTGAAGTTTTGGTATGGTCCATTGGATACCTTAAGCTCCCTAAATTCAACAATAACAAGGTAAATGCAGTTTTGCATTAGCCCTTTAAGAGTTTCCAGTGATCATACCGTGGGAACACAGAATTTGATTCAAAGGTAGTGGTTTTAAATTAACCATTCCAATTTCTCCATAGGTGTTTTTGAAAAATTTGGTTCTAAAGATTTTCAAGAGTCAGCTCAGTCTAAACTGCTACAGGGTATAATGACCACATAAAATTCCATTG
Source organism: Limnothrissa miodon (assembly GCA_017657215.1). NCBI lineage: Eukaryota > Metazoa > Chordata > Actinopteri > Clupeiformes > Clupeidae > Limnothrissa > Limnothrissa miodon. The sequence continues at coordinate 34,801 of JAGFZM010000146.1, forward strand.
TGAGCAACACAAGTCATTGCAAGTTCACCAAGGCCTAGAGTGAATTCAACTTTAATAATGTAAAAAACATTAACTGATAATATTTAAACTCCCTTGTCCCACCATCAAAAATGTGAATGCTGTTTACTACTACTCTACCACTCTGCCTGGAGCTAGTGTCAGATATAGACAGCAGCTGAATAAAGAGGGAAAAGGTAAAATAACCCCAGGAGAGGTGCTTGTGAGCATTTCCCCAAATGAGGATTTCCCCAAATAGTGGCGTGTTCTTTTAATTCGGTCTCATGGAAGCTGAAAAGTCATGAAATTTGCCAGACAGATATGCATAGCAAATCAGCATTTGTGAGAACCAGCCTACCATTTAGATGGTATTCACGTGAAGTCATATGAGGGTTGGATAAACACAGGTTATTCCCATCAGTCAACCAGTATACAGTATGCACTGTGCAGTTCTGGGTGGAGGGTAGTAGCTAACACTTCAAGTCAAAAAACCTTACGTACAGTACCTTCTGAAAGAAATATGAAGTGGGTTCATGACAAAAAACAAACAAACAAAAAAATAAAAAAAAACTTCAACTTCAAAACTCTATTAGCTCTCAAAGCAAACTTTTGAACTCACTCCAAATTTGCTTTAGGAGATTATAGCTCACTGTGATGGCATTTGGAGAAAAAACTGATATGGCTGATATTTAACACTGACATTTTGAAGCTGTATTACTGGCATTCCTATCACTGACAACTTAGTCATCCGTGTTCACCTAAATATTTTAGAAATGCCTAACCAGACGTTAACATTCTGTACACGTCATAGAAACGATTATAATATAAATTCTAAAATAATACCAATGTGAGAAGACATTCAGAGTTAGGAGGCTCTGCACATAAAAAGGACCGTTTTCAAGAAACAAATTCACGGCATACTTGCAAATAGATCCAAATTAAATGGCTGCATATAATTCATCTGCATCTTTAAACCAAAATGCTTAATATAGCCTACTGTACAATCTGCGTTTCAAAACTTTAAGGTGAATCTGACATTCTTGATATTTGAGGCAACATTCTTGTATCATCAGAAAATATTAAAGTAAATAGTGATTGTAACAATTTTAACAATAAAGGCAATAACTGGTCATAATGGACCAGAGGATACAAACAAACATGTACTTTTAACATCCATATTTGCATAAATTAACTTAAAATGAATGAATAAATGAATTCTTGAAAAAGAATCACCCACCCACCTTTCCCCATACATCATGCAACACATTTGACACTTAAATTAACACGCACACAAACACACACACACAAGACAACACAGAGGTCAACAGAGAAGGTCTGAAAAGCATGCAAGGTCACGGCACGACACTGAAGCTGCAGGACTAAATGGATTGAACGGATGCTGTTCCAGGAGTTCAGCTGATGGCCTCTCAGCTCATCAGACCCTTTGGACATCCCCAAGTAATCCCAGTGAAATGTTGTTCATTCAGATACCCTCTGGCTTTGTCCTGGCAGATTATTATGGGATTGATGAAAGGATGGAGGTGGATTTCTCAGCATCTCATGGATGATGTTTTTGATTATGTCTCTCAGAGAAGACTGATAGTGTATTCATTGAGCATTGTGCATCAAATGTTACCTCAGGAGAAATATGTATATAACCTCAATTACCATCACTCTATGGCTAATTCCTAGTAAAAAACAAAATCATAATTTGTGGTTTCACAAATCCATTTTATTGTATCAGTGGTTAAAAGTCCAAGTTTTTTAAGCACAAACGATGTGCCTTTTTGAGATTTTTATGCAGCTTGATCATTGGAAAAATAATAAAAGTTAAATCATTAAAAAAAGAGCAATATCCATCATTCACTCCTGGATACAGTTAAAAATACAAAGTAAAACTTAGGTCTGTAGTGTACCATTATGAAGAAGCGGTTTTGATAAAGTGTAAGAAACCCTTGCAAAAGTGCATTTTATATTAATGACAACAGCATTTTCTGAAATCATAACTATACAAATAATAATTTGAAGTATAAAATGTACATTATTTTATTACAAAATGATTCTTAGTGTACCGGTTTGACACGATAAAGTACATTTAAAAAATATCTGTGGCCACTGTCAATTATGACTCTAAAACCTAAAGCAAAATACAGAGGTGCGATTAAAGAGGAAAAGTCAGACAGCCTCCCCACTTGCCTCCAACTGTGGCTGTGAGGTGGTAATGGAGATTTCACAGTGTGCTCTGCGTTAGCCCTTAACAAAATGTGGCGTTATATCCAAGCACAGGTCCACAGACAAGAAAAAAATGAATGATCCATAAGAAGTGTTGAGGCAATGAAGACTTTTTGAAAGCTTTAGAAAATATGACTTTTAAAACTTATTTTCTCCTTTTCAAAAGAATTATACTGTGCCCACTTATAAGTACATGGTTAAATTCTGCCTTTGATCGAGAAACCTGCTTTACACTTTTTAAACTTTACACCGTCACAGCTGCCAAGAGTATAAAAGTAATATTCACAAGTATCTATACAATAATTTTCAAATCAAATCAGTAGGTCCAAAAAAGCTTGGGTCTTATGCATCCCCAAATAAGTAAAAAAAAATCAAGTTTCCACCCAGTGTCTTAAAAATAGAACAAATATATATTTATATATATTTAAGATTTTTCCAGATTTGTTTTATGGTAAGACTTTTAATAGTGCAACTACCTATTTACCATCTCTACAGAATTTTTTTTTAAAAGCACTGGATTTTAAAAAATATATACACAAACTCTCTCGCTCTTACACGCACATACACACATATTAAAAAGCACACCTGTGCAGATTATTGCTGTGGACATTTTTGAGAAGGCACATGGACTGTGGCATCGTGGTGGCTTTAACCTACAGCCAACTAGGACAAAGAGATGAAGGGGCTGAGGCAGCCATGGTAGTCCCCGTTCTGATCCACAGGGGGGAGGGGAGGGGAGGGGTGCCATGGTGGGTCCGTCTGGGTGAGCAAGGGTTGGTGAGGAGGGGAGATCTGGGTGTTAGAGTGTGGGATCTCAGAATCCCCCAACGGAGCGCGGGAAGTTCTGGCATGTAGCAGAGGAGTGGTGGTGAGAGAGACACGAGGTAAGAACACATCGCTGAGGTAAGGAGAGGGGACAGCGAGAGACGAACTAGCGAGCGAGTGAACCAGCCAGGAGGAGCAGGACAGCGAGGTCACACAGACGTGGTCACGCGGTCGGCAGCGTTATTGACCTCGTTTTTGTTGGAGTCCAGGCCTTTGGCAGCGTTCATGTCGTTGCGGAGGTTCTCGGCAGCCTTCTTCATATTCTTCAGCTCGCCAGGGTGAGGCGTTGCTCGACGCATGAGGGTTCCCTGTGGAGCAAGACAGAACACAATCAAAACAAGTCAGACATTTAGATAAAGCGCCTATCTGTTGATCACTCACTAATTCACTCAGTCACTCATTCATACGTTCATGCATCCATCCATCCATCCATCCATCAATCCATATTCAGTGACATCCATGAAACAAATAAGAAAGACAACTAGCGATCAGAGCAGCCTTTTTTAACGCCATTTAAACAGAAACTACTACGAAAATCGACAACTAGTGACACCATGGTGAAGAGAACACAAATTAGGCTACCACACAAATTACCCGGAATTAATTGTTTGGAATTTAACAGTTTGGAATTAAAATATTCTTTATCTAACTACAAAAACAAATCTGAGACATGCCGTCACAGGCCAGTATAATAAAAATGCTGTACCGCTGGTGAAATTTACATCGTACATCACTTACACCATTTCTACTGCCCAGCTATACATTCAGCACATTTCAAAAGCACCTTTAAGCACAAGGTCATGGGTCTGGTTCTTGGAAGGTGCTTTTTCCTAGAAGTGAGAAAGATGCACAACAATATGATTCAATAACAATAAATGACCTTATCATCGTCGTCATCGTCGTCATCCTCCAGGAAGCGGATGGCGCTGATCCGGTTCCGAGCCGGCTCGTCCCAAGTGGTGTCAGCCATTTCGTTCACCAGACTCTCCAAGGCACCGCAACGGGCCAGGTTATCCAGGCCTGCATGAGATCAAAAAAACAAGTTAATTCAAACAAACAAACAACACCACCACGAACATGAGCTCGAAAAGGTCACAAAGCCAAGGCCGGCCTCGCCAAAGGTTAGCACTGTCTAAACAAAGTCTGAATAAAACATACAGTAGAACAACACCCAGGTTATCCTGACTATACAACTAAATAACACAACAATAAACCCAAAAAACAAAACAAAAAAAGGACAGCTATTAAAGCCTTAAATAAACAGCCATAAAGACTTAAATAAAAAGAAAAAACCAACCATTAGGACTTAAATGTAAAATTAAGCAAGACGTCACACCACATCCCAGTCCAGCACGGCGTGATTAAACACCTAAACATAGCACATCACCCACAATCACACAGTGCGTAGGCCATGCCTGACCAGACTGCCATGGCACGGCACACCAGTGAGGAAATCCGGAGCACAGTCTGTGCACTGCACAGCACAGCACAGCGGATCAGGTGGTAGTGTGGCAGCCCAGGCTCCAGTAATCTCACCCTGCTTAGCCACCACATTAAACCCCACTGAGGATGTTTTAATACAGAGCTGTGTGGTGACTGAAGCAAGACAGGGGTGTGTGTGTGTGTGTCTCAAATGAGAAGCCAGGGTAAACCAAGCAATGCCTGGCTGACTGCAGGCTTAAAGCCTGGCTGGATTTGTTTATAAAGACCATAATAAGGGTGAGGCACAAGTGTGTGTGCGTGTGCATGCGCGTGTTAGTCTGAGACAAAGAGAGACTTAAATGCATGATAAAGATAGTGAGAGGAGAGAGAAACAAGAAGGCAGTGAGGCAAGAGAATCGGGAAAGGATGCACACGGGAGCAGGAGGGCGGCGGGCGGCACGAACTTTGTGGCCACTGAAGCCAGAGCAAAAGAGGAAAGTAGGGGAAGGTGTGAGAGGTGAGCCGTTTCAGTAACCTCGCCCTCCCCATTAGCATTAACACCCCACCCGTATCCAGCACTGCAGGCCAGGACCTGGTCACGGTTGATCCCAGCCAGCAAGCCAAACTGGGGGAGTCTCATGAGAGGCTAAGAGGAGGGCTTGGGGATGCCAGATCACAGTTTCAAATCCCTGCTTAGTCACAGGCTTACTGCAAGACAATCTGCCCCTGCCACCCACCCCCTCCCCCCCTCCCCTTTACCCCCACACACCTTCCAAGCTCACCCTGGCTGACTTGACCTCTGCAAGGCCCAAACAGGCTCGCACTCGCACAAGCGGGGCAGGAGTCACGGAAGAGGCAGCCGCTACCAGCTCATGGTGTGAGGGAAAGGAAACGTCCAAACAAGCAGTGCGGCTCAGGTTTCGTTACGTTCGGCTTTGGGGGGTGGGGGGTCGATACTCTGACCTGGGGTCAGGAGAGTGGGGGGCTGCTGGGGGCATAAAATAATTACTATAATCCCAATTGGATAAGGCACAGAATTTGGCTACCCAACAGCTCTCGATGTGTCTGTGTCGAGCTGCAAGCTTTTAATGGCTCGGGGCCAGTCGCAGCTAAGCCTCTTTGGCCGACCAATCTGTGAGGGCATGCATGCATGTGTGAGAGTGAAAGAGTGAAGATGACAGGGCGAGAGAGAGAGACAGAGAGAAAAAGCAGAGAAAGAAAGAATGAAAGAAAGAGAAGTATCACAAGAACACGGGTGTAAGAGACTGAGTCGCACTGACACTATACAGTCAGCTGCAGGCAAAATGACACCACACACACACGCACACACACACACACGAACACAGACACACACACACACACACACACACACACACACAAAGCTGAGCCTTAGCGGGCCCTGCTCCATCACAAGCCCCATCAGTAAACACACAACGGCTTTAAAAGCAATTACTGCTCAGCTGCCCGAGTGTGGCTTCGAGCACTGCAATCAGTCGGAGACGACGAGCTGCATCATTAGTGTATGATAATTCTGAAGAGCGTTCTCCTCGAAGTGGCCACTGGATAGCCTTGGAGCCCGCGCATTTACATCAAAATCTCGTCGGTGCTTGTGCAAGATTTCCCACCAGCTCACTACACTGCATCCCGACACCATCCACCACACCCTCAAGCCCCTGGCCTGGAAACCTCATAGACTTAATCGTCATTGATAAATGTCATTATTGGTGGATTAACGGTAGTTAAGTGCTTAAGGTTAAATGAAATGCTAACTGCTCATAGTCTCTTCAGTGGCATTTGATGTAGCAGCTGAACAGGGTTGCTCAAGCAAACAGCAACAGAGTCTGACAGGAACTCAGGAAAAACAAACACTGCTTTCTTCTGCATAAGATAGGAGTTGAGCATGCGTCACTTTGAATTAGGGAAATGTACATTCATTTGATTAAATTATGTATACATGCAAACTTTAGGTTATTTAATGAAGCCACACTTGCTTTAACTACACCTTTGCACACTCCTGCCATTATCTAAGTTGGCTTCATGGTAAAGCCATCTGAAATTTGCTTTCCTGGTCAAGGAGGAGTTTCCAGGGAGCATTTGTTGGCTTCTCTCTCTTTCTTTCTCTGGGTAAATAAATCCATTCCATACCCAAGGACAAGGTTGCAAGAGTTACTGCAATAGCACAAATCAACTGCGCATGTGAGCATGTTGCTACACCAAATTCATCCATTCATACCACAGGTGTTGCAAACTTCTCTTCATTTAACCTGTGTGGACATGTTATGCTAACTGTGGAGATAGGCCTGAGCTGTACATACGACCCATACGAACAAGCAGTACATATTCCACGCATTCAGCGATGCCCTTGAGTCTATGTAATGCCCATCGTGACCTTGTAAAAAGGTTGCCTGCATTCTGGTTTCGGATGAAAGAAAGTACAGCGGAACCTCTGGGAGATTTTATGCAAGGCTGTTTTATGTTTAATTCCCTGGTTCATTTAATTCCTACACACTCTATAAGGATGCTAAACCCAGGTGAAGAGAGTGGCATCTTGGAGAGCCCTCCAACTGCTTGCTAGCTTTAGGCACAAAGATCAAGCACAAAGAATCTCTGACAAGGCCAGCAAGGCAAACGGGAACTGCATGAAAGACTGCATGAAAGGCTGCATTCAAAGGCTGTGAATTCATTAGAACTAACACTAAACACAAAATCCAAAATCCAGGAGCCAGCTGAACCTGCCACAATAAAGGCTTATGGTAATAAAAGGGTCAAAGTTCATAAACGATCCTGGTTAAACAACAACAGCGCCACCTTTAGGGCTAATTACAGTATAAAGCCTTACCTTGATTTAACACCCACTGAAGGAAATGAACCACATTTGCAGAGAGTATACCATTGACTATACAATCATTTCTACTATTTTAGGTCAAACATTTTATCTACATGTCTGTGGAAATTCTGATTCATCCAGGTCATGGTAGTCATACTGTTCAGTTATAAGCAACTGGACTTCTTTTGGAGCTTGAAGATGTTTCACTTTCTATCTAGAAAGGTTCATCTTGATCTTAATCATCTTAATGACCCATTCAACCCCAATCTTACACACTGACTATGCTACTGCAATTATGTTAATGAGTGAGTCATGTGACCCACTGGTCACAGGATGAAGGGTGTTGGTCTACCGTTCACATTACACCCACATGCCAGGAGATCTAAACTCCTAATGTTCCCACTTCCAGTTAGAAAAGTCTTCCAAGCTCGAAAGGAAGTTCCGTTGCCTACAACTAAATACTATGCCATTTTATCTACAGCGATTTGACAGAAGCCACATGGTACGGAGGTGATCAGAGAGTGAGGTGTGGAGGTGGTTTTGAGCAGCATTGTATTTTGTTTTACCTTTGTTGTCGGGCTCACAGGGCTGCTGTGGCAGAAGCACACAGGTGAGCACCTTCTCCCCGGACTCGGGGTCCACGTCCGTCTGGAAGGTGAGCAGCGGTTGTGACTGGTTCTCAGACAGCCACAGCGCTTTGAGACGCAATGAGGTCAGAGACAGGGGCAGGTAGGCCAGCCTGAAAAGGTAAGGGAGGGAGGGAGATAAAAGAGAGAGGGATGAAAATCACAGAACAGGGTATATCGATTTAAGACATACACGTATATTTGTATATTTTTGTATTTTTTCCTAGTATTTCTATATATTTAAACTGCATAGCACATGTTAAGGCAAATGTAACATTAGCTTTGAAATAATATTACCTCTACTGTACATACACTACAGTGCTTATTCTCCATCACACCAAATACAGATTTTACAATACATCACAAAAAGTCCCATATTACAGTAACCAAGACTTTCAATTATTTTAAATTATTTTGCAAATAAAATATTTTATATCCATGGATTATTTGATATCCATTGGAGTGGGTCCAAATAAAATGTGGGTTATGTTAAAATATATATTTGTTATAAAATATATTTGATATGTAAAATAAAAATGCATCAAATATATTCTGTTGATCACTGCATTATTGAGTACATGTTCATTCTTTGATCAACGTACCGATCGAACCAAATGGTTATCCCAATACTTAACAGGAGTATCAAACTGGAACTTTAAAACAGTATCATCTCTGTGCCATCACAGAATTACCAAAGGCAACTTCCACATCAGATGGACTTTATGCAATCAGGGTCCAAGGCCACCCAGCAAGCACGCTCTCATTCTTAAGGTGTCAACCCATCATACACACAGCAGAACAAAACCAGGCTCTGTTTCCTCTTCAAGTGACGCAAGGTAATTAAGCATAATTCCCTCTCTGCGCCATGGTTGTGGACACAAGTCAGACACAAAGCTATAACCTGCTTGACCCAAGAGCAAAGGCCTCATGTGTAAACCCTACTTGCATTTGAAATCAGCAAGTCAAGTAAGCCTCAATGCATGCGTAACTAGATGCAGCAGGGCGGTAGGGAATTGCCTGCCAGACAGGCCTTTGGTCACATATGGCAGATCAACCTCGGCATCAACAGAGCATCAGCTTCCCCTCAGAATAATGCACACAGTCAGGGTATAATCTCTGCAAATGAGCTTGGTGGGGTGAGGGACCTAGGTCTGGTATTCTGACCATGTCTAAAACCGTGATTAGTTCAGTATACATACATATTGTGTGTGTGTGTGCGTGTGTTTGTGTTTTGAGGGAGGTATTAAATTGCAGATCACTGGGTTAATGAGTGTCTGCGAAGTCCCACCTGTTTCCCGACACATCTAATACGTGCAGCTCAGTGGCCTGTGACAGCTCGGCGGGAATGTATTTCAATTGATTTTCACGCACACAGAAGACATTCAAGCTGCTGCAGCCGCCAATCTGCCAAAAGAGAAAAGGACACAAGACATAACAGTTCAAAGCATTAGCATTACATGCACGGTGCAGTATGCAAGCAAACAAACTAACAAAAAACACACACACACAAAATGAATGAACGTTTCTATTATGTTGAAGTAAAAAAAATGATCTTCTGTGCATTTGAAGTTTCATTTATTGCAGCCGTTTGAATGTGGTAGTAACAGAAAAATCATTGGTGATGTTAAAGTAAATGGTTGCTGGTCAGAGGGAGAGTTACACATATAAACATAAAAATAATGGTTAAAATACATAACATCAAGATGTTACTTTCTTCCAAATGCAACCGACTTTACAGGGCACAACTCACTACCTCACTGAAATCAGGCAACCGGACTCATTCATTCAATTCCCGAGTTTGCCATTGGCGTGGCGAGAACAATGCGTCACATGCAGAACATCAATTTAGAATTGTTGGGACAAGCAAATGACTGATGAAATGAATAGATTAGTTATTGAATTAATTAGTTAAATCATTCATTAACCTACCTAAACAGTTGTCCCAAATAGACTCAGAAAATACTGCTTACACCTCTTATCTAAGATGTTGACAGAGCATCAATATCGTGTGTTAACAATGACTGTGAGACTGACATTAGAGGCAATTAGTTGTAGCCTGCATTGTTAATGGCTTGGCAGAGTCCAGACAGCAATCAACTCCATCAGACAGAGCAATACCCGAACAAATCTCTCTCTCTCTCTCTCTCTCTCTCTCTCACACACACACACACACACACACACCTCAGCTTCACTGGTTCAATAAGAGTTCAATAGGAAGTGTTTAATGGTAAAAGCATTACTGCTTACAAATCACAGCTCACATGAAAGCTACAGAAACAACAGAAAAACAACAGAAAAAAAAAACAAAAAAACACAACATCAACAAATACTTCATGCCAGAAACTAAACGAGTACCAACAATCCCTCAACAGAGTTGGAGGGGCAACAGTGATGAGCCATCAGATGGCATCAGGTGACCTCCAGTATACTGTAAGCATCACACAGACACAAACAATGCCGATGATGTGAACATATGGCCATAAAGCTTAGCCAGATGATTCGCAATGGCTTTAAAGCTGACTATCACCACAACAAAGCTGTTTAGGCCCATTGATATACCTTACTGAAAACAACCTCCATGTGCTAGCCCAGAAAACACACACATACGCTAAAGTAGCAGATGTTTTAAAGTGAATCGCCATCATACAAGTGCTTAATATATAAGTGCAAGTGAATGTGACCTCTGACGACTGCATTTCCTGCAGGCGCCAAGACGCGCTGCCATACAGTAGCTTTGGCTGTGGCTACTGAGCTTGTGTCATTTAGACACTGTGGAGAGTATAGTCTCTCTCTCTCTCACTCTCTCTCTCTCTCTCTCTCTCTCACACACACACACACACACACACATACACACACACAGACAAGGCCTTCTGCATCTCTTACACAGAGCTATTGTGTGTCTGTTTTAAAAGAGCTTTTCAGATTACGCCTTCACACCAGAGTCTGTCCACCCTCCTTGCCTGATCAAAACTGAAAGAAAAACATGTTTTGGACCAAAGCACATCGAAGCACAATGCACACTCAGCAAAGTGTAGCGAAAAATGCATTCAAGTTTGAAGTGGCCCCTCCACACACTTAATATCACTTACATATATAAACTTAGTACAAGCACGTACTTCATGTATTTCAATGCTGCCAAAAAACAAACTACTCAATGCCAGGGCTTCGCTAGTTTGACCTTTGACATCTTCAGAAAGATGATTCATTTCTTAGGTTACTTGTTAACCGTCGGGCCATGGCAGAATTGTTCCATTTAATAAGGGGGTGGGGTGGGGGGGGTTGGGGGGTAAAGTCCAGGCGTTAGCGCCAGAGGACACAGGATCACAGTATGACAGGAGGGAAGCTGGTGTAGAGTGTACTGAATGAATCATCCCTTTGCTGCAAAAACCGACCACTAGGGGACAGAATCTCAAATACGCCACCCACTTTTGCACAGATGAGCTAGTGCCTAGGCTTGACTGTGACCCCTTTAGCCAAATGTCTCCCTTTCTCTTTCCCTCATTCACATGTAGACATGCTTATCTGGATGCATTAAATGATTCCACTGCGTTACAGATTAAGGAGTGTGACCCACAGCTGCCTTGCACCCGCTGAGGCACAATGACAAACAACACACACTAAGTACTCCGACAGCCACATGAACCCGAAATTAGCTTAATCTAATTCACAAAACTAGATTTGCCTTAAATAATGATGCGGGATATAATCCGTTTTACATGTTCTACGACACAGAAAACACACACACACACATAAACACAACCACACACAAAAAACAATGTGTGATTGCTATTCTGTAGAGCTGTAGTACAGCCTTAGCTCCTTGTATCTGTGCTGGACAACAAGACTCCGTCTACAAAGATGATGCACTATGACTGCAATAACTGTCAAAATCGACATCACACTTTTGTCAAAGTTCAGGTTAAATTATTTAATTATATTGATTAAATTATTCCACGGCTTAAGACTTAGAACCACTCACAAATTTGAATTTAAAGCCATTAACAGGATCGCCAGTGTAAAGTCCTCAAATGAATTTCGGCATCTCATTAAGGACGCTTACTGAGAAAATCCATAAGGACCATGATCAACATTATTGCATTGGGGGCAAGATAGCAAGATACTGAACCCCAATTGCTCCCAGTGGCAGGATGGTACCTTGCATTGCAGCCTCTGCCACTGGTGTGTGAGTGCATTTGTGTGAATGGGTGAATGTGAGGCACACATTGTAAAGTGCATTGAGTGCTCGTAGGAGTAGAAAAGCGCTATATAAATGCAGTCCATTTACCATTTATTCTTCAGCTGGTTTTATCTAAACTACTACAACCTGCGTTTGAGAATGATTCACTGACAGCTCCCTCACTTTCCCTGCCAACACACAAATTACAACTCCTAATAGGCATCCGTACAGCACAGAACAAACTACACATCAGATGATTTCAGTGTGAATGTTTAAGCCCGCCCAGAAGTTTCACTGATCTGAATAATCTTCATTAGCAAACATCACAGACCCTCCATCTCTCTTGTCTGTTGGCTACAGTACATCACTGAGATGGCGGTTAAAACAAACAAAAAAATAAAAGCCCAACCCCAAGCATCTAAAGCAGGAACAAATGATAGCAGACTACTCCAGCCATCCCTGCCAGTTTCTGCAGCCTCATACTATCTGGCAGAAGATGCATGAGCATGAAAACGCAGAACACCAGATACAGGGACAGCTTCTGTTCACAAGCTACCATCCTATCCACTAGGCTACTGAACTGCATAACAACTCAACACTCCTCTCTCTCTCTCTCTCTCTCTCTCTGGCACTTAAGTGCAAAATTTTCATTACTGATAAATGCTCATTTATGAGTATATGACAATAGACTTGAAACATTCCTGAAATGTTCCAGATGCCCAAGACGTGGGAGTTGTGACTTGATTACCATGTGCTGCCAAGGGCTGAGAATTAAACAGATTTGCTAACCACTCATCGCTCAAGTGATTTGTTTACCAAAGGTTGGCTCTGAGGAGAGGCAGGGGGGAAATGTCACAAACAAATTGTCAATTTCTTTGCCTGATAGTGCAGCAGGGATTCACCCCTCTATGGCATTAATCAGACATGAAAGAAACTGGAAAACAAGGCGTCTGTAGAGCAAAGAATGTCTAATTTGTACAAAATTTTACCTCGTAAAATCCAGACATAACACTTGCCAATTGTATGCCGATGTGCTTATTACCAAATTCCCTAAATCCCAGGAACCAACCCCATCGAACGCACAAACATGAAGTGAGTCCCTGGGCAGGCTTAACACAATAATAACAGAGCAGCAGTGTTGAAGAACAACAAAGATACTCTGATTGGTCATTGCTCTCTCCAGTCAGTCATTCTCATATGCGGTCGTTGTTGCCTCCCCTTGGACATGAGTGGTCCATTACTTGTCGGGAGACTACCGCCTTCTAAGATGTGGAGATGTGGGTCAGACTCCCAGGCTGATGAAATATATAACTGTGTATGGCTCCACAGCTCATCATTTACATAAATACAAAATTCTTTTTTATACCATTTTGCCAACACAGACACACACAAAACCACATATAAAAGTTGAGTTTTTTTTCCCCAAATGACAGGAAGAGGAAGGTTTATGCAAAACAGCTTCTGCGCAAAATCTCCACATACCTCTTTTGGCAACAAAGTCAGGTGATTCCGGTCACAGTTGAAGTTTGACAGCTTCTTCAGTTTTCCAATACTTCTTGGCAAACTCTGCATAGGGGGCAAATGGGAAACAGGTGCAGATTTGTTACCGTTTCCAACAAGATGAGCACACATCTTTTCTCTCAGTCAAAACAAATTGATATACCTCTTCACAGGGAAAAAAAAAAAGAAGACACGCATTAGGTGCACACGTGCACGCACGTGCACACACACACACACACGCTACACTGTGGCCTGCTACATGGTGTGGCAAGGCACGCTGCAGTATGCTGTGCTGCCTGAGGATTAGCCGGCAGCTGAAGAGGATGAAAAGGTCTAATTGGTCAGCTGGGGTTTTCCTCAAGACGCCTCCGACAGGCCTCACGAACGACACCACAGAGGAATGGAGAAACAAAGTGAGCGAGATGGTGTGAGGTCTGTCTGCCTGCCTGTCTGTGTGTGCATGTATTTTAGGAGGAAGAGGGGCTTTGTGGGGGATGGCAAGGGCTGCCCATCTTAATATAATTGGTAAGCCACAGGCCAACATTGGCCTGTGGGGCTTACCTTTAGGCAGCTGTCCTAAGTGAGCTCCTACAGTGTACTGTTGGTAGACACGATTTCCTAGTTCACTAATGAACCAGTCTGCACTCTTAATCAAATGAGGCCCTAACGATTCTTGGGGGGGGGTGTTCTGGTTTAGTCTACACGGAAATCAAACACAACGTAACAGCTCGGTTGGAATTCTTTGGAAAGCAGCAGCGGAATCTCAGAACTAATTAGCCAGAGCAGCCCAGTGTGCGTTGGGTTTGTTGTCTGCGGAATTACGACAGGCAGATAAATTATGCCACTGGCAAATCAAATTCTCAATCGGACACACAGTGATTTATCTACTTGACATTCCTCCAGCCAAGAACAGAGCGTAATATTTATCAGAAACCGAAACAAATATATATAAAAAGGAAAAAAAAAAAGGTCTTATTTCTGTTATCTCCATAGAAACAACTCATGAGTAATGGCTGATACTTGTTCATTCAGCCCTCATCTTCAATAACCAGTAGTGTACAGGTCACCATAACATGTTGAATATTTTATGCTGAAAAGAACTGCGGTCAGTTTTACTGTGCATTTAGTAGAGCCAATGCAGTAAAATCGTCAGAAGAAATTTGCTTTGCATAGAACAGGGATAAAAGCGATAGTAGTTTAGTAGCTGAGATGCACTGTTGTGAGTGTAGACCTTCTGAACCATTATTCTGAACTGAGTCTTTCACTATTTTTGTTTTTATGCTGTCTATAAAAAAAAATTAAATTAAATTAAATTAAATTAAATCCCGAGTTGTTGAAACCTATGGAGTTAGCTACGTCACAGCTGGAGGAGTGAGGAGCTTGTGAGGAAGTGAATGAAATGCCTCACCTGTAGCTGATTCTCTGTGAGCACAAGCTCACTAAGGTTTTCGCAGTTGCCAAGGCTCTCAGGCAAATACACCAGGCGGTTCTGGTCTGCTTTGAGTATGGAGAGTTTTTTTAGTTTGCCTGTGGAGAAAAAAACACAACAGAAAATTACTTTTTCTCTTCAACACTAGGGACTGTAGAGAAATCTGAGAAACTTAAAAAGGGTATCAGGTGAACAAATAAGTTCTAAAGCAGCTGCAGCATCATTTTCGGTTGAAGATAAAAGAACTAGATCAAGCGACATCAACTTCTCAAAAATCATTTTCAAAAGTCATTTTCGTTTGAACATACAAGAACTAGATCAAGCGACATCAACTTCTCAAAAACTGTACAAACGTATTTAAATATTAATGCAATTCTACTGAATCCTATTTGTTCAAGGAAACCTGTGTGTGTGTGTGTGTGTGTGTGTGGTGGGGTTTGTGTTGGTGTCCAATCATCATGCATGATGTGTTTTATGTGAGTTGAGCAACCTGTGCATATCTCTCTAGCTCCCCTTCATCATCAAAAAGAGTGGGCGAACACATGACTCCGTGTCACCAGAGCCAAAGAAACACACAGCCAGCCTGGGGAGGGAGGAAGGAGCCTGACTGGCAAGGCAGATGACTGACGGGACGGACAGAGGACAGTGATTCTGTCAGGACTTATCGCCCTCCAGAAGATCTGTATCTGGATTTTGGTCACATATTGTATCCCAAGGCAGTACAGATTATTCTAAACAAGCTGTGGTTGGTACAAATACCAACACAATGCATAGACTGTGCATCAGCCTTTGATTTTTATATGCTATAGATTGAGCATTCATCTGGAAGGCAAGAGAGCTGAGGGGATTCTGTTACTATTCACAATAAGGGTGAGGTGGATCAGACAAGCCGTAAATCAAGGCTTAAGGGCCACATTCGGCAGCAGGGGTCCCCCAGGTCAATACCAACGCATGCTGGTAGGACACTTTGTAGTGTTTTACAATTAGAGTCCTCTATTAGAGGATTGTTTTTTTCCCAGGGATTTTCCCAATTGATTTGGCTTTAGAAAATGTAACACATCTCAAGGATCAGATAGCCCTCCCGCAAGTCATTGTTAAAAGAGAAATGTCTTCAATCTCAACTTCCAGCTGCTTTCTGATTGGAACTGGTGACTAAGGAGAGAGAATAAAAAATTTACAGTCATAACCAGCACACCTACATACTTACTCACACCTCCCATGCGGTGAACATGCCAGAGGATTCATACAAATGCACTACACAGAGCACAGTTTATGTTTGTGGAGACTGACACGAACAAACAAACAATTTTCGTGATTGTAAGGCTGGCGTAAGCCATATGTAAGTAGAATCACATCAAACACTGCCAGATATGGATACCCTTGATTGTCCTGAAAGATATAGTATGTGTAGATGGGTCATGGGGGCCACGCTAGAGGCACAGGTGTATGCAGGGCTTTGCAGCAGACAGGCCTAAACGCACTGGGCCCCAAGGCAAAGAAACCTTGGTTTCACTAATATTTAATATATGATAAAAAAAAAAGTTTGATTCATGGATAATAAGGGTATGCAAACATCTGCAAATATCTCAACAATCAATATCTCAACCCCCAGCTGCCTTTTGACTGATGACTAGAAAGGGAGTCAGAATATAAAGCCACAGTCAGAACGGGCACACCTACACTCTTACTCACACTCCCATTTAGTGCACATGTCAGAGGATTCCTAATTACAGATACACTCGACAGCACAGTGTAGGTGTGTGGAAAAACATTAAACACGCACAGCGGAAACACAACAACAACAACAAACAAGAGATGTGGGTACAAACTACATACACCAAGTCAATATATAACGCTTTACAAAGGATACAAAAATGAACACAAAAATATGCGCACACAAAACAGCAACAATAACACATTGATCTAACAGATACAGAGAAGAATGCATACACTACACACGCCCACTCACTCCCTCACTCTCTTGCTCACACACACACACACACACACACAGCTGTACACTTGTGGAAGCATGCATATCCAAACACACAGACACAGGCATCTACAGCAAACAAATACACACACACAGAAACACGCACACACTGACCTATGCCTTCTGGCAGCGCATCGATGAGATTCTGGGACACCAGCAGGTCACCGAGAGAGCACAGGCTGCTGAGCTCCTCTGGGAGGCGTTCTAACTTGTTCTCCGAGACGTCCAGGCACAGCAGGTTCCGCATGCTGCCCATCTCCTGCGGAAAACAGCCAAGCAGAGTCCTCCTGTATCCCACAATGTCTTATTTTTGGATAAACCATGTTTGTGTGGGCTGATGTATGGGAAAGTACTGAAGCCCATCAAGAATAAACAGAGCAAACTGCAGTATGCATTTTATGTACTCAATACTCAAGTAGCAGCACGAAGCGGTCACCTAAAATGCTTTGCACAATTATATAGGGACTTCGCCCACTTAAATATACATTAGACATCACATTAGCAACAGATACACTCAGTTACACAGCCATACACGTAGCACTCTTGCAGCCACTAATGGGTAATATTGATCTTTCACGCACCAATGGTTGTGTTGCTCCTGACTTAGTTAAAGTATCTCAGTGTGCAGGCGATACTACGCTGGTTGGAGCCACTGAACAGCAATCCACAATGACTATAAATCACTCTTTAAAGAGTGCTACAGAGATCTTTTCTGGTTCTGAAGACTAGTTATCAGAAAGCCAACTAAAAATCAGACCTTACCTTACATGTCCAAAACCAGTTTCATGTAGGTTGGTTACAATTACGAAATTAAACAAGATACTCTGAATCTGAATTTATTTTGACAGTTTTGTGTTGACCAGCTGGTGACTTTTTGCATGAGACCATCCCTTTGAGACTGAGCATACAGCCCTGACGGCATTCCACATAAATCAAAACGACCCTCTATCTCTCTCTCACCAACACACATACACACACACACACACAAAATTACCTCAGCAGCACTAACATTTCAGGAATCCCTTACCGGTGGAATTTCAACCAACTGGTTCCCGTCCAGCCACAGGTCTTTGAGGCTGACAAGACAGCCTATTGTCTCGGGCTAAAACAGAGGGGGAGATTTGACAGGGTCAGTGTGAGGGAGCCACAGAACCAGGTGACTGGCACCGACGCTTACAGGAATGCGGAGCTGAACGCCCAGCTGCATTCCTCTGAGCCCTCTGGCTTTCCACACATTGCAAACACACACACACATAGACAAGCATGCTTGGTGTTGGACAAAAAAAAGGATGTTAAAAGTGGTAAATAATAGGCTTGACTTGGAGAAGTAGCCATATTGAACTTGTGGAATGGGACTCACCAAGTTATAGAGTTCATTGTTTCCTAGATCCAGTTCTTCAAGTTTACCGAGCTGTGACAGAGACCTGGATGAATAAAGTCAAAGTGTATAGGTCCTCACAACATCTCGTGCTTTCCACACACACACACACACACACACACACACACACACACACACACGTCTCGTGCTCTCCTCAGTTAACATTGCTTCTCTAAATCGGCTATATGGCTGAAGCTATCCACAACATGCAAACAAACACAGAGGAATCATGACCATGTGTGGAATGCCTAAGGGGGGCCTGGTGAAAGTCTCACACATCTTGTACATATCTCAGATGCCTGGAGAAGCCATTACAACAGAAAGCACAAGATTTCTGTCCACAAACACAAGAAACATATGTCACTGACAACATATACTCACTCTGGTAAATATGTCAACAGATTCTCTCGTAGTTCCAGTGATACCAGGTTACAAAGGCTGCAAAGAAACATATACTAGGTTAGTTTTGTATATATAAAAAGGCACATTTCAATTATGCAAAAATGGGTGAATTTTTATGGACAAAGCCTGATATTCTGAAATAAAGGTTGTCTGCGTAGTCTCTCTGCGTCGCTTCGACGCATAGTTCTGTAGGTGCGCGGCTAGTGACGCCGAGCGTCGGTGAATGTACACAGATACAACACAGAAGTATAAGTATCCAGCTTAACTTTTAACAGAATGACATGTCTTTCACCAAGTTATGCTATAACTAAAAATCTGTGTCAAACATTGTAATGCAAACATAATGTCATTTTTTAGAGCAGGGTAAAAGTAGGCCTTACTACAGTGGCTTGCAAAAGTATTTCCACATTTTGTCATATTACAGCCACAAACATTAATCAATTTTATTGGAATTCCACATGAAAGACCAATACAAAGTGGTGTACACTTGAGAAGTGGAACAAAAATCATACATGATTCCAAACATTTTTTACAAATAAATAACTGCAAAGTGAGGTGTGCATAATTATTCAGCCCCCTGAGTCAATACTTTGTAGAACCTCCTTTTGCTGCAATTACAGCTGCCAGTCTTTTAGGGTATGTCTCTACCAGCTTTGCACATCTAGAGACTGAAATTCTTGCCCATTCTTCTTTGCAAAACATCTCCAGCTCAGTCAGATTAGATGGGCACCGTTTGTGAACAGCAGTTTTCAGATCTTGCCACAGATTCTCAATTGGATTTAGATCTGGACTTTGACTGGGCCATTCTAACACATGGATATGTTTTGTTTTAAACCATTCCATTGTTGCCCTGGCTTTATGTTTAGGGTCGTTGTCCTGCTGGAAGGTGAACCTCCGACCCAGTCTCAAGTCTTTTGCAGACTCCAGAGGGTTTTCTTCTAAGATTGCCCTGTATTTGGCTCCATCCATCTTCCCATCAACTCTGACCAGCTTCCCTGTCCCTACTGAAGAGAAGCACCCCCAGAACATGATGCTGCCACCACCATATTTGACAGTGGGGATGGTGTGTTCAGAGTGATGTGCAGTGTTAGTTTTCCTCCACACATAGCGTTTTGCATTTTGGCCAAAAAGTTCCATTTTGGTCTCATCTGACCAGAGCACCTTCTTCCACGTTTGCTGTGTCCCCCACATGGCTTGTGGCAAACTGCAAACGGGACTTCTTATGGTTTGCTTTTAACAATGGCTTTCTTCTTGCCACTCTTCCATAAAGGCCAACTTTGTGCAGTGTATGACTAATAGTTGTCCTATGGACAGATTCCCCCACCTGAGCTGTAGATCTCTGCAGCTCCTCCAGAGTCGCCATGGGCCTCTTGGCTGCATTTCTGATCAGCGCTCTCCTTGTTCGGCCTGTGAGCTTAGGTGGACGGCCTTGTCTTGGTAGGTTTACAGTTGTCCCATACTCCTTCCATTTCTGAATGACTGCTTGAACCGTGCTCCGTGGGATGTTCAAAGCTTTGGAAATCGTTTTGTATCATAAGCCTGCTTTAAATTTCTCAATAACTTTATCTCTAACCTGTCTGGTGTGTTCCTTGGACTTCATGGTCCTATTCTCTTAGACAACCTCTGAGGCCGTCACAGAGCAGCTTTATTTGTACTGACATTAGATTACACACAGGTATACTCTATTTAGTCATTAGCACTCATCAGGCAATGTCTGTGGTCAACTGACTGCACTCAGACCAAAAGGGGCTGAATAATTATGCACACCCCACTTTGCAGTTATTTATTTGTAAAAAATGTTTGGAATCATGTATCATTTTCGTTCCATTCTCAAATGTACACCACTTTGTATTGGTCTTTCACGTGGAATTCCAATAAAATTGATTCATGTTTGTGGCTGTAATGTGACAAAATGTGGAAAAGTTCAAGGGGGCCGAATACTTTTGCAAGCCACTGTATATGTAAACAAGATAAATTCGTTTAAAGGGGGAAAGATAAAGCTATTTTCTTTTGATTAACACTACCGAGACGACCCACAGGAACCAGGCCTAATCATATTTGGACCACTTAAGAGAAGCGTAATCCGTTTTGACACCAGAAAGAAGGACCTTTGAATTCATGGAAATGAAAAACAAAGCTGACTTGAAAGAGGAAATATGAATATATTTGGGGGGGATTTCTTTCACATTGTGCTGTGTAATGGGTTAGAACCACTTTTCTGCTAAAATGAACTTTGCTACAAGCTACCCAGTGACTCAGAAAGATACCATCCCTATTGGCCTCACTACAGATGTCCACTGAGCACTGGCTATGGTCATAGTAGTAGATGGGCAACTAGGGATGGGTATTAAGGGCTAACAAATTGAGATCTCTTTTTAAAGTCAAAGCAGTCAGCACACCTTACACACCTTACAAAGGAGACCCTCACCTCATGCGTCATGTCACTGATAACTCACGTATCATGCCGTACAAATCGTCTCTCTTATAGACATACATGGATATACGACACAGACAATCGCTACGAGTTTCCATAGGACTTGCTTCTATCTGATCCCATTTTATCTATTTCATCCTATATGCAACCATCTCTGCCTCCCACCATCTGACCACCAGTCACCTGAGTGGACTGCAAACAACTTCTGCAATCTATCCTAGTGACAGCCAACTGTAGTTTTTCTGCATCCTTGGCAGCTGGGTTAGCCACTTGAGTTGTAGATCTGTCCAAGGTTTCTTCTTGGATTAATGCAGAAAAGCAAAAATGAGTATTTCCCTTGCCACTGTTGCTTACAAGTGCTCAGGTCAAACAATAAAAGGCGTTATATAAATACAATTGAACTTAACTGAATAAGCCCGTCCTTAATTACAATGAACTAGGGGTTAGTTTGCTGGCCAGTGGCCACATTTAGTTAGGGTTCTGTGGTTTTCTATTTAGTATATGTTATACAAATTTCCTTGTTTTTTTCCCTACTGGCAGCTCAGTGATCTCAAACCCCAGAGCTCTGGTTGGATGTACTCCAGACTATTACATTAACTACAAACAATGAGGACTTAAATGTCAAATGATGGCCTAGCTATTGTTTGCAACATGGTCAGCAACATCTGCTTTTATTCTAAGCCCCTCTGACTCTGTTCCCCAGGGCAGACAATTTAGAAGTCTTTGGCAATGGTGTTCAAAAAACAAAATGATAGTAACCACAAAGATTATATCAAAAATGCCTCTAATAAAAAGAAGGAAACGAGAACAACAGAGGGTATTAACATAGTGACACGGTTCTCTTTAGTAGTCAAACCAACATTTCAAAACCGCTTTAGAGGCCTTTGATTATGCATAAAATGGACATGAAGCAAATAAAACTAACTCTGAAAGCAGCAGCTGATGGATTATCTGGGGTGGGGGAGTGATTTATATCTATAAATAATATCTCGTCAATGACAGGATAACTTACTGGGCCGTTACTAAATCCATGGCCTGTTCAACCCCAAAACAGGCATTAAGCCTGTGGTCATATTTTAACCGCAGCAGATTAAAAGACAGAAAAGTCTTTCATTCTGAAGCCCTTCTGAAAAAAAGGACTCAACTTAATATTCATTCATTGAATTCTGCCAATATCCTCCCCGCACTCATCGCTGATGCTGATAATGCTTCATATTAATATACAAATCAATTTTAGCATTTTGTGGAGTGTGGATTGCATGGACCTACATGAATAATGCTCAACAGTTAATACAAATGACAAGCTTGCTGCAGGTTTGAAAATTTCTACACCACCACGGACACATGGAAGCATCTTTTTCTATAGAATGGAAATTCTCTAATCGCCCAATGCTGAGCAATCACCACACAACCTACAGTATATCAGTTAATAGTAATGGCTTGCGCCTAACATTAACAAAACATTGCTAGACCAAACCTTGGTAGATTCAAACACGGCCACCAACGAGATCTACACAATTATTTGATGACCTTCCCATTTTCCCGAATTGTGGCTGCAAAAAGAAACTCAATTTCATCTTGAAGAGCCGACAGATTAGTGTCAGTCACCATGTAGTAGCTAATCAGCGAGTAACATTAGGCTAACCTTAAATCAAAACATAACCTATAAGCTTCTTATTACACAGACAGTGGTGAAAAATATGAACCAATGGCACATGCTCATCTGTGCTAAAATAAATAAGTCCATTAGCAGCACGGCTAAATCTGCCTGTTTGCAGATTTGTTTGGCACATGAGTGAGTGACTCGCTTATCTGTCAGTGGCCTGGGATGCTCAGCACAGAACAAAACACTGGAGAAATTCAGTCAAAGAGCAGGGAGGAAATTGCAGAGGAAATGAAGAAGGTCCAGAAAACACACAAACAGGAAAGACAGAGAAGAAGAAGAAAAAAAAACAGCCTGATAGACAAGTGGACAGCGACAGCGTGGACCAATGCAGCCGAGCAAAGCCTCCCCAAGGTTTGACACTCTAAACAGCCTTCTAGAAGGACAAATTGACAATGAAAAATGGAATATGGCAAATTGAAAGCCGGGGGAAAGTTCTGTTCCTTCCTGAAATGTCTGTGAGTGAAACAGTGAACAGTGTGAGTGAGCAGAAAGCAACTCCCCTAGCACTGCAGCGCAGCTCGAATACAAATGCCACTAATGACAGTGGAAGGCTGACTTACAAGCTTTAGAATATGATTGAGCCCTTTTTTCTACCAGCACTCAAAAGACCCTGATTAGCCAAACTTCTTTGGTAGCATAAAACACTGATGATATGCACTAATGTCCTGATTCAGTAGATTTATTTTGGAGGGGGGGGGGTATTTTGAATTTCTTGTAATTTTTCATGCTCATCATTACAGGCATTAAAGATGGCACAGTGAGAAAATGAGAGAGAGAGACAGAAACAGAGAGAGAACGAGATAGAATGTGTGTGAGTGAGAGAGAGAGAGAGAGAGTGTGTGTGCGTGTGTGTGAGAGAGAGAGAAACAAAACAAACTTACTTTCCTATGTTTTCAGGCAAGTTCTGCAAAGATATATCATTAATGGAGAGGCAGGTTAAATTCCTCAACTCAGGAAAAGTTTCTGGCAATCTGCAAAACAAGAACAGAAATCCCAGTGTTTATCTAAAGTTTCTGCACATAATATATTCAGACATTCAGACTTTATATTGAACCTCCAACCTTACAAACACACACAAACACACACACACACACGTACTACAGGCACCCAAACACAAACACACACAAACACACACACACCCAAAAAACTGTAAGTCTGAAACTGACATGAATAAAACCACGTTCACACAACATTCCTGCACCTACAGGGCCATTCAACTCTCCCTCAACCAAATCTGATGTATGTAATTTTCGAAGTCCCATAGCTTCTGAGTGTTTATCTAAAAGTCTATCAGCAGCAGGGCGTATGCATGTGGGCCTGTATCAGTGGGCAGGAGAGTGCATGTACATGTTCAGTCATGCGTGGATCCATTGCCACATCTCTGTGTTCTCTCTGACTAGCAGGTCTGAAAGCATGCATGTCATTAAGTAATCATAATGCCAATGGGACCGGGCCCTTGCGCTTCCGGGTGGGCAAAATGGAGGTGGGGCTCGGTAATGACTAACATTTATGGGAAAACACACACATAAATTGGGGCCCAGCAAATTCAATTCAGAAAGAAAAAGCATTACAAATGACCCACTAAGCATTTGAACTCTACTGGAATGCCAGTAAAAACAGGGGGGGTTGTTGAGCATTTCATTGTATAAAGACAATCTGATTCTTTTCAAGACAAACAAGCACACACACACACACACACACACACACACACACAAACAAACACAAGCATGTTGCTCAAAAACACAGAAATGTGTTTTATTAGGGGAGGAATTTAACTTTAAGTATTTATATTTAAGAAAGTATGAAACAACTGTGCCCTTACTTATAACCCTACAGTATAATAGTTACCAAGAAACCATGACAATAATCTCCACAGAAAACAAACAAGTTTAACAGACTGGAACAGATTTACTTTCTCTGTAAGCGACCTTATATGTTTATACTTTGCATGCTTAAAACAACAATAGCTGCATGACATTTCTTGTTAATTACCTCGTTAGTGGGTTTCCACTGAAGTCAGCTACTTGGAGAGCTTTACAATACGAAATGCTTTCAGGGATTTCCATGATGTCTGTGTGCCAAGAGACAAAAACAACAAAAAATAACAAGAACGCAAAAGAGTTCTTTCTCAGGGCAGGGGCAAAATGAGCAGCATGCGTGCTGAGATAAAATTAACACAGAAAAACATTATACATTCACAAAGAAATAACAAAGAAGATAACCAATATGAACATAGCATTCATTCTACAGATCATAGACCATTTTTAAACAATGAGCAAGGAAAGTAACACATTCAGTGATTTAAACCCCCCCCCCCCCTCCTCCTCCTCCCAGGATTTATTTTATTTTTAAACAGAGCGATAGAAATAGACCCTGTGCCTGAATAACACTAAGGGGAAGGAAAGCATCTATTTGGAGTCAACTCAAAAGACACAAAATTATGATGAGCCACACCAAACGGGAGAGATACTGGTAGAAACGGCCATTTGAACCTCTGTAATTGTGCGATGTAATCGAGATAATTATTGCTGGAAGTGTGTTCCTGTGGAAGGCCTGAGAGTCTGACTGAGTAAATCTCCAGGGAGGGAGAAAGGGAGAGAAAGAGAGGATGTGTTTTTTTTCAGGGAGAGAGAAGGAAAGAAAATGTATGTGTGTCTGTGTGTGTGTGTGTGTGTGTGAGAGAGTTTTAACCCTCAGTCCTCCGATGCCCTGTCTAATTGTGGGCTACGCCAAAAACCACTGGGGAATATGCCGGGTGTAGATTCCAATGGGTAGACCAGTCGGACTAAGAGGCACGTACATGACACATCTAAATCAAGGTTCAGGTAATAATCTCCAGTAACTGGAGTATCAGAGCATACATGCTAAGTAAGATAACTGAAATTTTCAGCAAGATATGTCTCTGTGCTAGTACATGTAGGAGGCAAAAAATAAAAATAAATGTACCTAAAACAAAAATATCAGATGCTAAACCACAAATTTACTGTAAGTTTCAAGACTATGAGGATATTTGATGTATATATAAGGAAGGAGTTGGCCAAGATTGCAGCACTGTAGGAACATTTTGTGCATTCATTACGTTTGATTATTTTACACGAGATGCACATTGTACATGCACATTGTACATGCTACGCAAACTAAGCCAGCAGTGGTTACCGGCCTCCATGTCTCCGCCACCTCTGAAGGGGGAGTGCCCAGGTCAGTCAATAGAGTGGCTAACTGGGATTGTCGTATATATGCGGATATATTTGATTTATCTGGGTGTCTTAATTGGATAATAAGTGGTCTGGTAAGGTTCAGTTTGATTACAGATGGACTAAGGTTATACATGCAAGTTCTACTAAGGCAGTCATTTTATTTTTCCTAGTGCATGTAAACATACTAACAGACAAGACGCATAGAACATTATCGATCAGTAGGGCATTGCCCTTTTCTTACTGCTACTTCTGAACTGGAAATGGTATGTTATGGCATGCAAACATATCTAATCTAATCTAAACATACATGTTAAGTACTTATTCATTCTAAACTTAAATAATATTTCCGAGCAATGAGACATTATCTTCCTTCCTGAGAGGAATGGTGTTGGTGGGACAGGGTCTGCTGGGACAGGTGACTACCTTCTGTTTTACAAGAATATTTGCACAAACGCAAACTATAAAGAATATGGAAAACTGCACAAATTTAGTCTAAATAAGTCTGCAGGACAGTGTACATCAGGGCTATTCAATTAAAATTTCAGAACCAAGATCTTAAGTTGGGCCGCACATTTTCAGCAGGCATTAACAATTCTGACATTTTTGACAAACAAATTTTTATTTTTTTACCTTTAAAATTGACAACATTCTAAAAAATATTGAGACTGCATGCAATTTATATTCTATAGGCTCTCTCTAAAATGAGGTGGGGTGGAGGAAGGGGCATTAACTAGCTTGGTCTGTTTCTGATATTTTGGGTGCGTTGAGAAATAGGCTAGCCTACAATCTGCCACTCTGATAATGGAATAACACTCCACAGTTCGATAAAGACGAGCTTGTTATTTTTTTGTGACTAAACTAACGTTTTCCTGATAGATCAAAATGAACCTAAACCAGCACGTTAAAATAGCTGTTGATGTGTCAGTTGCTTGACAAGTAAGGACCATGAACGATTTTGATCTTTTTTTTTTACCTGCCAATTGACCTATGGCTAAGCCCACTCACTCGGACAAACAATCAACATTTGGTAACCGGCGCTATGGCAGCTGTCACTGTGGCTGACATTTCTCAGGAGGCAATAGAGGATTTTTGGAGTCAAAAAGATCAAATTCCATCTCAAAGTCACCAAAAGGATCTGACTAATTCAATGGAGGGGTATGGGTATGTTACTGATGTTGTTGTTGAAACATTTGGTATAAAACTACAGCTCCAGGCAAAAGTGTACAGGTCAGAGTAAACACGAAAAAACGCATCTCGTTGCTATCACCATCGCGGACAACAAGATAGCGGATCAGCACTGTTCATGCTCGGCAGGGTAAGAAGTTTGATTTACTTTAAATGCATTAAATTATAATTGCTTTCAATGTATCTTCTTCTTTACCAAGACTAGCAGCTAGCTCTCCTGGTGCTACTGTATTAGTACTACATGAATCATTCAGCACAGCATTGATAACATTTGTTATCTCGGTTATTTACAGATACGTTGATGAACCTAAGATCCAAAAAATAATGTTAAAATAACTAGAGCCCTTTGGACAACAGCTAACCATTATGTATGATTGATAAAAGTACAAAAACTAGCATAACTATGCTATAATCAGTGAATGAACTCCCATGTAAACAAAGTGACACGATTAAGCTTACGTTAGGTTGACGTTTTCTTATTTTAAAGGCGCTCTAAGCGATGCTGTTTCACGTCACTTCTTGTTGACGTTCGAAGTATTGTCAAACAAAACGGACGATAGCTCCAGAGAGGGTTCAAGCGTTATAAGTTAGCTTACTCCTCCCCCTCCCTCCCATGCCTCCCGAAAGACTCACGAACCTTGTCGTTTATTGGCTGGAACACTGTTATGTTTCGTGTTTTCGTTTGTTATGCTAGGTTTGCCCACTGTGTTATGTTGCCGTTTGTGGAGCCTGGGCTGTCTACAGAGAGTTGTCTACAGAGCGTTTTTTTACAGTGTGTTCAGGGGACAGGCAGCTAGCAGATTGTGAGGAGATGTTTGCTGTATGTAACAACACATGTTTTAGTCCTAAAAACGTGTCACATCGCTTAGAGCACCTTTAAGCTAACGTTACGTTAGACATGTTAAAGATAATACATTGTTGACGTAGGACCTTAGGACAGACATACACATCCTTGTTGATTTTCTCCACATTTAACCGGTGGTCTATCGCATAGCTTTACTTATCTCGGTTAAGATGTGGCTTTGAAAAGGGTAAAAAATAAATACTGTTGCCCATCCTTTTGGGGTATCTTGTGTCAGAGTTGCATGTACCCCATGCACACTATCTGACCGTTTTAAACATAAAATTCAAAGAAAAAATATTGAAAAACAAGCGAAAACTGACCACCTCCAATGCATTTGAATGGACGTGGAAGCCGAGAATGTCCGAGTGTATTGGGTTAGCTATGCGCACTGTGATTGGCTCATTGTGTTCGGGGGTGTGGTTTAGCCATAGGTCAATTAAGAGCTTTAATTCATAAATCAATCCAGAACTGGTCTATTTCCTAAAAACCTCGTCTAGCAGTTAGCACTGTTTTCATTCCGACTGACGTCTCGCTCTGCTGCTCTCTCCCTTCAGCCGGAGTGGCCGGTGTACGCTCTGAACAGCTGTAAACACTTCGAAAGTGTGACGCTCTGAATAAACGAACAACAATTCTATCCACACTCAGAAAAGTTTTAAAGGAGAGTGTACTCTGAGAGCTCGGAGTGTCAGTTTACGAACGCACCCTCTGTAAAAGACCCCATTTACGTTCTGGAGGCTTGTGAATTTATAGCTTGAGCGTCGTCCGGGCCGCATGTGCACCACGTCTGGGCCGCATATGGCCCGCGGGCAGCCTATTGAATAGGCCTGGTGTACATGGATACTGTGACTTTATATGTATAGTTGTGTTAGAAAGTATTTACGGCCCCTGTATTTTAAATAAGAGATACAGTGAAGTGTGACTGAGATAAACAAACACAATCTAGCTGAGACAGAATTTTTTTTGAAGAAGAAAACAGAGAGAGAAAGGGAGTATCCATATGTGTGTGTGTGTGTAACATAAAATGGGAGTGCAAACCATGAGTGCCGTGACTAGACCTAGGGCATTCCAGGCGGGTGGTCTGCGCTTACCATTTCGAGAAACATCAAGTTCTACAAGCTGCATGAAGTTGGCTATTTCTGGTGGAAGTCTCTGGATTTCATTGTCACTCAGTCCAAGTTTTCGTAGTTTCACAAGCTGGAAGAATGGCTGTAAAATAATAAAAACAAAACTCATATAAATCTCAGATCTTTTGCCAGCATTCCAACACGTCACATGCCACGTTAAGCGTTTGTTTAAAAACAAAATCAGTTCCTTGCTGGGATTTCAACAACACAAAACCACACTGGGTTCACCTTTGGACTCCTTATGGCCCAGTCTCTCCAGGCCTCATTCCTAGACTACTACTCATCTCCTTAGTATGCCTGAAGACATATCAGCAGACAAAAATGAGTGTAATTCCAGACAGTTTGGGATGAAGTAAGATCAGGGGAAACACAGGTCTTCCTGTGTCATCCCACCTAAGGGGTAGACCTGCCAATGACATGTTTGATGCCTTCCCTGCAGATTGTGGCTACACAAGCAGTCATAGTACTGATGGTTGTTGACGCATTATCGATCATCAACAAAATCAAAAAGAGATGCTGTTGACTGGAAGCTAATGCTAGCCTAGCAGGAACCTGCAGGCGTTACATTAAAACCGATTTGGCCTGCATCCTGCTCTCCATTTTATCATCAATCATTTAATGATAGGGAAAGTTCTTGAGAAAAACACAAAATCACTAGATAGACCTAACTGAATTTGCTGGTGTCAGCTTTGGAGACTGAATGATGTTTAGACAGGATAAATTAGTGTTTGCGACAAATCTTTATTTGTATTCCATCAATACAACACCTCAGGAGACATTCAATCAATACAGGCTTTTGTTCATCTAGCCATTCAGAATACATGAAAAAGAAACAGCCTTAGAAAGCAGCAACGGGTATCGTGTCATCATAAGAAAAGCCCACCCCTTCTTAAAGAAAACAAAAAAGAACTTTTCATTGCACTCAAATGCATTAAATTCTTTCCTTAACAACAATAACAGACAACAACCCCACCTGCTCCTCACACCTCCATGCAGTCGACAGCACCTTCACTATCAATATCAGGCCCTAATCACTCAACTGCCTGCTGCTTTTCACAGAAGATTTTTTTGTTTACTAAAGCTTTATGGTGCATTCACAGTCATGCACATGCACACCTTTGATAGATAAAAAAAAAAAAAAAAGTTTTGTGTGACTCATGCACAGTCTACACGCACGGTGGCCTCATATCTTTCCATTACCTCAAATGAATGCTTGCGTCTCCTCATCACATCCAGATTACAGGTAGTAAGAGTGGTGTCCTATTTTCAGCCTGTCTGCTGTTGCTTACGACTGTGCCTTCATTTCACCAGCTCATTTTCCTCCGCACGGCCACTCAATTATCTGCACTTATGAGTCCTCTTCATACAGCTGTATATCAGCACTCCTTATATATTGCTGTATTAATACTGTCTGGGGTCTGTTTGTGTGTGTGTGGCTTTGTGGAGTCTGAATCATCCAGAGATTATTTATCTGGTCTTACATTTCACCTCACCATCCAGATTTCTTTAAAAAGGGGCAGTTAGATATGGGTACACCGTACACCCCAGCCCCCTCCACCCCACCCTCTTCATCAGATGAGGTCACAATAAATAAGTTCACTAGACAACGTTTTTTATTATTTTAACATTACTGATTTAAATAAATGTTTTCATGTCCCTATCAAAATCCAATACTCCAGCTCATCACAGTCCAGTTTTCAACATCCTGTAAACTACACACCATTCCCTTTAACAAGTGTGTGGATAAAAAAGTAGGTCATTTTGTTCTGACTAAACTAATCAGTCTACAACTTTTTAACTCAAAAATGGAATCACTACAATTATGGCCACTGCACAGATTTCAGTGAGCCTCAAGTAATTCTACAAAAACAAACAAACAAACAAACAAACAAACAAACAAACCAAAAAAACAAACACACAGACAGAAACCACAGGTAATGGTGGCAGCAGAAGCTATTGTGGATATTATGGAAGAACTAAGAACTAAGCATGTCCCTTTCTTGTGCAATGATGCCAAACCTGTACTACTGGTTAATGTCAGTGACTGTCATGTCTCACACATGCCCTTCCCCCCAACTGACGGCACCCTACACTGCCTGCCTGACTAGCAAGTAGGCTATACATGAAAACGGTTACTCCTCTGTCAATATTTAAAGCTTCCTGCAGCACAAGGCTATTTCAGTTGACCTAGACTGGCTTCTTCCAATTTTCACCCTCCCTTGAGATATTCCTTATTGGAGGTGTGGGGGGAAAGGCACTAGTGACTTAATTAGAGCTTTGGGAGAAGGAGGTTCAGTTAAGTTGTGGGTTGAGAGCTACACACACACACACGACATGATATAATAGAATCCATCATGCATCATCTTATTTACAAAACTCCCCCACCCACACACATGCGTACATGCACATACACATGCACGCTCTTGCACACTCTCTTACTCAAGGACTTGCTCTTCATAAAACTGCCCAGCCTCATTATCCTAGGCTAACAAACGGCCACAAAAACAAAGAGCTGGGGCCAATCATAATATCCTCAGGAAGAACTTGGCATCACTATGGCAACAACATGACAACATGCCGCCGGACACTCAGTCCAGATCAGGAATGGATTTGTTCTATGGTCACCCCTTGATGATCACCACTAAAATAAAACAGAACTAGTCCTCAACCCATTCAATAGATAGATGCTGGTTCTGGAAAGGAATCAATAAAAAAAGCTTCTGAGGCAGAGAGCCATAAAGCCCTGTTAAGATCTGCCAAAGTGTTTCCTCTGTGATAACCACAGTCCCACTCCTCCAACAATCAAGGAGCAAAGGAACGCATGAGAGAGGAACAGCCTTGTACACGACTCAATCAGTACACAGCCTTCTGTCTTTGAGACATGCACGTGTACTGTCCTCAAAGACACTTCTTGTCTCATGTCCCAACATGTGAATGCCTGTCTTTGAAAAGGACCAACAAAGGACATTACCATGTTTTCATTAATTGCCACCAACAACAAAACTACAATACTGTAGAATAAGCACATGAAATCTTAGAAAGTTACACTTTTCGACTTGCAAAAATCCAAACTTCAAACAATTATGCAACAGAAGATGAGCTACAATGCCTCTGAAATAAGTACTGAGATCCACTTTCAACATCTGAATGAAAGACTGCCAATGGAGACAGCAACCTTATAAATGATTTAGTTGATGTCTGTTATTTATGTCAAACAACGAGTCCCGGGAAATACTTTCCGACTAGATCTCCATTCTACTGACACTTCCTCACTAGGCCTAAATACTGGAAGCTGATTCTGCTCTAAAAACAATGCTTGTTGTCTCAAGGCAGTACCTGCACAGTGAAACATATCAAACAGGCACAATCAGTGACTGAAGCCAATGGTCCCTCTAAGCCCTGGCCCTAAAACACTTATTTTACATGAACAGTCCTCACGTTGACTTTTAGGGTTTAGGGCTTTAGGGGGAGACATTGGGATACAACCACTGACAGGGTTTCAGGAGGTTATGCAACAAGCTTGAGAGGTCACCAAAAAAATCTTACAGATATGTACTGTAGCATACATATCCACAACATCCACACACTGATCTGGCCCTTGGGGACAAAGTTTGTGTTCAGCCATCTTTCCCAGATCCTACTCTACCTACTTTCTCTTTTGAATAAAGGGAAAACCCTCAACAAGCAATGAGTAGCATAATGTTTATTTATTAACTATGTGGAGGGGGAGGAAATCATATATTTTAGTCAGCTCTTTGTGTCTCTGTGTTTCTTGCATTAACTAGGAATTAAATTATCAGGCCCGTGGTTATCTGTGATAACTGACCTTGTTTACTGAGGTCACCACTGTTTTTATACCAAAATGGCATTAGTTTAAAAGTTATGAGTCGACCGAAACAATTGCCCATGCTGAGCAAAGTGTATTAGGTGAGAGAACTCACTTTAAATCAATTCAATGTATACAGCACCTTTTCAATAGCATTGCCTTGTAGCGTCATGGGCGCCTAAGAGCAAATGGATAATGAAAAAACAAAATGCATCAGTGATGTATACAGTTCAGATGGTGTGATTTCTTATAGTACAATACCGTTTTGCCATTTTTGCTCTGATGAAGATATATGTAGGCTTTTTTAATAGCTGAAATGTAGTTAAGACATGTTTCCTCTTTAAAGTAGGAATGGGAGGTTTTGATAAGACTTGCATTTACCATTTATCCAGAGCGACCACAAATATGTGCCGCCATGTTTGAACAATAAAAGTGAAGTTTATCTGACCTAATTTTGCCACTAATGTCTTGAGTAGTAAAATCTAACCTTCTCTGTATTTAAGTATCTTACAAGCTGTGAGTGTGAATGAGAAGCAATCAAATCAATCAAATTCAGCAAAATTCCCTTGGCAGTATGTTTTTAACTCTACTGTCTGTTCACGCCGGCCATGCTGGTGTTTGTACAGAGTATCGGCTCCCTAAATTGAATTGCTGAAGTGTCTGAGAGCAGGTAAACAAACCCAGTACTTTTAGGGAACATGAAAGGAAATAGGGCATTTTAGTCATTGGGGAAACTGAAACTGCACCGCAATCTCTAACTTTGAGTAAGGGATTTAAAGTGCTGGGAGACCCTGAGACTTATGAACAAAAGCAACCAACGAAGGTTCCAACAAAGATTTCTAATGTACATAATCAGACAAGCGATGCCAGTTATTCAGGGGATGCCTCAGCAAAAACCACCTGGGATACATTTTAATTGGTTCCGTGGGCTATGTTGAGTTTCAGTGACCAGGTTTCTTACAAGTAGGGTTGCAAAGGGGTGGAAAATTTCCCGTAAATTTCTGGAAACTTTCCGGAAACTTTCCATGGAAACTTTAGCTTGGGAATTTTAGAAATATTCAAAAATGGAAATTTGAGGAAATTATGTGAATTTATGTGAATTTATGTGAATTAACTGGAAATTTTGGATGATTTTAAGAAACATAGACCATATGACTCATATACCAACAACATATTTTGTCATAAGACATTTTTGCAAAAAATATACAATTAAATTAAAAATATAGCATTTTTCTGTTAAATTTGTAGATTGTAAACTGAACAAATGGAAAGGGCTATCAAAACATTTAAATTATGTATGAAATCAGGTGTGGTTATGTAAAACTGCTTAGCAGGAAGCAGAGGAAACGGCACATTTTGTGCTATCTGGCACCATGATAAGCTAACTTCTTTAATACAAAGGTGCTAGCTAGCTTACCTTTAACATATCTGCCTTACCAGTGAGCTAGCAATCTATATTTTGATTGGGCTTGCTAAAATCTAACATTTTAGAACAAATATCATCTAAGTTATATCATCATAACTTGCTTGACTGTTTGTAGTCTTCAAATGTGTAGCCTCACGTGTCTGTATCAGTGACTTTATGTGGGTCATAAAGGTTGCTTTAGCAGTCCATAATTCTAGAAATCATTGAGATGTGATGGGAGGATGCACAATGCGTATAGGAGGTGCGGCCTCAATAGCCCTGCATTAAGAAGTGTGTTATGCCCCTGTGATTGAAGAATAGCAAATTATAGGCTACTCAACTTTATGCATATCACATCTCATAGTTTTAGCCAAGACTGCTAAAATATTATTTTCTACCAACTGTCTTTATGTCCCTGACCTTTAGTTGAGATAATTCCCAGTTTTTTCCAATTAATTCCTGTTAATTCCCATAAATTCCCGTTAATTCCCATGGAAAGTTTCCAACTTTGAAAATTCCCGGAATTTTGCAACCCTACTTACAAGTAGCACAGGAAACTATTTTTGTTAACTTCAAGTCATCAAACTAACACCCACACTCGACTTCAGACTAAATTTGAAAATACACTAAATTCTTAAAATACTCTTCATGTTCCATTGGCTCCAGCTTGTCCCAGTCTGTATAACGAAAAAAAACTAGACCTCATGTGAAAGGATGCAAATGCATTACAAGCAGTCAGCCAAAAGGTTCACATTGACTAAAAAAAAATACACAAACTGATAAGTCATTCCAACATATACCATTTGTGTACTAGCTATGCCTGGAATGTTAAACTTGGTGTGAATCAGACAGTGACAAATTTTCCAGACAACAACAGTTGAACCCAGGCTGCTCATCTTAGAACAGGAGTTGACACTGTTACAGTAGTTCCTGTTATGGCTATAAACACCTTCTCTGTGATCCCTTCATCAAGCCCCATGCACAGCTAATCTAGTAACTCATTCACCTGTTGACATTTCATTCTGGGTAGATAACACTGATGGGGTGTATTTGTTTGCGTGGTTTATAGTTACAGCGGTTCTGACAGACAGTGTTGATGCCACATGAGATTGCGCTAATGTGGCATGGCTTTGTCCTCTCGATTGCAGAATAGAGCAATTGTCTTCCTCATGGGACAGTTAACCTACATCAACTCTTCACATAAGCCCTGAATGGAGAACAAAACTGTGGTCATACATACAACAAGCACAGCTCTCAAGCTGATCAGGGATGACTTCCTTTTGACAAGTCATAAATGTATCCAGCTAGTCAGGATGGGATTACTTACACCTCAAGCAACACCATGGCAATGACTGTGGCCTACTTCAAGCCACAGCTTGTCAAGAGGACGAGCCTTATAGTTCTGCATTTACATGCTAAACAAGAGAGTACAGAGAAGGCTCATTTTAAAGCTTTGTCCAGACTGGTGTTTAAAGTTTCTGTTCATTTACAAACCGGGTTTGAAAAAAATGTATTACGCAACTGTGCATGCTTTGATCGAAAATCAAAACTCCCAACTCACAAAAATGATTCATGACTTTCTGTTCAGAGCGACAGCCCAAGACAGATAGCCAATTGAAGTTGGTCTTCAACTTGACAGCCGCCTGAATTTTTCCAACTGTTTAAAACTGAGATGATTTAAATGAAACAGAAGTCAATGTGTGAAAAAAATTGCAGTGTAGAAAATGAGACAATACAAGTTTTAAAGACCTGCATGGAAAATTCCTGTGATGTGTGTTCGCGCATGACATTGCGTAAGTTAAACGGCATATTGTCATGAAACACAGCGTACCTGTCACCACCATTTACCTATCGTTAGCCTACTAGCTAACTTAGCCGAAACTGGATGCAAAGAGAATACCAGCATTTTCCTATGCCACGCATAACAGGGCGCGTAAAATAGGTAACTCAACAATGAAACCACACTACTGAAAGTGTCCTATTCTTCTCTAGATAATAATGTTGTTTGATAAAATAACGCTGTAACGTTATGCGTGCTAGTTATTAAATCAGACTTAACCCTTAGGGGTTAAGCTAAGTTACCCTGTCTTGGTCTTACCTTGGGCAAGTCGCGGAGTTGGTTGGCGTCCAGCAAAAGCTCCTCCAAACTCCGACTGTAGCGGTAGATCTCATCGGGGACGTACAACAGGGAGCAGTGGCGCTTATCGATCAATTCAATGTGACGGTTACACCGCCACAGGGGAATACAGTGAAACATCACGGTCTGATCCTAGCGCTGGCTAAATCCGTTCAGTAAAATAGTCCACCGCTGAGGGAAAGCAAATCTGGATGGAGCAAGTATAAACTAGGAGACCCAAGTTCGCCGTTTTCGCGCTCGCTAGCCGGCTACAGGCACACGTTGTGACTGCCCACGCCAATTTTCAAAGCAGCCTCACAACGAAACCTACAACCCAGGCTTAGCTGGATATATTGCTAAGAAACATGGAATAAAACGTCGTAGTCCACCTCACTTTAAGTACTTTAATTAAAAGGTTTCGCCTGTTTGTCCATCTTTCCACATCGCTCCTGGAATGCTGAATTAAATTCTTAAATCTTCTTTCGCAGACTGTTACATCTCTGTTAGATAGTGATTCGTGTTTTTCTTGTCCTAGTGTTAATTTCCTCTCAGTCCAGTTTCTGACCCGGAACATTCACTCCCTCATTCCAATCTGACGTCACGATTCCTAGCTGCTCCTCCCTGTCACCCTCCCTCCTCTTGAAAAAGTGTTGTGGCAGTGGGAGCAAGACGATCTTTCCTACCATTTCCGTGACAAGTCGCCCTTTGCTGACGCCAGGGGACTATAACACGTTGGTTTGCATAATATTTACAGAAAGCACCAAGGGCACGTTCTCGTATCCGGACAGCAACTGGAGTCGGATGTAGCGAGTAGGCAGGGCGTTGTTTGAGGGAGGCAGTGTTTATCCTGTGCTACCTACCACAATCCCCTGTAGGTAACAAAAGGGATAACTGAAACGTGCGAACCGTGTGCTATTCAAATTGAATGGGTCATCGGGGCCTGTCGGTTCTTTCTGTTTTATAAGCTCGAGCACAACCATTCCTAACCGAATTACACGAAGACCCCCCCTTGCACGTTCAAAATGTTCAGATGCTTAAATACATAATCTACATCTTATTTATACAAATTGTGGACACGATGTGACACTCCGTGATATGGAAAGAACAACCTGTAGCCAATCGAAGTTCTACAAGTTGCATACTATGTATCCACTAGAGGGAGCTATAGACTTGCATAATCAGTCAGTGATCCACAGGTAACAGTCAGGAAAGGCCAACACAGATTTAATTCACAAGACCACAAGAATGGTGATTGGCATTACATTTATTTCATAATGTTAGATATGAATACATTGATAACTCATCACTTTTAATATTTAATACAGATGTCACTTGTGACAGCAAGATGATCGCAGCCCAATGCAGGAAAAAAAAAAAAAAAAAAAAAAAAAGTGAAGAGTGCCATCTAGCTAGTCAGATACACATATGCAACTGAATAAACAATGACCAGGCTAGTAACCCTTGAATAGAGCTACAACTACACACATCTTCTTACAGTTCACCGACGTCGTCGCTGTTCTTTGAAGGCTTTTAGAGACTTGGCCATCATCGGTGCTACTCCTTTAAAGTTAAGTACATTTTAGCTGCACAGTCCATACTGGCATTTCATTAATGTACAAAGTTATCCCTTCACAATAAAAAAAAAAAATATCTCAGCACTATTCCTCTCATCTGTATGTATGCATGTTGCATGCATGCATACATGCATGTTCTCAGGCCAGAATTCACAGAAGTATATGCATAGAGTTATGCCAGATACAGTTGTGTTGATACAGAAAGAGTAATTCTGGGTAAGTAGTACTGCAATTCAAGACATTTGTAATTCACCAGAGCAAAGATTAAAATTTGAGCTTTTGGATCAAATATTAACATGAAATGTGTATCTCTTCAGTGTCAAGTCATTAAATATTGTAGCACCTATCTGGAATACATAGAGCACCTGTTTAGTTTAATTTAAGCATGCATATATAAAGACACACACACACACACACACACTCGACAGCTGCAGATACAGAATCTGGGAGCTTCAGTTTCATTTAGGGTTTCCCATTCTCACACTGCATAAAGTAATATTCTTTGTATTTTTGAAAACTTGTTAAAAGCCTTGATTGGGGAAACGTACCCAACTTCCATCAACAAAATCAATTGAGATGTATGATCATCCTACTCACTTTTAATTTTCCGGGGGTCTTGAGTTTGGCCTTGGCTTGTGTTACTGATGCCAGGT
This sequence comes from Limnothrissa miodon, assembly GCA_017657215.1. NCBI lineage: Eukaryota > Metazoa > Chordata > Actinopteri > Clupeiformes > Clupeidae > Limnothrissa > Limnothrissa miodon. The sequence continues at coordinate 73,630 of JAGFZM010000146.1, forward strand.
CTGGGATACTCTCGGCAGACAGGTTTCATTTTGCTCTCTTGGCACTGTACCCTACTAGGAGAATGGGTTATGAAGGATTCAGATTAATAACTTTGAAATTTTAATAGATTTTCAATTTATTCGGCCATGTTCAACACCATATTACACATGTAAACAGAACCAGAGATAAAATGGATAAAATAAACTGCATGATTGGAGTCAAGTCTGAGCTAATAATTGCATTTAAAACATTTTAATACACTATCCTACCAAAATAATAATAAAAGTTACTGAATGTCAAGACAGACAGCATGAGTTTTCCACTGTGTAAGAAATACTTGGGTTACTTGCACTCCTAGAATGAGTGTTTAATGCCATCCCAAATTGGTTTATAAGGCAAATCCTGTAGTTTGTGTACCCTCACGCAAATGGCATTTTGGTCAGTAAAATGTTCACTGCTGACCATTTATGACTATGCTTAGCAACTGTAGTGATGCAATTTATAGGCCCCAGTGAAAGTGGCATACCAGAATGTTTATTGCAATCAGAATTATGTGGACACCACTGATGATCATGAAAAAATTCCTTTTGACTGTGTGAATCTGTTGCACAATATGCTACTGCCACAAAACACAATAAATCTACATTTACTTTTCCCCTCTGCTTTGCACCAACCTTGGCCTGTCCAAAGGGTGAGACTGAACTGCAGGTCCAGCAGTGCCATGGATCTCCTGCTGAACCCTCACATTTCTGGGAGGTTTGGCAGCACAGTGAATAAACGCCATCTTTACCTGACGGCCTGAATGAATGGGGGGGGGGGGGGATGGAGTGTGAAAACGTCTGAGCAAAGCACTAAGTATTACAGAACAACTCAGTATCTTGACTAAACAATTACAAGCAGAAAGTTTTGTGAAGTAGACTGAAAGTGTACCAAAGAGGTGAATAAGAACACACACCTTCAGGTGTTTCAGGGTTAACTGTGTGGCTGTGGCACTTTAAATCTATTCATAGCATCTGAGGGGACAGATGGCCAGGTCCACCTTAGCATGCTCTCAGTATTTATGAGCCATCCCATTCGTCTCATCCAACAACAGTTGCAATGGCGGGTAAAGCCATTTCCAAGATACAAGAGGTGGCTTCAAAATGAACACCCAAGCATGTGGGGACCAAGCATTAACATGTTTTTTAATTCTTTTTTTTTGTAATGCGTCTTCCAAGAAGGTGGTTAAGTAGAAGACATGGATAAATTAAACCGGAAGGTGTGGCAGATTTGAGTACATGAGTTCTCATTGTTTAAACTGAACAAAGCAAACAGGCTTCTCCATCAGCAATCTGGGTTAATTTCCCCAGGTTTATCACTAAACCACCTACTTGGAAAACTTCCAGGTAAACTGCAATCACATGCAATAATTCCATTAATAATAATAATAATAATAATAATAATAATAATAAACGGGTCAACACATTCAGTGTACCTTTAGGTCTCAGTGAGTGAGCTGAAACAATGCTTTTGGTGAGACTGGCCAGTTTCCTCTCCCTCTCCTCAGATAGCCGAGAGAACATCTCCCTCCATGACTCATACTCCTGTAGTTGGGCACCTCGGAAGTCCCTTAGGCAGTGCTTTTCCCACAGGTGGTCAGTCACTCCAATGTACACCTGTGGAAGAGCAGCACAAAATGGAGAATGGAAACTAAATATGCATCATGATAAAACAGTAATGTAATAGTATTGCAAATAGGAGTTCCTTCAAGTGCACATTCAATTTCACAGGCTTTGCAAAAAAGAGATTTAATATCAAATTTTAAATGCTTGGTCATACCAAGTCATACACAGGCACTCCCTTGTAATCCGTACACACACATACCAACACACACACTCCCTACGTCCAAAGTTCACTTCCTGACCATGCAGATCAAATCATGATACCTGGTTCCAGCACACCCTGCATTCCATGTAGGACATACTTACAGGGTTGCACTCTTCAATCCGAATCAGCTGCTCTGGTGTGCAACGCTCCAACACTGGCTCCAAAATTTCAAAAGGCACCCCACCAACTTCATAAAGTGCTGAAAAAAAGCCATAGCATATACCATACAAACACACATACAATAAAGTCCGGTCCCAAAGTTATAAAATGATCTGGAAGTAATCCAACATACAGTCAATGTTGTTTTGGAGGGCACGGATGCATTGCTGGTACAAGGACATCATGGCAGGCAGGGAGGAGCTCTTAGACCCAGAGTACACTTGCATCTTCTTTTTCAGCCTCTGGCCAGTAAACACAGAGGCCTCTTCTCCTCTGTCTGCTTCAGTATCAGCAATCATGGCTTTAAATAAGGAAACCAAACAGCACTTTTCTTTTACCATTATGGTCAAGCAAGCCATCACAGCATTTACTGCATCTTCTGATATACCAACAGCATAAACTATCTGAGTAGAAGTGAAGAAGAAATTGGTCATGTGTGGTTGTACATACATCATACTTACTCTTTTCCTCAAAGTAGCGATAATTTGACAAGTCATCACACTTGGGTAGGGTGAGTGGCAGTGGAACATTCAGCAGGTCCAATATTTCATTCTTACTGGTTCCCTGTGAAGCACATCAAGTCAGGTTGGGGAATAAAGTATAATCAAATGAAAACAATGCATACAGAAAGAGGTTACCATTTGGGGTGGCTGTTGTGTCAATTCTGTGTGCAGTTTCATAGTTGAAGTTTTGATCGCATCACAACTTTTCATGATTTTAGGTCGTTTGGAAGCTTTCTTCTTGACATCGGTGGACCTTTTCCTTTTGGGAGCCACCATGTCATAGCTTAAGAATGCCTCAAAGGACATTCCTTGAGTTTCCGGGTCCTCAACGTGTTCATTAGTCTTAAACTCAACATCTTTTCCAGTAACTTTCTCCGCAGTCCTGTTTGTTTTGTCCCTCTTGTATTTGAATTTGGACTCTTTTGCATTGCTGCTGCGCTTTTTACAGTCAACTGTCCTCCCTTTAGAATCATTTAGATCCTTTACAGTTCTTTTGTCTCCTTTAGGATGACTTCCATCACTTTTCCTCTCAGAATCTGATGCAGAGGCTTTAGTTTCTTTATGCGTTGTCCCCTTTGACGATTTTGAATCTTTTACACTGCTACCTTTAGCCTCAGTATTCTGACTCAGAGCAGCCATTTTTAATCCCTCAGACTTTCCAGAGTTCCTGGCTTCAGAGCTTTCGATGTCTAATTCAATCTGTTTATTTATTTGCTCAGGTTGTTTAGTTTGCTCTGGTTCTACAATTTTCTCTGTTACTTCCACTTTTGATGATTTCTTTACAGAGTCTTTGTCTTTGATTTTACTTTGTGAGACAAAAGATGGTTACATTAATTGCAATTATAGGCATGGTTATGTATTCACTTTAACCCCAAGTAACTTGAATTTAATGTATGCACTTTTAATATCTAACTAAATAAAATTATAGACACATCAATACAAAAAAAAAACAAATTGCACATACCTCACATTCTCCTTGGGAATCAGTTTCTTCCACTGAGTAACTAATGTTCGGGCCACTTCTCCAGCCTCATTGTGCTTACGGAAAGAATTCACAAGTTTTCCAATTCCAGTTTCCTATGAAGGATTAAACACCTCTGTAATCACAACATTTTACAACAAAGCATAATGAAGTAAATATAGAGAGCAAGATAATGAAAGTGCAACAAGCAGCATTGTTGGCATGGTTTTTTGAGACCACTAAAATTCACGTATTGCATTTTCACACAAATATACAAATCCTATTGTGTGTTTAATTTTTCAATCTTTTTTTTAATGCACTAAAGTACCAACTGTATCATTTGTTGCACTTTTACACTAATGTTGTTTATTCTTACTGCCAGAATATCAATGGTAATGTCCAATTCTTGAAGCTTCTTTAAAGTTTTAAGGACCTGGGGAAGATGGGTTTTGGGTTAACTGATTAATTATGGTACACAACTTGTCACAAATTCCTTCATTATTTACAAAATGAGTTCAATGTGAATTGACAAAGCATGACCTGTAGAGCTGCACAGTGTCACATGAGGTTCCTTAGAAAGACAGAATTGCTGACTCGGCTTTCAGGATAGACCTATGTATGGAAAACTACTCCTGCCTACTCCATTTGCAATGAGCTATAAATGGGCAATGCTAATACAGGCAGATACAATATAGGTTGCAGAGCACTGTCACGTCCACATGTGGGCCTTGAGAAAAAAAAAAATACATGGCCTAGGCCTACTCTTTAAAAGATACTACAGGAAATACTGGTGGTCACAAACAATGGCTGACAGGTCAGGGATACACTTATGTTTGAAAAGTGCCTTAGTTGATACATTACCACCATGTGGCCGAAGCTGTGTGACAGTCAAAGTGAGAAGAGACAACTGGGGAACTATTTTTAGTGCAGTAGTCTACCACCCAACAGCCAACCCCCCAAACACTTCTAGTTACAACTGTTATCAAGCTACTTGGCTACAATAAAAATAATGGAAATACCTTCCTACTGTGAATCGGCCCTATTGTTTATTATTGAAAAACATGTCCATTTCGTAAGAAAGTTGCTTGCAACTTTTTTCTTAGGCTATGACTTTTAACAGTCGTCCAGTTCTAGCTAAATTGATTATGAAGTGGTGCTACAAATAAAAGGGAACCGTTACTGTCTGAATAACCATTGAAAAGAGGCAGGCTGATACCGTTTTTGATTCAGAAGATTTCAGTTGTAGTTTCAGCTCCAGCACCGTCTTTAACGCTGCCATGCTGTGCCTCACGTGCAAGCAACTTTTGACGATGTTCAACATGAGAGGTGGCCTACACCTGTTAATTTGAAGGTGGTAATAGATGTTGTCGTCATCTTTATACGGGCGGTGCTAACACTCCAACATTTACAGATTTAAAGTCACTTTTAGGCCTGACAATAAGTAGGTGAAGAGAAACCTGGTTTTACACTGGAAACAAATATAAGGAAAATATTAAAGCGGGTCTCAATTACTTGCTATAACATAGCTTACTGTTAGTGAAGGCTACCTGTAATTGGAGTCCCTGTTCAGTATCCTTAACGCCAATTGCATAATCCCCTTAGTTTACTGTCGGACAGAGGAGGAGTTAATTGCCCGTCACCATTGGTACCACTGGACACGACGTCTCTCTACCTCTCTCTCTTTCTCTCCCTCAAGCTTGCCAAGTTGGAGGTGCAAGTCATTTCTACCCCAGCCTCTACTTCATCTCTGTTTCGGTAAGTTACACGTGTTAAGTATCATTTATAAACATTGTCTTATCAGTTAAGCAGCTATTCTTTAAATTCTATTATTTATTTCATGTCCGAAATGGTGGTTTGACATCAGTCTGCTTGAGACGCATACAGAGATACAGTGTAACCAGTGCTAGGTAGCTTGCGTTGTAGGCCTATGTTTTACACCTTTTTGTCGATATTAATTAGGATTTTAGTTTAGTTTAAATTATTTCTGTTTCACTATTTTATAACCTAATGCATTAAATGTGAAGACCTGTGACCTATAGGGTAGGCTACTTGGGAGGTCAATGAGTTGCAACCACAGCCATACCACAACAATATCCTCTTCAATTTGATACGTTAGGCCTATATAAACTTATTCTGTAAACTTATTTAGTTCATTTTTAAGACATTTTGTAAGGACAAGTCTAGTCTTGACAGAACGTCTATAAAAGGAACGCCAAGAGCTAGATACCCTGCGCTTCTATTCTTGGACATGGTAGTGATAAATAGTGACAGATGCAAGGACAGGAATGTTGACGCGTAGCATGCATGCGCTTACCGACCAATGTGGCTGTGGATTAATTCAAGTAACGTATGTAGTAATGTTATCCATTATGCGTTAGATATTTTTTATGACTGTAGTAAGGGTACGTACAACCTGACACTTTTTATTTGCAGTAATGCTGATAAATACAGAATTTGCAATGCCAATATACAATTAGGCTATGTATATATATTATATATTATACATAACATTTTTTTCAGGTTCAAAATATTGTATTTTGCCTACTGTAGTAATACTGTACAAAATAAACTACAGGTTTGATACTGCAGTTCAACACAGGGGGGTTTCATAAGTGGAGATTTACTAGGCTACAATGTATTACATTTCCTTTTGATGCTATGTGACTGTGACAAATGGCTTGCATCTCTTTACTAATAACCTGTTGGTTGCAGGTCTTGGCTGTGACCCAAAGCAACAGTCATGGCGCCCAAAAAGAACAAGGCAGGCAAGAAGAACAAAGGAGACATAAATGAGATGACCATAATGGTAGATGACAGCCCTATCAACAAAATTAATGGGCTGAACACACTTCTCGAGGGTGGAAATGGCTTCAGTTGCATCTCCACAGAAGTCAGTGACCCTGTCTATGCTCCTAATCTCTTGGAGGGCTTGAGCAACATGAGACAGGACAATTTCCTGTGCGACCTGACAGTAGAAACCAAATCCAAATCTTTCGATGTCCACAAAGTAGTTATGGCCTCCTGTAGTGAGTACATTCAGAATGTGCTGAAGAAAGATGCTACTGTTCAAAAGATTGACCTTTGTGACCTCTCGCCAGTGGGCTTAGCCACAGCAATCACCTATGCCTACTCTGGAAAACTTACCCTATCTCTGTACACTATTGGTAGCACCATTGCAGCTGCCATCTTTCTGCAGATACACACTCTTGTAAAGATGTGCAGTGATTTCTTGATGCAGGAGATCAGCGTGGAGAACTGCATGTATGTGGCCAACATTGCAGACACTTATGACCTGAAAGATACAAAGGAGGCGGCACAGAAGTTCATGCGGGAGAATTTCATTGAGTTCTCAGAGATGGAGCAGTTTCTGAAACTTACATACGAGCAGATCAGTGACTTCCTCCAAGACGACTCCCTCCAGCTGCCATCTGAGCTCACTGCTTTTCAGATCGCCATGAAATGGCTGGACTTTGATGAGAAGAGGCTGAAGTACGCTCCTGACCTGCTCACTCACATCCGTTTTGGCACCATCGCCGCCACAGACCTGGTTAGCCATGTCCAGAGTGTGCCAAGGATGATGCAGGACTCCGAGTGTCATCGTCTGCTGGTTGATGCCATGAACTACCACCTGCTGCCCTATCAACAGAACATCTTGCAGTCCCGGAGGACAAAGGTGCGTGGTGGACTCAAAGTCTTGCTCACAGTGGGAGGCAGGCCTGCCCTGACTGAAAAGTCTCTCAGCAAAGAGGTGCTTTACAGAGATGGCGACAATGTGTGGAACAAACTGACAGACATGCCTGCAAAGAGCTTTAATCAGTGTGTCGCTGTTTTGGATGGCTTCCTGTATGTTGCCGGTGGTGAAGACCAGAATGATGCAAGAAACCAGGCTAAGCATGCAGTCAGCAACTTCTGCAGGTAAGACTGTGACTTGTGGAATTGCACTAAATGTATAAATCTACGTTTGGAATTGAGCATATGATTTCATGTTTGTCTGATAAGTTAGATTTGTCATTGTAGCATGAAAATGTTTCCATCTTTATTAATGATGTTACTGGATGTTTCCTCTATTGATCAGATACGATCCAAGGTTCAATAATTGGATTCATCTAACCAACATGATCCAGAAGCGCACTCACTTCAGCCTAAACATCTTCAATGGCCTGTTGTTTGCTGTGGGTGGACGCAACACAGAGGGTTGCCAGGCATCTGTTGAATGCTATGTGCCATCTTCCAACCAGTGGCAGATGAAGGCGCCCATGGAGGTTGCTAGGTGCTGCCATGCTAGCACAGTCATTGATGGCAAGATCTTGGTAACCGGTGGTTACATCAACAATGCCTATTCCCGAGCAGTGTGTGCATATGACCCATCCACCGATAGCTGGTCAGATAAAAACAGCTTGAGCACCCCAAGGGGGTGGCATAGTGCCGCCACCGTGGGTGACCGTGCCTATGTCATAGGTGGCAGCCAGCTCGGTGGCCGTGGTGAGAGGGTCGATGTCCTGGCGGTTGAGTGCTATAATCCCCACTCTGGGCAGTGGAGTTATTGCTCCCCGTTGCATACTGGTGTCAGCACAGCTGGTGCTGCTGTGCTGAATAACAAGATCTATCTAATGGGAGGCTGGAACGAAATTGAGAAGAAGTACAAGAAGTGCATACAGGTGTTCAACCCAGACCTTAATGAGTGGACTGAGGACGATGAGTTGCCAGAAGCAACTGTCGGCATCTCATGCTGTGCTGTTACCATCCCCACACGCAAAACACGAGAGTCCAGAGCCAGTTCAGTATCTTCAGCACCAGTCAGTATATAAGTTAAGTGTATTAGGGCACTTGGAGCGTAACTAATTTATTAACATACGTAAAATAGAACTACAATTTCAAATTAATTTATTCAGTTAATTCTTGAGGTCCTTTGTGATGATGTTAAAACATTTCAATTTTCAGTTTAAGTTTTGTATAAGGATTTGTCAAGAGGATGTACATGTGCATACATACCATTCTGACATGAATGAAATTTGAGATTACTTGTCACTTGTCACTTGTTTGTAAAATGTTACAGACAAAAGCAAAATATTTGATTAGAAAATAACAGAAATATAAAAAAATATATAAAAGAAGTACATGCTAGTATACATTTGTATAGCCTATCAGAAATGTCAGTACTTTATCACTACGGGGCCAATTCTGATTTTATGAACCCATGTTTATGATCAAGATTTAGCTGTTAAATCTGCTATAAAGTATTTTAATTCAAAAGACAAAAATCTTATGTGCATCAGTCACATCATTTGGTTGGCCTAAAATTACATATAATTAATAGTCTATAAAATTGAGTTTTGAAATAAAAATAAAAAAAGAAATCTATTGTAATTTATTATTCTCCACAGAATGTGTAGCTGAAAGGAAAGACTATGGTTGTATCTCATGTACTATTATCACTTCAGTCAACTGTACTGTCAATGATCTAGATAAGTGGTTTTCAATAGGGTTGTTATATTTCTGCTGTGAACCAGGAGGTAAATCATGTTCTTCAAAACTGAATCAGAGATTCAGTATTCAGTATTATCAAAAATCAGCTGAAATTTCAACAATAAATGTATAGACTACGTGTGGCAAGACACGTGTGGCATCTTTCATGGGTAGACTTATGTGAAATTTAGCTTTCATAAACATCTTATTAGTTCATTTATGGTTATAAAATGGTGCTCCTGTTGCATTTGTGGCACTAATGGGCATAACCAGTGTGGTGGGAGCGGCGGCACCAATTGACATCAACATCCTCTTTTAGCTGGCTCTTTGTCATTGCTCCCCAATATTGTCCAAACACCCCTGTTAAGAAACACTGATTTAGAAGAACACAGATTTGTTTGTGTTTAGGCTTTGAGTAACTGTATGACTGATGTGAAGTTTATAACAGTGCGCCCTGAGGTGCCTGCCAGGAGTAGGTAACTGATCAGTTTTTGATCGTTCTGTGAATCAATCTTTACACCAAATGAAATACTGTTTTGGCTCCTGAGGATGCTACAGCTGGTCTTAGGGAAAACACATGGTGATGAGACTGAAGGAAGTATGCTGGTTGTTGAGTGTTGTCATAATGGTGATTGCTTGGGGAAAATAAAGGTTTGTGATGATGGATATAACTTTTATTTTGTAGAAAGAGGAGATTAGAATTCGGCTGGGGGACTTAAGATGGAGCCTGAACTTGTCAGGGAACATAAACATGGCACAAAAGCCACATTCCCCAACAGTTCATGTTATTTATGTGTCCTTTAAAGCTGACACAATAATGTGTCAAAACAAGACATTTAAGACATTCGACATAGAGTCAGAATGTATAGATTCTTCAAAGGTGTTCATGACCCACCCCAACCCCATCTTTAATAAAGATTCCTATAAAACTGACAAATCAGTGTCTGTATTGTTCCATTATACCTCCATAAACTTACTGGCACTAAGATAAAGTAATGTGAACAATCATATACTGTGCATTAATACCTCAAGTTTTTCAAAATGGCCCCGATGAGCTACTTTTACCTGTCACTTCAGACTACAAATCTTTTTTTTCATCCAGCCATACAGTATGTAAAATTATATATTTTCTCTGAGAATCTTAAAATGATATAAAGGCAAAATATTAAAGCTCTTTGGCTTTATACCATGGCCAAGGCTTAAACTTCTTCCCCCTGATATTCAAATTCATATTCAATATTATCTTTAAACAGGTTTAGATGTGCGGGTGCACTGTATTTCAGCCTGTGGCCTACTATAATAGACCATGCACTAGTGGGTTCAAGTATGGGAAAGGTCTCCTTAACAATGTGTGTTTAATGATTGTAATGTGATGTCCAATAAACCTTTTGGAGATGGTGACACAAATATATAATATAAGTAAATCACTCATTCACATATTCATATATCTTTTTCTTTAATACACCTTCCTACAGGTATTTCTGTATGAAAAAAAACAAGTATAACAACTATAACTGTAATGAAATTCTCCCTTCCATGTCCTCTCATATTTCCCTCACCCCGGTTTTACGCTTGTCAGCACTTGATGCCATATGTCTTGGAAAGTGCAAAATGTTGCCATCCTAATCATTAATATTGTAAGACAAATTATTCTGCTGAGCCTGTAAAGAGAAACACTAAAATATGGGCAATAATGTATGTACCAGAGAGTTTGTACTTGGAGAATGAAAGCCTGTTTTCAAAATGCAGCATGAGCAGGAATAACAACCCAATGGCCACCTAGTTTGTCTGCCACTGACTCCATTGAGTTTATCATTGAGGTGCTACAGTGTTGTGAAAGGGTTTGGGCACCCCTTGATAAATAAGACATTTTGGATATTTTTTTAACTGAAATTATGTAATCACAGTCTCTCTAGCAAATGCATTTCATACATTGATGCATGCCTATGCTTACATAATCAGTACCTCCTCTGGCATATATCACAGTTTGCAAATGGTTTTTATAGCCAGCTCAAAGGCTTTTGGTTCTTGCAATTGAGTTTCACCCTTATTTTCTTACAAAAAGCATTAAGTTCCATAATATTCGTTGGTCTTCTGCGCACACAGCTCTTTGAAAATGAACCCATACATTTTCAATGTGTTTTTTAATTAGGGGACTATGATGGCCACTCCAAAGACTTCAGCTTGCGTATGAGGTATTTCCGGATGGATTTTGAAGTATGTAGATCATTGTCCTGTTGTAGAAGCCATCCTCTTTTCAACTTTAGCCTTTATAGAAGATGTAATGTTTGCTTCAATAATGGAACACAACACAACCCCAAAGCATGATGGATCAACCCAAATACTTAAAAGTTGGCAAGGTGTTCTTTTTATACAGTATAATGCTTCTCCCTTTTTCGCTAAACATGCCTTTGCTGATTGTGGCCAAAGAGTTCTAACTTCATCAGCCCAATGAAGTCCAGCTGAAATTCCCTGAACATCCCTTTACCATTCCTCACTGTGGAAATAGTAAGTTTTGATATTATTTTAGTCTTTTCCTGTTCTGTGGGCCTCAATAACTTTCATTTTCAGAGTTGCACATAACTGCTTAGAGTAACATGGTTATAATTGAGGTTTAAAGACCAAAGAATATTTGGGAAGTTTTGAAATGTACTAATGACAGTTGTTTCCTTGTGTCATGTAGAGAGCTGATTAAAGTTTAAAATCTAAGAATCTGAGTTGTCTCTCAGGGTGCACAAACTTTTGCGCAGTGCTATAATAATGTTATTTTTTTTTACACACAAAAATTATGCTTTAATGTTTACTGGAACATTAGTGACGAAATAATGTGTGACGAAATAATGTCAGGTCAAAAACACCTGGTGAGTTGTCGAGAGATCCTCTGAGCATTTTGAATACCATTGCAATTACTTTCTCTGATATGATTTTGTAAAGTCGCACATGTAGGCTTTGATTAGAACTTTTCATAAATGAAGAAAATAAATATTCAATTCAATTCAATTTTATTTCTATAGCGCATTTTAAGGCATGTCACAAAGCGCTTAACACAAGAGGCCCAATGACCAACAGGGGCAAGGAAAAACTCCCTAGCAGTGTTTTTTGTTTTTACTTGTTATGGTAAAGGAAGAAACCTTGGGCAGTTCCGACGGCTCAAGGGGCTAGCCCAATTGCCTAGGGCAGGTTTTCAATCTCTCAGATGGTGAGTAGTCCACTATTATTCCATTAGATACACATTACAAGAAAATTTTGGTATAAATAAAGTAATATAGGAGTCCCATTAGAATCCCAGGATATAGTGCCATGTCATTGGGCGCAGTCAAGCCAGGGGCCAGTTGGGGGCTGTATCAATCATGTCAGGGTCATCTGTGTGTGTGTGTGTGTGTGTGTGTGTGTGCGTGTGTGTGTGTGTGTCATCTTCTGAAAAATCTAATAATTTGGTAAACGCACCTATTGGCTAACCTAGGCTATAGCCTATGCACAAATTTAACCATTTACAGAATTCCCTGGAGGGGAATGTCACGTTATGATATTGAAAATTGATCACATAAAATATCTTTTTTATACAGACATACAGAAATATGCATAAGCCGTGACACACACAGCAGAGCTGCCAACTCACACGCATTGAGCGTGAGACACGCTTTAGACTGTCTTCACACGCGCACACGCCATACTTCCAATGTCACACGCTGAAAATTCATTTTATCTATCTGATCTATGCATCAGCTGAAACACAACGTGCGATCGATCAATTACACACGGCCGAACAGGCAGAAGCCTGCAGAGTGCTCCCCTAACGTAGGTGGCGCACCACCGCACTCGCGAGCTGAAGCTGATATCAGAGGCAGGATTAAATGTGCCAGTTTGACAAGGTGGAAGAACACGTGCCTATTAAAAAATTCTCATGTGCAAGCGTGTTGAAGATCTCTCAAACAGGAACGTATACAGGCCAATGTGCTGCGTAATTATACTTCCAAACTTAAAATACGGTTTCTTAATTGATTTTAGCCTCTGTGTTCTGATATAATGACGACAGGTTTAGCTGCGCTGAGCTCATCACATACAGAAGTACTTTATAGCTTGTTGCTCTAGTTAGATGTTAAAGACATCTGAACGAGATGTAGGCTACTATGTAGCCTATTAAAGAATGGTTTGTATAGTAGCATATTGTAAAAGAACGGTGCAATTGATGTTAATACCGACTTTTCAAGACAAGTAGTTGCAAATTGTCATGTAAGCATGGTGAGTTGCAGGAATGTCGCTAAGAACTTAATTTTGTAGACTACACTCTCAACTATGTTAACCTCTTAAGGCACACCCCTATTTTTCCCTTTTTTCAAAACAACGGCATACCCAAATTGAAAGCTTGACAGTTCCTACATAGTTTTAGACTCAGGGATGTGCCTCATGCCATTGGAAAGGTGACACCCTCAAGTTTTTTCTAGAGGAATATGTATGTTTCTGTGACATATGGACACAGAGTTATAGAGGTTGGAACTAAGTTTTTTTCCCCGCTCATTTCAAATGTCTATGAACTAACTAAGATATGAAGGTACCATCCATATGATACCCCCAAATAAAAAATCTAAGTCCTAACTCCATCTGTCAACCTGTTACACAAAAAAATTGAAGTAAAAAGACCAAAAATATGATTTTTGAATATACATTTCTGAAAAATATGTTTATGCGTTTTGATTGGGACCCCTATGTAAATTCCCATAGTGACTTTTTGTAAACAAGAGGGCCTAATGACATTCAAAAGTTTATAACTTGAAAACCCCTTTGCCTAGAAACATAAAATTGGTTTCAAATGAAAGCCAAGACCCTGGGCTTTCATGTCAGTTTGCTTGATTTGAAGTTACTCCTTCTGGCATTGAATGACACAAGCATAACCATCAAAAAAACAAAAAAGCAGGGGGGGCGTCCCATATATGGGCGGGTGTGCCTTAAGTAAGCCAAGTTAGAGTAGCAGTAGTTTTAACAGACTATACTATTTAGTTAAGAAAAAATGTGTCACGAGGTTTGTTCAATGACTCAATGACTAGTTTGTAAAGATAAGCCTGATGTGTGTCATATATAATATTCATTTGAAATATCTTGAATTTTATTTGGGTAGCCTGTTAGTAGGCCTACCAACCCCTGAAGTTTTAAAATAGCCTATTTGTAATAATATCTAGCTCAGCCTTTACACCTCTTCCCTATATGTTCACAAAATCAGTTAAATTGAATCCTCCTGACTAGCACTGTAGGGAGATGAGTAACCAATTTAGTGACATGACCAGGTTAATGAAAGTATTTTCTTTGAGAGGGTGTTTCTGTGGTGGCCCTTAACAACTTGGCCCAAATGGCACCCTTTCTGACATCATGACAACATGGCATGACAACAAACAGCAAATGCATGACTCTGTGGACATATAGCACTGTTAATTTTCTGTGTTTAAATGTTCTGTTGACAAAATCAATTGCATTTATCAAAGCGTCAAAAAATGTGAATTTACACAATGTGTAACTTCATGACGTGTGGCATAACTTCCCGGCTAACCCATACTACGAAAGGTGGATAGGTTTAAACCGAGGTATGCTGCCATGGCAAAACGCCACACGCCAAAACTGGTCCAAGCAGTTTTAGTTCTTGGTTAACCCGAGGTTTGCGCTAACCACACCCTATAAGTACCACCCCTCCGCCAACATTTTAAGCCAATTAATGGCAACAGTAGGATGATCTGTTTGACATTGGCGCTCGCGTTGTGAGGTGCTCTCTTCGCAGGAGCATGAAGGCAATTATGTCAATCGCGAATCTTTTTCACAGCATCAGTGTGCAGGTGTTGGGTATGAGGTGTATTTTGATATATTATATACTAGCCCATAACCCACATAAAGTATTAATTTGCATTTTGTTTGGGAGATTATTCTGAAAATGATAGCCTATAAATAGGCTTACTAATTTCACATTTGTTCTCTAATCCTTTAACATGTTTTAAACGTCTTTCTGTCCAACCACATGGGGTGACCTTGTTAATTTACAGGGGAAATATTTTGCCTCAACCTTCATGCAAAAGTTTACAAGTTTTAATGACCAAATAGCCTTAAATTCTTAGATGACATGTGATCAGGCAAGTCTGGATGCAAGATGACCAGGCTCAGTCCAAGACTCCCGCATCTATCCTCAAGATTTGAAGAAGGCAATCACAGCGTCTTGGATTTTTTGGGGGACAACCGACATATGACATTTCTTAATTTCATCACAGGGCGTTTTAATATCGATTGATATGGCACTTCTGTAGCCTGTTATGTTACATTTTAGGCGATTTTAAGAATTATTTACAAGCATTCAGCAAAAATGATTTCAAGCATTCTGCAAACTAATAATATCCCGTAGCCTAAGAAACATGGCAATAATGTTTCACTTGCTACACATTTACGATCGGCAATGCGTTGCCAAAAAGCCTGTATTTCATTGTTCGCGGCTTTAATTTCCCCTGAAGAGTACATTTGAACTCTTTGTAGCTTGTCTTGATTATTGTGTATTTCCCATCAAATAAGGTGATCGCGCCAGCGTTGACAAGGTTTACTTGCGCTGAAATCCGCCCCTTTTATGTGAACGCGCACAAACTCGAGTTAGGTTAACGCCGGTTCAACAAATCAACCTCATAACCAGTCGTAGTACCGATTAACACCAATCAGGATAACCAGAGTTTGTCAACCCCGGTTTAACAAGGTAACCCTGGGTTACTTTTGGGTTGGTTAAACTCCCTTCGTAATACAGGCCCCAGTTGACACAGACACGTGTAATCTTGTGAAAGTCAAATAATTTGGTAAACACACCTAGTGCCTAACCTATAGCCTATGCACAAATAACCATTTACAGCCTGGAGGCCATGGTCTAGCAGGGTTCTAGACAGGCCTGGTTCACTTTATTCCTGAAGCCTAGCTTCATACTGTATCTTATTCCAATTGTTTTTGGCTTAGGCTAAAATTATCCACATATTATTGTCTTTTAAATATTTGCAAAATTCATGATAACCTGGCCAGTGTAAAAAAGGCAAAAATACAATTCTTTACATGTTTTTGCTGTGTCACTATTACGAGATGCAGTAGGGCCTAGTTGTCGCCGAGACAACTGCTTCATTAAGAAAAGAGGGGGGGAATGCTGAGTCATGGTCATAACATGACGCGCCTCCGCCTGATATAGTCACGTGTGTGCAGTCAACGCAAAGTGTCCGCGAGGAGAATTGGCCGGTCACAAATTGTGCTGCACACTGCTGTGGAGGACCTGCGCTGTTAGCTAACGTTGAGATTGTGAGAACTGTGCTGTTTGTCCTATGAACACTGACTGTTGCACTTTTACCTGAGCAGGCATTGAGACTACGATTTTCGACAGTCGTCATCGGCCTGTATCAAACTCTGTGAAGGATATCAGCAGTATCTTCGTGGCTCGAATAGTAACGTTAGCTAATGTACAAGGGCCTCCCTCTTGGTAGCTTGCTTGCTAGCTAGCGGTCATAACTTGTCCAAGTGGCTGTGTGCTGGGCGTTTTTAACCTTGTTTTGTGTGGTTAGTTAGTAACTACAAACTACATTGAAACGACTGAACTCGCTCCGATTCAAATACACTACTCGCCCGCCCTCGAACAAGTCCTGTGTGCATCCATAGAATTGTGCTATGGGCTTGTTGTCACAAGGGTCGCCGCTTTGCTGGGAAGAAACCAAGAAGTACGCCGACCATGTGCGAAAGCATGGAATAATACAATTTCTGAATATTTACAACAAAGTAAAGGATCGCCAGAAGGATGTCCTCAAATGGGGTGATGAGGTAAGAACCTCTCTCTCTCTCTCTCTCTCTCTCTCTCTCTCTCTCTCGTCTTGTAAGGTAACGTTTCTACACGAGTAGGGGGTGGTTTCATTTTTTTCATGATCAAAAGTATTTTGTACTAATGAAACAGTTTCTATACCATACATTACTGAATCGGTGAGAATACGGCACTTGCTTCTTAGTATATTATCACTCGTTAACCGAAATCTCAATAATATTTAAGTAATGTGTGATGTACAGGTGCATGCATTCATCATGGTTGCTAAATAGTTTTCCCTTAGTACTTCACTCGTCAGTGGGGTTGGTAACGGTGCCCGCTCTACAACGTAAACACTAACGTTACACCTTCCTAAGTTTTAGTGGACTTACGTTATGTGATGGTGCTATGCTACAATGTACATGCATTTAAGTATTCTCATCCGGCACGAATTGCATCATCCACTTCTCGGGCTTACTTGCCAGGGATGTAGAACATGGCCGAGTCTGAAAGATGAAGTCAGTCTATATTTCAGTATTGTGCCTTTCGAGGTTTGCTTATTGTCAACCACCGGACGTCCATTTAGTTGTTCTGTAATAATTTTGGTTTTGCTTTTACGGTTTTTACATTTAAGCTCCTTGTACAAAATGTATAGTGTTTCCCATTCACATTTAAAGGTTTTCACTGAAGTTGAGGAAGACAGGCAAAGGTGCTTTCATGAGTTAGAAGCTCTTTTCAGCGATGCCTGTAAATGTTTAACGAAGCCCTACCCTGCTTAAAATGTGTTATAATGGTTTAACGTCATTTCTTTTTGCATTTGGTGCATGAACTAACATTGGTGCTTTTCAGTGTGTCTTTTTAGCATGTACTGATCTCCATTTTCGCCATAGGAATACCTTAACTAATCCATAAGACTTCTGTCTGTCCTAGCTTGATCACAACCCTTTGATTTCAAACTTTGTGGAATGTTGTTGTTTTTGGAGTAATCCCTTGTTCAGACAGTGGATTACATGAAAGCAGATTCAAAGTCAAGGAGTTGGGATTGATGAATTGGAATGGATGGGATGGTGGTTTTTATCGTTGTGCTTTAGCTGTAGTCTAAATTCTGAAATGTAAAATGTTTCATTTTTCACAAAATACAATAAATCAAATCAAGATTGATAATTTGGTATAGGACATTCAAGAACGTCTTCATGCAAAATGGGAGCATCATAGATTCCCTGATAATTTGACAAAAGGAAGGCAAAGTAGCCTTCATTGCACCAAGCAGATATGTCTTTGACTGAGAGAAAGTCTTAGTGTAAAGTATGATTTTTTTTTTTGGTTGCTTTCACAGGTGGAGTACATGTTGGTCGAAATGGATGATAAAAATGAAAAAGTCCGACTTGTGTTGAATGGTGGTGATGTCCTGCAGACACTCCAAGACAAAGGTGAAAAAACCAATCCAAAGTAAGTAAACATCATGAACATTTAGGCCCATACAGATTTGATTGATGCTTTAGACCATGCACAGTTTGTGGGATGTCAATGAGTTACAGCAGAAAAGGTCACTTAATGAAATATGAAACAAAATCTATTGGCAAATGCAAAGGCCTGTTCAATAGTTCAATAGTAGCCTGTTCATCTAGTAGTGCACATTGTGACATCAAAGAGGCTTAATATTCATCTTAATTGGCCTAAGCATTTCGTAATCTTTCAAGCATTTTGGACAGATGTGTATTTTTTTTATTTTTATTTCCTGTTGTTTGCTGTTACTAACTTTGTCATTATTATAAACAATCATCCTTATAGGGCAGAGTTCTACGTCAAGGTTGTTTTTTGTGTCAGAACAAATTGTTGTGGTGTGGAAAGTGGCCATTTTATGCAATTTTGTTTTTATAAGCACCGGTGACGTCAGAAGCCTCTGGAGCCGGCCGACGCCGTATTGGCCTGGGGACAGGGGAGGGGGAAATACCAGCGGCAGACGGGGAACGGCAAAGCGCTGGCATTCCTCATTAATGCCTCTCTGCCGCACAGACTGAAGAGCACGGCCTGAAACACAAATGCCCTGGCCGCAGCACTTTTTTCTCTCCCTGTGTGCTGAGATAGTAGCTCCCGTCTGATTAATAACATGTTTACCTCACCATGAGTGCCTGTTCAAAGCCCATGTTTGAGCCACAGGTTTTCAATTGCCGTGGGTGATGCTCACATGAGTAGCCAGTGGCGGTTCTACACTGAATTGCGCCCTGGGCGAAAGTACCTCCTGGTGCCCCCTCCCCTGTCCAAAAACCTGTCCAAAACACACTAAAATAAGTGATTGGTAAGTTTCACTAAATAGGCCTAATGTTAGAATTTCTGTGATGGTTTGTATAGCCTATTATGATGTTATTGTGTTTTAAAAAGCATAGCAAGAAGGGGCCGTTGAACTGGTCCACCGGAGGATGAAAGTCATCTCGTAGAAACTTAGCCTATGAGCCAGGGGGATTTAAATAACCCTCCCTTGGCAAATGTAATATTTTGAGCAACCCTCCCCTGCTTAATTCACAAGTCCTCATATTTACCTTTTAGCCTACGATTCAAGAAACATTGACACCTTCACGATATTTCAATGTCGGCAACTTCTGCATTCTGATCTTACACACTGGCGGTGGATAGGGTACCGTGAATTAGCCTACCCGTTACACCACTGAATACCCATACAGAGAGAACATTGTTGGATACCTTT
Organism: Limnothrissa miodon; assembly: GCA_017657215.1. Taxonomy (NCBI): domain Eukaryota; kingdom Metazoa; phylum Chordata; class Actinopteri; order Clupeiformes; family Clupeidae; genus Limnothrissa; species Limnothrissa miodon. The sequence continues at coordinate 93,058 of JAGFZM010000146.1, forward strand.
ATCTTTTGCCCGTTTCTTCTCATCTTCTTTTCTTCTTTTCCTTAATTGGGTACCTGATAGCTTTGGCCTTTTTCTCCATCGCTGTGTTTACTAATCGACAATCAACAGATTTCCCATCTGCAGTCACTCACAACCATTTGTCAAGACTAAACCTATTCACCTCCACATCCACATTAGACCTACCTATTTTTATTAGCAATTTCACATAATTAAATAATTAAAAAAGTGCTACTTATTGGTCTGTGTTTATATATTTTTCTCTTTTTTCCTAAGTAATATTTTGAATGAAATGTGCGTTATTTGTAATAAAGTCAGGTGTCACTGACATAGTTAAGCCCACCTTCTTGTCCTCTTCATTTGGGAGAGGTGAACTGTAGCCTATAGGCTACTCTGCGCCCCCAACCCCTCCCCTCATCCCCTCTCGGCTCGCTCAGCTTCTGTGCGGCTCCTTCAGCAGCAGGCAGGGGCGGCACAGGTAGCTTATCATAGAAAACCGCTTTGCGGCACAAATTGTTTTCCCCCTCCAAGTTTGTGTGCCGCCCCCCACGTAATGCCGCCCTGGGCGGCTGCCCCGTTCGCCCATGCCTAAAACCGCCACTGTGAGTAGCGTGTGAGGCGTTAAAAAGATTTCTCATACACCTTTTTTTCTATATCGTTGGCATTTAGGCATGAGAGGAATTCAAGAGGAATTCAGCAAATTACTCCTTTGTCAGTTAGATGGCTTCAGGCAGGTTTGTGGTGTCACCAAAACATTGACTTTTAAAAGAGGTTGAATAGATGGCTATCATAGATGCAGAGCAATTAAGATCTGGCAAGCTACAGGCCTATGGCTACAGGTTTATTGTATATGGCTAAATGTGATGTGGCACCCATAGATCCAAGATTATGTCCTGGAGGAAAAGGCCCCGGTGTCTTGAAATTCCTTAGTTGGAATGACATGGTTAGAACCGTGTGCCTGCGTGTCGGATGAAGTAAATGGCCGAGACTATCACTGTTTGCTCATGTAGTTTTCCTGTGTCCTCCTGCAGCCATCCCACCCTGTGGAGGCCAGAGTATGGCAGCTACATGATTGAGGGGACACCTGGCCAGCCATATGGTGGGACCATGTCTGAGTTTAACACGGTGGAGGACAACATGGGCAAGCGTCGGAGAGAGGCCTCCTCAGTGCTCAACGAGAACGAGACCCTCTGCACTGTCACATCCTTTCCAAGGTAATGGAGAAGGAAGGAAGATGGTGTCTTGCAAGGTGGTCATATGTGTTTTACAAGGTGGTTATAGACATCCATTTACCAGAAAACAAAACCAAGTGATCAAGCCACATTGGCACATACACACAATGACAATGATGATGCATTTCTTGTGGATTTCTTGTGTTTTTTGGTGGATTTGTTTACTTTTTTCTTTATTCTTTGTTTTGTGCATTTCTCATAGCCATAGCTGCAAACCAGTTAGCATCTGTGTTGGTTGTAATGCAATTACCAATCAGATATTTGCTTTGAAGGTAGATTTTTTTGTAATGGAACCCAGAGTAATAAGAGTGTATGTGGAATCGCTCTGGCTTTTCTTGCTTTGCCAGTGAATATACTATGCATGCCCAGACCATTGGCAACTGAGAACAGTCATGTGAACTAGTGTTCTCCTGAGCAGAGATGGGGGTATTTCAAGGAGGTGGTGAAGTGGCTCCTGGAGGTAGTTGCAAACCCCTAATAGAGGGGGATGACTAAATTACACCTCTTGGCACATCCATTATCAGGTTTGCTATCTCCTACGGGTTAACTGAGCAAGGTAGGTTAACCTTGGAATACCTCCCTGGATCCATCATGTGCTGTAGTTCTTTGGCACCTACAGCATGACTTGAATGTGTATTCTCCTGATAACCACACCTTCAGTGTCCAGTTTGCCTTAATGAGTAACGGGGAAGTTCACTAGGGTGTCTTAGGTGATGATTTTATGCTATTCTGATGTTTCACAACTTCCACATGTTTAAAAAAAAAAAAAAAAAAGAAAATCTTGTAAAAAAAGAGAAAATTGTACAGCATGGTAATAAGTAAACATGGAATGGAAATCATTGCTAGAAATCCTTGTTAATAATTGCTCATATCTAGGCATTATGAAAATTACAGCCTTATCCAGTAGTTAAATCCCTTTTATTTGGTGAGGCTTAACATAGACAGGTGCCTATAGGTAAATACATTTATGCATATAGGTATGCATGTACTAGGTATATTTTTTTATTTTTAACCACTGTTGTGCTGACATGACAAACATTGGGTAAATAGAACCCCCAGTCTTTCTCGCTCTTCTCTCTGTTCTATTTTACTCTGCATACCTGTCTTGCTTGGTGTCTTTGTTTGGTCTTGTGGCAGTTGTGACACGGATGCCATGTTTATCATACTCAGTAGTTGATCTGAGACCTCTTTGGAACCATACTTTCAGGTTAGGCTGTCCGGGATTCACCCAGCCCGAACACAAACCCACCCCAGTAGAGAAAGGAGTGTCCAAGTCTCTGTTCTTCCCTGATGAAGCTATAAACAGACACCCAAGGTTCAGGTCAGTAGGAAGCCCACAGCCTATGCACACTCATGCTACTACTACTACACTGCAAAACTTGGTTGATGGTATCTGCATTTTTATGGTTTATGAATCAAGAGGGGTATCAATAGGAGGGTATGTATCAACCAGACATTGAAATGAAGATGCAAGTGACAATGACTCTTAGCAGTACAGGAGGTTAATGGCTTCTAGCGTAATATAACTTTACATACCACATGCAAACACATGCCACTGGCCCATTTCATTTGCATGTCTTTCTCTAGCACCCTAACTCGAAACATTCGCCATCGAAGAGGAGAGAAGGTGGCTATCAACGTTCCAAGTAAGTACACAAATACTCAATACATTTCTACAAGTTTGCTTGTCAGAATATATTGGAAAGATTTGAAGGTGGCCCAATTTAATTAAATTTGATACATAAAAGATGTCACTACAAAAGTTTTTTTCCACCAAGCTGTAAGACTTATAAACATGGAAACAAAGATGGCTTAGGCCTGTGCCTGTTTTCTTTTCTGTCATACAATTTATTATTTATTATTTGTTCTTTATTACAATCTGTGTTTAATTTGTGTAATTTTACTTTTATACCAGTGTAGTAAGACGTAATGAAGAAACGTCTATGAGTGAGCCTGTTACTTCACTGATAAGTATAAATGTTTCCATTCCAAGTTTTCAAAGACAAGAACACACAATCACCATTCGTGGAGAACTTTCCTGAAGACGATGGGGAAGCGGCTAGGGCAGCACTTCCAGACCACATCTACATGGACGCCATGGGCTTTGGAATGGGCAATTGCTGCCTACAGGTACTTTAGTCTCACAGGCCAAATTAATTGTTTCACATGCAAAATGAGTCCCTTTCATTTTCAGTTGTGTTCACACGCCATCACATCTGTTTCAGGTGACTTTCCAAGCCTGTAGCATTAGTGAGGCGAGGTACCTGTATGACCAGTTGGCCACTTTCTGCCCCATTGTGGTAAGTCACAATGACACAGTCTAAACTTTATCTTTACACTGTTGGAAAACACATAGTTGCCACGGCATCCATTTGAACTCTCAATTTAATTGCACAGTTGGACGTGTATTCCCCTAAATATTATCATCCAGTTTTTTAACTGAGTCATGTATTCAAAAGCAGAAGTATGGATAGGTAAAATAAAATGTGTTCAAATGTTTTAACTTTTTTTTTTATGCTGTGGCCGCCTTTGATTTATTTCCTATTTGTGTGTGTCTGCATGTGTGCGCACATGCACTCGCATGGGCCTATTACCCAGCACTCCCTATTTGTGTGTGCCGTTCATTGATAATGAAAAGCTAATGACTGACCTGTTTGCAGATGGCCCTGAGCGCCGCCTCTCCCTTCTACCGCGGGTACGTGTCAGACATTGACTGCCGCTGGGGAGTCATCTCTGCGTCTGTGGACGACCGGACAAGAGAGGAGAGAGGGCTGGAGGTGAGCTGCCATAACAACAGGCATGTGTTGGAGAATAAAATAGTAAAGATGCTTGTGTTTATTTTAAGGCTGTAATACATTTCTGAATGTATTTGATTTTATGCAGCCCCTCAAAAACAACAAATTCCGGATCCACAAGTCAAGATACGACTCCATTGATAGCTACCTCTCCTGCTGTGGTGAGAAGTATAATGACATAGAGCTGACCATAGATGAGGACATCAACAAACAGCTTCTAGCAGCAGGTACCGGTCAATGTGAATGTTCAATCTTCTAATTGCAGTTATTTACGAATAGTTCATTGAGGTAAACTGACCCATTGAGACTATAATAAATTGGAGCATAATAAATTGGACAACTTCTAATAATTGTGTCTGTAGAAATATACATACGAGTGGATCTGCTGTAATGTGCTTATGGGTGTTGAACCTTTTATGTAATTCTATGCCACATTGATGTGAGTGCACAGATGTGACATGGTTAGATCGTCTCTGGACCGTTTTGTTTTCCCAGGGATTGACAAACTGCTTGCGCAGCACATTGCTCACCTCTTCATTCGAGATCCCCTCTCTTTGTTCGAGGAGAAACTTCACCTGGATGATGAGAACGAGTCTGACCACTTTGAGGTAAAACGCTGACATTCCACTTTTGCGTTGCTCGACATTGTTTCGCATGTTATAGCTGTCTGCTACCTGATCACTATTGTTTTCCTGAAACACTGAAAAATTCTGTATTTTGATTGGGTTGTATGACGCGTAATCTGATTACATCTGTGTTACAGAATCTTCAGTCAACCAACTGGCAGACAATGAGGTTCAAACCTCCTCCTCCAAACTCTGATATCGGATGGCGAGTTGAGTTCCGTCCCATGGAGGTACATTATCTGATCTTATCTCCCTTAACAATGGGATTTTCTGATTCGCTGATGAGGTGGTCATTAATTTAGAGTAACCGACTACCTTAGTGGTTCAGATAAAAAATTGTAATCACTGTTCAATATCAATGTGCCTAACCATAACAAAGGGATAAAAATGATTGTACTGTAACCACACCTGAGTAAACACAGCAATGTGACATTGTAGGTATGGCAACACAAACTTGGAGAGACTAGTTCAGTGTACTTCCTGCTCTTAATGATGGCTACAATAGGTTGTTTTCTGTAGTTCATGCACTTGCTTTCTAAATATAAAGTAAAATAAAAATTACTAAATAAAATTTCTAAATATATTTTTATGAATTACTGTATATTCAATATATTCTACATGTATAAACGGGACAGAAGTGGGCATACAGCCATCAATTAAGTCATCAGCTGGCTCCTTCCACACCTTCCCCCCCCCCCCCCCCCCACTCTTCCACCAACCTCTGGCAGTTGGGTTGGCCCCTTGAGCCGTGGTTCTGCCCAAGGTTTCTTCCTCAGAGGGAGTTTTTCCTTGCCCCTGTTGCTCTTGGGTGCCCCTTGTTAATGATTGGGAGTAGTAGTTATGACATTACTGTTGCCTCTCTACATTTCACTGCATTTTTATCTTTTAAAAAAGTATGTGACAATAAATATCCTTGAATCATTGAATCCTTGAATGAATAGGATGGGTTATACAAAATCATTGGCTTGGTTCTAACCTGCACCCCACCATTAAGTTCATATAACCGGTCGTCGGCTGAGGGGCTGATACATTCTTGTTTTCAAAGAAATCTTCTGATCTATGAAGGTCCTGTTTTGCATTTAAGCAGTCTAGTTGTCTATTTTTTAAGAACAAATCCTTGACAGCTTAAACAAAACAATCATTGCCTCAGTTAAAAGAATTTTGATGTGTTAAGTGAATTAATGTGTTCATTTATAAAAGTCTAGAGACCACATATGTCATTTCTGTATTTTAGCTGAGTGGTCACCCATTCAAGCTGCCCTCTTTAGCTCTGCCCTGCTTTTAAAGCTTATTTGATCAAATTATAAAATAATCACAGTGTTGTCATTTAGAAAATGAGCCTCACAACAAGTGGCTGGCTATTTTACCAGGCTATTGATTGGTATGTTTTAGGTCCAACTGACAGATTTTGAGAACTCGGCCTACGTTGTCTTTGTGGTTCTGCTCACCAGAGTGATCTTGTCCTACAAGCTGGACTTCCTTATCCCTCTTTCAAAGGTCTGCTATCCAAACAAAACACAATTATCCCCTCATTCCCTTTCCCATTTGAGTCAATTCTACAACTCCCTCTGTCAATATCAGGTGGATGAGAACATGAAGGTGGCTCAGAAGCGGAACGCAGTTCAGGAAGGCATGTTCTATTTCAGAAAGGATATCTTCAAAGGTTAGTTAAGTTGATTTTAAACACATTCAGAAGCAACAGGATAAAACTGGTTGCTTGGTTGTGACATCCTGTGCTGAGTATGAGAACTAAAATCTAAGATAAGGACATGTTGCAAGGTGTCAGTGTTATTTTCGTAATTTTAGAATTCAAACAGCACCAGACAAAACAAGATTAAACTCTATAATAATAAAAATAATTGTAGTTGAGCTTATTACAAATATGAATACTTTAATTTTTGCAGTAACTGTATTATCTGAAACAGTCATCTTGTGTTAAAATGTCATGCCATAGATGCACAGTCTAGTGCACATACTGCAGACACTGTCCTCTCTCAAGGTTGTCAGTATACCCTATCATGCTTCTTCATCAAATGAGCAAAAAAGTAGATCCCTTACTCTACTTAGAGGCCCTGTACTCAGTTATCCTTTAGTTCAAGTGTAAAAAAAAGTCATTAGGTGCATATGATGATGCTCCACTGGCCACTCAGGAATATGTGTAGCGCTATGTGTTTATTTGTGATTTGAAATCAAACTTTCAAAATGAATTGAAGCTTTTTACTATAGTTACTTACTGTTACTATAGAAAATGTAGACTGCTGTAGTCAGAGCAGAGATGGTGCAACTTGCACTGACAACCACTAGTGATGCTTCTAATGAAATCCGCATTGTCTTTTGGTCAGTTTTGCAGCAGGACCACGATTTGGCACCCAACCCTAGCTGAGAGGCATAGTTTGTGTAATCAGCAGCCAATAGCATGAAAACTTCTGCTCTGACTCTGACAGAGCTTGGCTTGAAGGCTTGAAGTTGTATGTAAAGTGTACTTTGACATGTATTCATAGTGTTTTTAAGGCATTGTTGCTAATCTATTTAGGTTGACATTGTCAACTGCCTCCTATAACATGTAAAATGGAGTAAAGACACTGTTATTAAAGTGAAGTTTCATCAAAAGTGATTTGGACATACACATGGTAAATGATACTTGCTTAATCTGCATCTATCAGATGCCTCACTGGCACTGGGGGGGAAAGCTCGTTTCTCATCAGTTCCCACTTTTTTGGGAACAGAAATGCTCTATAACAGCAAGTTTGCCAGACTGACTTGCTCGAAATTGAATGTAGCCTCATGGGAAGTATGGGCGGGCCCAGGCTAGCACCCTGATGCAAAAGAGGTGCAATTTCCTAAACTTAGTCACTAGGGCTAACACTATAACATGCATGTATTGAGAACCAGTTCAGTGCTAAAATGGTAAATGGACTGTATATATAGCAAAACTAAATTGTGTTAAAAGTGGACTTGTATGTCCACATCTTTTTCTCAAATTATTTGTGTTACTGTTATAGTTTGCCTATGTAGAGATTGTGTATGTATAAACATAATTAAACATAATTATTTTCCCTATAGATTTTGTTTTTGATATTATTTTTATTACTATTATTAGTTTGCCTTATCAATTTTATCAGTTCAGTATAGTGGATTAATGACACCATCATAATTGTATTACAGTTTTGTGCTTCAACGTTGAGCGCAAAGGGAAATCATTCCCATTTCAGTCTTTCAATGATCATACTCTGATCATACTCTGATTTATGCAAACTCATTCGCCTAAGTTTAAAAGAACCATTTCAGCCAGAATACTAGTGCACTGACCAACATCTGCTGCCCTTTGTGACTGTTTTCCAGGCTGTAGCCCAGTCTTTGATGGGTCCTCTAATGCCCAGAATGGCCTGGAGGGGGATGATGACCATGAAGAATACACCCTGATGAGCATTGACACAATCATCAATGGAAAGGTACTTCTGTTATCAGTTCATCAGTTGCTATTTACACAAGTAAAGTGTAGGAAGTCTAATTGGCCTTTTTTGTAAGACTCAAGAAATAAACCTGACAAAATGTTTGCATATCTGCTTTGATTTATTTCCCTCTAAATTCTCCCAAGCTTATTGTTTCAAATGTGTTTTTATAATAATAATAATGACTTATTTTGATTCTATATATATAACTATACTTGTAAATAGTTCCTAAGCAGAATGCAGTGTAATCATTGCTTGCGGGGACTGAAGTCCTTTTGACACTTTTCATTGTCACTGGTCTCATCCACTGCTGTAATTACAGTGTGAGCACATATGCTGCCAGCACTTATTGTATTATTATTGTACCACACTGGGAATCATTTTCCCTCTAACGGATATGGCGCAGATGTTGCCATGGTTTCATTCTAGACACCAGTTGATTCTGGCCCTACCTCAAGGCTGGATCTATCTGGAGTATCTAGCTGTAATGAGTGTTCTGTCCACAGGAAGGTGTGTTCCAGGGGCTGATCCCAATCTTGAATTGCTATTTGGAAAATATGGAGGTGGATGTAGACACTCGATGCGCCATCTTAAATTACCTGAAACTCATCAAGAAACGGGCCTCAGGTAAGACGGGAGAGGTTTGTGTATGATGCTACAGGAAAACAGAGACTTCGATTTCACTTTTAGGCAGGAAATAAGTACTTTAAGTTTCCTAAAATTTCACATGGAGTCTTCCATTCATTTGCATATCACAAACTTTCAGGAAATGTCACTTCTTACTTTGTCCACACAGGGGAGCTAATGACCATGGCAAAGTGGATGAGGGAGTTTGTGGCCAAGCACCCGCAGTACAAAGAAGACAGTGAGATCACAGACAAGATCAACTACGACCTGCTCAAAAAATGTGACCGAATTGCAAGGGGAGAGGAGCGGTGCCCAGAGCTTATTGGAGAGCCCATCAACAGAGGCAAATAAATGCATGGCTAGGCGAAAGGGGGGGGCGGGGGTTGAAGTCGTGTCAAAGCTCGGATCGATTTGCATGACCAAAAGTATCGAGAGTAAAGATGTATATGGGTCCAAACTCAATCAAGACAAAGAAAGAGGTGCATGTGTAGATTTGCAGATAGTCTGGATGGATGTACTAATTTTGTAAATATCAGATTTTTATGATTGAAGATTATTTTAATAGACAAAGAAAAGAGATCAGTGGAAAACTGTAATTGCAGTCTAACATGTAAATATTCCCCTGCAGTATGGGACATTGGAGGTGCTTTCTGTCTGTGTGAGTGAATGTATATGTAGCCCGACCAGATTGTACATCAGTAAGATTTCCATGTTGTGTAAATATCATCCATCTGATCTCTGAGCATTCAAGCATATTTTCATGAAATATGTTTGTACTTGTTCAGAGGATATTTTAAAAGAAATTATTTTAGTTTGCTAACGTGAACTGCAGTGTCTAAGAAACCTTTAACAAAGTGCAGTCTGTCTTGGCATCTAGTTAAGCACTAAACCAGAGAGTAGAACTGTTTGGGGTGAAGATGACAAATCTTTTGGATTTTAGGTGACAAGGGTCCTGAAATAAAAACTGTAAACTGAAACCGAACACTTGCATCTAAGTGGTGTTTTTCTTTTAAAAACGTGATTGAAATCTGAAAACGCCACACACGAGTGTAGCAGACATCTAGTAATACTGTGGAAAAAACGGCAGTTTTGATACAGCAGTACTGCATGAACTGGCAGTTCATGGCGTTCCCCTTAACTACTGAAGAAAGAGCCCAATTGACTGTATTTATCACCGAAGAGCAGCTAGGTGCCAGCTGAGGGGAGGGATTTGCTTCTGATGAAAAACACGTGTTCCCTGTAATATAGGAAAAATAAATTTGTTTGGCTTTCCAAATTGTATTTGTATAGCATCTCAGATAGTCAGTGTTGAGTTTTCCAAGATTTGTACCATTCTGTGTTTGTTTTTCTACATTTTTTGCAGATTTTTCGAGTGACCAGCAATGTCATCCATCATGTGTCAATTGGAAGTTTTGTAGTGGGCCTTGTGGACTGTATGAGTGCTTGATTAACCAGATCAAGTGTTGCTATTTATAGCTCTGATAATCATAGACCGGTTCTAGTTTTAAGGGGACAGACAGACATAAAAAAGTACAGCAGTGATCAGATAAAGCTCAGTCCTATATTGAGACCTTTATACCCTTTGTGATGACAAGATTCAGTTTGTGCCCCTAAGAGTATGTATTGCATCAGGTTGAAATTGTCTTGCGTGAGTGTTTTCAGGGTTATCTACATGGAGGTTGATATCACCTGATACAATAATGCCGTAAAAGAGAACACAGATTACTGATAATAACTCACAAAATTCTGCAAGGAAAACTGCTTATGAAAGATTAGGGGGTCTATAGATGGTCAATAACAGGATTTTGGGAAACACTTGACTCCACATACTCAAAAGAAGCATAGCCATTATAAGATGACTGTTGTCACTGCAGAAAATGCTTTGAATAATTTAGGATAAGGGTAAGTGAAACCAGATTTGTGTTAAAAGAAGGAAATTAAGTTTATCTCTACAAATACAATCATTATTTAAGAATGACTTCCTGGTATGTGTTCTGATATTCAATAAAGCTAATTTTGCTGTAGTGTAGTAGCCTGTTTTTTCACTTGGACAAGCTCAGGTTGTTTAGGAATAGGTAGTATATCAAATTGATTAGACCTACAGGGATATGCATACATAGGCCTATACTTTTCCTTTTTGCCAATCTGGTAGTAGTATAGGAACCTGTGAGGGCATAAGGCCTTATAAGTATATGAAGGCAGTGTGCAAACATGCTTTTCAGTGCAGGGATAGCATATCTCAGGAGTGAGAAACAGATTAGTGAGACTCTTGTACTTGTTAAGATGGAAGGTGCGAATACTAAAGGAGGCTGAGCACTGTGTCTCACCCTATGTAAGACTAGTGCCTAGTTAGCTGAATGCTTCCCCCGACGACTGACAGGACTAGACTTTTTGTAGCCCTAGCTGGCCCTAAAGTTTAAGGAAAATAATAATAAGAAATAAATCCATTGCCGCTATGCATTACACATTTTTTTTTACATTTAGGCCTAAGGAGAAATGAAATTGGCCATTACATTGCATAGAGAGGTAGATATGAACTTATCATTGCACTTAGAAGGAAGTAACCCAGCAGCCGGTTGCACCAGCAGACCGTAAGGTCGTTCGTAGGTTGGAGTGTAAAGTCAACCTTTAGTTAACGTTCACCGTAGCTAGTTTCAAACTTGCGCCGTTTTTAATTTCACCACCATAACTTACGACATAACTTTATTAGTAGTGCGTAAACCTCTTCTTAACCAAACCTTTGTCGCATTTAATGATGTTTGCACGGATTAAAGCCAATCAACGGCAGCTTACAATAAACAGGAAATGCAACATCTTGCACCGCTGGCAGTTTATGTGAGTTGGTAAAACCGTCCTGCATAAAAAAAGAGCTAACAGTGTGGTGTCGACTTTCAACTTTAATACAAGCCAGTGACTGCCTGGCCCTCGTCTACGTAAGATGTCATAGACTTGTAGCCTGACTAAAACGACTCACAATAAAGTGTGTTTTAGTGTCATTTGTTGTGATTTATTGTTTAAGTTACACAAGTATGCGAAATACCGTCTATGAAATAGGCTAACTGGATTGTGTAACAATAAAACGTGAATTAAAGGAAATAACTTTAACGTAATTAACGGAACTTACAATAAACCAAGAGCCCCTTGCAAGCAGGCTACAAGAAAAAACTCAAGTAGTAGACGTTATCGGTAAGTTTGTTTGATCAAACGATACTAAGTGAATGACAAAGTGCAGTAACAATTAACCTTTAGAAATGAAAAGCCACGCCAACGGTACTTTACGGCGGACTTTACACCTACTCAGTATGAGGTGTAAATTTTAAGTGCTCGTAAACTCGAACGTAGTGGCCACCAAAGATTCTAGAGTGACGGTAGCGCATGTGGTCACTGGACAAGGAATGGGAGATCCACATCCCTAACTACTAAAATTAAAGTGGTCTATTTTTGTATCCCTCATCCCTTATTTCCACTGAACTGATATAGAAATAAACAAGTTCCCGTAGAAACGATTTAAAAATGAAGTGATTTCCATAGTGATTTCCAAAGAGCAAACTTAAAAATGAACAAATTTTCACTGCATCGATTGAAAAGAAATATTGTTACAATACAGGGATCACATTCATATGTAGGTATAAAAATATTTTGCAATAATTTGCAGGTCTGTTGTGTATTTAAGTATAGCTATTTAAATGCATTCTCAGACCTGTACACAGTGTAGGCCTTAGAGAGAGAGAAAAAATGTTTTGCCCATTTCCTAACCTGTAATTTGAGTTTAAAAAAAAAAATGTAACACAGGGGCATCCTGAGTAACAAAGACAGATCAATCAAATCATCAAAAGCCATATTTTGTATTTGGTACAAAAACAGACCCATGTGAAGCCATAAAGGTCAACATTATTAGGTAAAGAAAATGGCTGAAGGTGGCATTTCTGTTGTGCTGAACTCATACAACTTGTAAATTAGCAAGGTCACTGTGAAAACTATTCATACATTTTGGAATTAGAAACTGACATATCCTAAGCTGCAGAAAACTCTATTACGCTATTATCTCTCCCCTTCCTACATTCAGATTTAGACAATTTTGAGGAGTTTGTTAATGACCCTAAGGAAGGATCAGTCCACAGTACACATGGAAGAGTACTGCAGGAAATTCTAGAACAACCCGGAAAGCCTATTGGTAGTGTTTGGCATCAATGAAAGTTCCAAAGGCAGGCCTAGTTTCCTCAGGATCTCCATCAGGTGTGCTTACAGGGATAGACTTAGCATGTGTAATTCATTGTGATACAAATAAATTGTCATACAAATCCATTGTCATACAAATAAAGTTAATGATTGAATTTTGGAATGCCCGTTGTTATGTTTGCCGAGGTCCTAAAAGCTGGGACTGAAACTCTGGTTTGCCACCAGTATCAAAGGAGTGTTTTTAGTTATATGAAGTCACCAAAACGAAGATATTGAAAAAAGATTTGCTTATTGATTCTCATGTCTGTTCCCTTACACAAAGGTACATAAAGTTTAGTAGCAGGGTCTGTGCTAAAAACTGCAAAACAGCAATTTTCTGGATGTCTTGTTGATCACATCTTGCTTGTGATGAATATACTGCTGGTTGTGACAATATGCCTTGGCAAATGAAGCCTATGCACAGTGCCTGCTTTTAATGCCAGACCACTTTTTTCAGCTACGGTGGTATGCCTGTTATCTAACATTATTTTAAATGTTTGTTGAAAATATTTTAACGTCTTAATAAACTGTCTGTAAATGTTAAACGTTGTGGAGAACATGCGAATGTCATTAAATAGGGATACAGGTTCACAGTGTATTGACATCTACATATGAATATGATCACTGTAAATAGTATCAAAATGTATTTTTAATCACTTTTTTGTATTCTTGTATAATTTATTACCTGTATATAATGCTGACTAGCCTACTAGATTATATATTGTCTATTATACATTGTCTATTGTCTTGATGCCCATCATGTCTCCATAGTACTTCTTGCACTGTGTGTAAGTCAAGTCAAGTCAGTTTTATTTGTCAATTTCTTCACATGTACTTGACATACAAAGGAATCGAAATTACGTTTCACACTTGTCCCATGCATAGACGTTGACAACAATAAAGTGCACAAAAAAACTATTTTAAACAATAAGGTACTGTTAAGTAAAAAAGTAAAAAAAGTGCAAGTAGGCTTAAAGCCACTATGTGTAGGATTCATCTTCTATTTATCTTCGTCTTTTATTAAAAATAAATTTTTTATTTAAAAAATATAATGTAAAACGATGGTAATTACCTCCATGAATAAATTGTAGTGTTCCCGTAAACTTGGTAATTTCCATTTATATATAGATGTGGCTGGGTACCAAATAAGAATATCCATTTTGCGCCGCCATTTTCAAAATGAGGACCTTAGGAAATGAGGACCGTGGGAAGGGAAGGGCTAATACATTTTATTCAAACGTGTGCAGTATACCACTTCGCCGATAGATGGGAGAAATTCTCATACGAAAAAAATAAAACTTACACGTAGTGGGTTTAAGGCATTATACTTAGGTAACACACAGTATATATAAGACAAGACATAACATAAAGTAAGTGTTGTCTTAGTGCAACACAAGATTTTAGCAGCAGTATAAATAGTGGTAAGAAGAATACTAGAATATATAGCAGCAGGTGTGTGCAATTTGCAATGCAGAGGTAGTTATTTTCAGTCCAGAGTGTTTTTTTCCTGTTTGGGGAGTGTGGGTGTGTGTGTGTGTGTGGGGGGGGGGGGTGTAGAGTCCAATCTGTCTTCCTATACTCCTGCCAGTCTGGTGGTTCCGCTTGCTGGGAGCCGGGAGGGGAGAGAGTTCAGCAGTCTCACAGCCTGGTGGATGAAGCTGTTGGTGAGCCTGGTGGTTCGGGAGCGGAGACTTCTGTATCTCTTTCCAGATGGCAGGAGGCTGAACAGACACTGTGCGGGGTGGGTTGCATCCTTGACAATTGTGATGGCTTTGCGGATGAGGCGGGTGGTGTAGATGTCTTGCAGGGAGGGGAGTGGTCCGCCAACTATCCTCTCAGCTGTTCTCACGATGCGATGTAGAACTTTTCTGTTGTAGTCAGTGCAGCTACCGCCCCACACAGTGATGCAGCTGGAAAGGATGCTTTCAATGGTTCCTCTGTAGAATGTGGTCAGGATGTGTGGTGGAGCGCTTGCCCGCTTGAGTTTGCGCAGGAAGAAGAGACGCTGTTGTGCTTTCTTGGCCAGTGATGTGGTGTTGGTGGTGTCCTCACTGATGTGCACCCCCAGGAACTTGGTGCTGCTCACTCTCTCTACCGCAGCGCCGTCGATGGTCAGCGGGTGGTGACAGGTGTGGCCTCTCTGGAAGTTGACAATAACCTCCTTGGTCTTGCTAACATTTTGCAGGAGGTTGTTGTCTTTGCACCACGTGGTCAGGAGCTCACCCACTTTCCTGTAGTGGGTCTCATCGCCCTTGGTGATGAGCCCCACCAGCGTTGTGTCGTCCGCAAACTTCACAAGGTGGTTGGAGCTGTAGGTTGGTGTGCAGTCATGTGTCAGCAGGGTGAAGAGCAGCGGACTGAGCACACAGCCTTGTGGAGCCCCTGTGCTCCGGGTGATGCTGTTAGAGACATTGTTGCCCACACGCACCGCTTGAGGCCTCTGGCTGAGGGAATCCAGCAGCCAGTTGAAGAGGGAGGTGCTGAGGCCCAGTTTGTCCAGTTTGCAGATGAGTTGTTGTGGTATTATGGTGTTGAATGCTGAACTGAAGTCTGTGAACAGCATTCTCACATATGAGTCTTTCTTGTCCAGGTGAGTTAGGGCTGGGTGGAGGGCAGAGCAGATTGCATCTTCTGTGGATCGTTTTGCTCTGTATAAGTATAGCCTACTGATGGATGTCCTTGTTGTGTGTCTGGAGATCATAACACCTACTGGAGTCAAATTCCTTGTATTGACAGTGAGTACACTGCCTTGTATTCCTTGTATACGATTAAAACGTTATAAACGATATAAAACGATTCTGATTCTTTAGTGAAATCACTTTATTCTTAAAATGGTTCTGTGTAAATGTGTTAATTCCTAAATGGTTCAGTATACATGAGTTTTACAATACAACAAAATATCACTTTTACTTCAGCAGTAATATAGATCTACCATTCCCTGCGCATTGACTATATCACATTTTTATAAATATAAGGGCCTGGACGGTCATTATATGAGTAATTTCTTACTTGTGTTTAATATTATGATGGAACTATTTAAAAGCTTCACACCATTTTTTCACAGATGATGTGGGCAATTAGTTTTTCACTTAGCCTATGCCTAAAAATCCCATTCCCATAGAAGAAATTTGAAGTTTATTTTTAAATTATGTTCAGGGTTACAAGAAAATACAGTTTTAGTCCTGTGGACCCCTCTTACCCGATGGACTAATACAGTAGGCTATAATTGGACACAATCTTTGAACAAGAGCATATTAGTACCACACAATTACAGGTCATGTCAATAGCACAGGGCTGTGAAATTTATTTTTCTTTGTAACATAGGCCTACGTCTCAGCCTGAAAAACGAATAACAATATGTTCAATGAATGACAATATATGGCAAGCCAACAGTGCCAGAATTTGGATATATTCTTGCACGTTTCGATAAAAAATATCCGTAAAAAACGACGTTTTGTCGGTTATTTCGCCGTTTTTTTCGCCGCAATAACAGGCAGCGCCGTAAAAAACGTGCGTGGTGATGTCCAAGACGCGCGTAATAAACGCGCGCAGTGATGGCTTTCCACAACGCGCGTTTATTACGCGCGTCTTGGACATCACCACGCGCGTTTTTTACACGCGTATTGGGCATCACCACGCGCGTTTTTCACGGCGCTTTTTCAAT
>JAGFZM010000146.1:112108-128563 GCA_017657215.1 Limnothrissa miodon
TACAAATTTTAAGTTTATCAGTTGACTACATCCTAACAAAGTCGTTGCATTTGTATGTAAATATAATTTAATGTAAATGTTCAGTCTCTCAATTTTCCCAGCATATAAAAAGACATGGAAATCTGGCTAATTCAGTGTTCAGTTGTGGATTACCATTATGTCCTTACAGTTTCAAGACACTGCATGGACTAATGTCACTTATCTGTAGGAATAACAGTCTCCTACATAACCACAACAAATGAAGGCATGTTGGTTTGTCAGGTTGAGGGATGTGGTCAAGCCTTGTTGTTTAAACAGTTTTATTTATATTGCGTGTTTCAGGTTGTTCAGTTTTCAAGACAAAGCGGTGGATCCTGACAATAGATGGCAAGGTCATCTTGAGCTTACTGATTTTGCTTCTGCATTGACTGTTATGTTTTCAACGTACAGGAAGAGGCAGCTGTACACTGGAATTCATTCTGAGGTCTGTTCTTCCAAGATACTGGTGATTTTTTAAAGCGGCTTTGTATAATTTGCTTGAAATAGTTTTGGTTCTCACATGGTATTTTGTAGCCACACATGTTCTTAAGTTTAGTGTAGCCTCAGTCACAGAGCAGTCAGAGCATTTGCGGCATAATTTTTTTTTAATATAAATTCAAAAAGACTTTGACCTTGATAACCTTTGTTGTGTGTATTAATCCTTATGGTGTTAACACCAATGCAGCTGCGAACACACTGATTGCAGTGTGAATGAGGCTTTACACCGAGATCCTTGAAGACACTGGAGACAATTGAACTTTTTTTTTTTTTTAATTACTCTTTGTTTTCTATTGTGCTTGCAGATTCATTCTCAGAATCAACCCTGAAGGCTCCAAGTCCCATACTAGCAGGAAAACAGGATAAAGAAAAGTACAAGAAACGGCAGCAACATAAACCCTGTTTCATCATTCATAAGGGAACTTTTCAATTTTGGTTGGCAGAACTATTCATATCTGTCTCTCACCCAATCCCTTAAAAGGTAGTGCAACAGTAAAAACTCCCTCCTTTCCATTTGCACCAGGCCATCAGATCACGGGCAGTATCCCTCCATAGTCCTCCAGCATGAGAGACTTTTAAAAACATGCAGTTGTCATACATATATTCATTTGTTATACAATCAAACAGCCCTCACAAATTACTGTCCAAAGGTTCAAATGCTCTTGGCAGGGCATCGATTTGGTTTTTCTCAATGGCAAGAACATCTCTGATCAGTACTGTAAATGTTTAATTAAATCAAATACAATCTGTTTGTGTGTTTGTAACATGGTGGGGCAGTCTTTCAATCAGCATTGATTTACAATGCTGTTAGTGGGCCATTTATTTATTTATTTATTTATTTATTTATTTATTATTGCAAATTTGTTTTCTGATTGGTTGCCAGAAAATGTGATTAGATTTGGTTGGGGAATACAAAGCCTTTGTAGAGGTTGCTGACATACTATTTAGAAACACAACTTAAGTCACTTTTAATTTGTCTCTTGTCAATTTCTCTACATATACTAGACATACAGAGGAATCGAAATAACATTTCTAGCTATCCCACAGTGATGCGCACGGTCAGGAGAGCCAGAGGCCGCTGTGTCTCCACGCGCCGCCTGCTATGGCATTCACCCAATCACACACAGTCACACACAAGTGGAGGGGATTACCATGCAAGGCTCTAGCCTACCACCAGGTGCATTTTGGGGTTCAGTGTCTTGCTCAAGGACACTTCGATGGTGTCAGGTAGAGTGGGGCTCAACACCGAACGGCTCCTCTACCACCTGCTCCACCACCGCCCCCATATAGGTATGGATGTATGGGTATTGCAATGTGATTTACATCCAGGAGTGTACTGTGGTAGTTACAGTCCTGTAAATGCGAAGACGGCAAAGAATAGAAGTATTGTAAATGGACATGAAGTAAAGATACTGTAAATACTACACTGCAACTGATGTCTTTGACTCCAACTTCATTCCCACCACGTATTTAGTTTTTTCTGACCTGCATGTCCAATCATCCAGCATCCCTTTTCCTAGAGCTGCCTCCCCAGCATACAACAGCATAGAAGAAGACACTGGTAATGACAGACTGGTAGAACATAAGTAGTAGCTTGCTTCAGACATTAAAGGACCTCAACCTCCTTAGGAAGTATAGCCTGCTCTGTGTATTTTGCACAGTGCATCAGTGTATGCAGACCCATCCAGTTTATTGTCCAGGTGTACCCCCAGGTACTTGTAAGTACAGTCGCCCCGTTAATGTTGACAATCAGCAAGGATGGGGAGGACCTCCTGAGGTCTTTTTGTGTTCAAATGTAAGTCCTGCAACATCCCACAAAGTCCTCCACAAAGCTCCTGTACTCCCCCTCCTCACTACCCTTCATACACTTCACTATTGCAGTGTCATCAGAAATGTCCTGCATATGGCATGACTTGGAGTTGTCCTTGGAAGTCAGTGGTGTATATGTGAGTGAGCAGTACATGAGAGAACAGTTCCATGTGGTGCTCCTGAGCTGCTGACCACCATGTGAGGTCTCCCAGTCTAACAAATTGAGGCTGTTCAGTGAGATAGTCTGTGATCCAGAACACCAGACAATAGTCCACTTTCATCTGCAGTACTTTGTATTTTTTTTTATATCTGTAACTTTAACTGTGGATAAATCTAATTTTAACATAGAACTATTTATGTTAAATTCCACCAGAATCTCAGGTTTTTTTTCATTACTTCATAAGAAAATAGCTATCATAGCATAGCACTACACAGAAATATTGATACAATTATACAATATAATGATAAAATTACAACTCTCCTGTGTGTCGGTAGAATATTTGATGGGGTTGTGAAAAGTATTTAAATGTAGAAACACTGAAGCCAGACTGATGAGCTTTTTTTAATGATCAGAACTGAAAAATTGGCCACACTGACAACACACAAAATGTCAATGATCCTGAAAGGCAATGTAATCAAAGACACTGTTGGACAGTGGATTGTTTGAAAAAAAAGTCAAGGACAAAGCGTACAGTTGTGTGTGTGAGGTACAGTGTAGAGTTTGTTATACAGCAGAGATGCAAGGCTGTGAATAACTTTGTCCAACCTCCAGTGGCCTCCATAGTCGTCTAAATATGGACATATCTCAGTCAGAAATGTTATAATACCTTTGTCTCAGCTCAGGTCAACACACTTACATCAAAATCATAAACATATCTCCCCCCGTCCCCACTCCAGTGGGCCAAACATGTTACAATTGTGTAATATTTACACACTTTGCAGCACATCCACTGCCTTACCTCCACAACCATTGCCTTACATACTGCATTTTATACATATTACACGCTCCTCACACACATTACATCAACACTTCAACACCCAATTGTACCCACCCCAATGGCCTAAACATACTGTAATAGTACAATTCCAATATATTAGGTCCGCCCAGCCTAGGTGGGGGAGGTAGGCTATGTTTACATTTTTGATCTGAGCTGCAAAGTATTCAAAACATCTCTGGTTGAAATATGTTAAAATACTGATGACTACACAAAGAAGTGTGTCAGTTGCCCGTGAAACAACCTGCTATTGCATTATCCTGTCGGTCACTATTGTAAACGAAAATAATAAGCACTTTTTAACCTGCTTTTACAGTTTTTCTCGATTGGTTTGGCTCATTTCTTGAAACCGAGATGACATTCTCAAAATAACATGGACAAATCTCCAAACCACCTTGCAATTGTTCACAACAGAATGTCATTTCTCATTGGTTTCATCAAATTGCAAATGCCTTTTCTCAATTTACTCAATGCATGTTTGCAAATGGCTCTGTACAAGTATCCTACAGTTAGCACAATGAGCCCACATTTAGCACATTTTCCAAATAAATAGATCTTGCTGATCTTTAAACTGATTAGTTGATTTTTCAGTGTAATGGTTGCTCTCTCCAAAACATATCAGCAGGATTTCATTGTGTAAGTCATCATATGCACATTAGTCTGTACAATTGCCAAAATTAGTCAAGAATATAAAGCCACAAACCTCATATATGAATTTCTTGTAGCATTTGAAAAATTCATGACAGTAATTTACAATAAGGTGAATTGTCCTTTTAGCAAACAAGAAGGTTTCCAGATCTCAGGTGACCAAAATTTTGTTTATTTACCTGACAATAGCTGTTTATGTATAATTGTGAATATTGCCAAACATGTATATATAGAGATGGCCAGGGCCAGGACCAGGACCATTTGCAGTTTGAAAAAAGAAGAACCTCACCAAGTAAATGAACAAGGGCAACTTCCGGCTCTCAGGAAGATGAAGAAATAGAGAGATTTGAGGATGCAAGGTGGTGGAATAGGGTGAAGAGGCAGAGGACCACAAGGACACCATACACTCTAAGAAAAACTGGTTCTTCGCAAGTGCTCTGAGGCACTTTAGGTGCTCTGGAGAACCTTTTTATGCTAAAGAACCTTTTCTTGCTGTTTAAGGTTCTTTGGGGAACTGAATTAAATAAAAAGGGTTCTAAGTCATACCTTGTTGTACTTTTAGTGCCTTGAGGAACCTTTTTGGCTATTGACTGACTAACTTGTGGCTGTGTGGAGGAATGATTGTAATGGGGTCATTTTTTTATTGTAAAGGCCGATAAATGCAACTACTTTTTATATAGAGCAGTCATAAAGTAATGTAATTATAAATCATATTAAGTAAGAATTTGTGGCTACTTGATTACTTTGTAATGTCCCAATGCTGAATTAGAACAAATTATTAGAACCTAACCCCAGGGGTGTGAGGATCCTCTTGAAATTGCAATTACATATTTAGCCTAACCATGAATGCACAAAGGTATACAAACAAGCCAGATATTATATAGGCCTACACTAAATTCTAGGAGGCAGGGCTTCTGCGTGGCTTACCTTGTTGGTAGTAGGATCCCCACAGTTAACTCTACTATTTATTTTATTTCATAACCTACATTTTTTTTAACATCACCTGTCAAGTAAGTAGAAGTAAAATAGATAGACTGTCTGTAACATAACTCTCCACCACAATGCAAAAACAGATGTGTAGAATTTTAACTCACTATGTGCATAATCTCTCATGCCTGAAAAGTTGACACTGTGACGTGTCGGGAAGGACGTCAAAAATAATTATTTTAATAATAAAAAATAAAACACATTTTGGTAGGCCTAGTAAATAACACAGAAGGAGGGAAGTTTATTAAAAAAAATATTGCATTTCATTAGGCCCATGTAACTTTGTCCAACTGTGGCAAATAACGGTTGTTTTATTCATTGCCCCTCAACTGTGTATTTGAACCAGGCGGCAACATTCCATGTCAGACAATGAAGCCAAAAATGAACGTTCTAAAGTTGCAATACCACAGTCATCCGCTGGGGGCTGGCTGCAAAAGGGAGTCAATTCCCATAGACCCCCATGTTAAAAAGTCAATTTTCACAGTGAAAATAAACATATTTACAGCCTGGTTCAAAAAACGGTTTTAGTGCATTTCGATCATTTTTGAGTCCATGACAACTGTGAGGGGGGTGAATTATTTTTAAATTCATCAGCTTAGTGCACAGATTAGTTTTATTTTTAGCAAATTGAGGGATGATTGACAGCTGTCAATGGCCAATCAGAGCCGGGTTCTAAAGTTTGAAGTTGGTAACGGGGCCATCATCGTCGCCTATTCAAACCTGAACTTCAAGATCATCACTACGTTAATATTTCAGTTAATTTTGTACGTGTCATCTCCTGTTGGTAACCGACCATCCAAGAAGGCTTCATATTTTATCCGGTAAGTGTCATTTCAGTCTTACCTGTCACTGTTAAAAAATATGTAGCATCGCTGCATAATGTAGCATGTAACGTTAGTTAGCATGCTATGCCCAGGTCTTAAAATCATACAGCACCTGAAGTGAACCCAGCACGTTGATATCTGCCTCACAGTTGTTTATTTCGATAACTTTAGGAAGAGTAAGGTGGTATTACCTTTGCGGACTTGACGTTAAATAACCAGAGACGTTTTAATAGGAGGCGTAGCATCCCTTTGACTAACAACAATAAAGCTAACGTTAGCTATAACTTTCCTAATGGAGAGTGTAATGTGATAATAAAACGTTAACAAACGCTCTCATGTAACGTTAAAACCAAAGATTGCAGTCGACGGTTTATCTGACACTTATTTTAAAATAAGACGGAATTGATTGACCAAATTCCGTTCCATCTTTAACGTTATGTGGAATTGATGGTTGTGAAATCCACGCCATCAGTTGGGTCATAACTCTGCCTTGCTAAATTTGTCAGAAATTAACGTTATAAGAAACCCATAGCTGAGCCGTCGGTCATTGACATTCATTGATCATGAAGGCATAGGCTTTATTTACCTTTCGATTAGTTGGAAGGTAATTACCGTGGATTAAAATGTCATCTCTGCAGTGAAGAAATAGCATTGAGTTGCTGAATTGCATTGTTAGTTTGATGGGACAGCTGTGCAATGAAATTAAATTGACGTGACTATTTTTCTTGTAAGCTAAGATGAACTGGAAAAGTGCCCTTGTTTGTGGTTGTAGTTATTGGTCAGAATTACACTTAATAGTGTAACTCTATGAAAGGGTACTAAGTGTTACACACACACTTGTCAATAAAACATTTGCCTGGTAATTGACAGCTTGGCCAAACACACTTGGATATTAAACAGCTGGTTGTCTAATGTAATTACATTTTTTTTTCTCCAACATGTAATTTCTTGTTGGATTGTTAGACAGATTGTTCCAACATTTTAAACAAACATTACTTATCTTTTCCTGACCCAAACAGGCTGGACCCCATGGACAAGACACTACAGCTGCGCAGGCAGCATTTTGGAAGGTACTGATCTTTGTTTCCTCCAAAGAAACCATTTAATGATCTAACTGCCTGTTCTAAAAACATGCTTTCCCCCTTATACTGTATATATTTCTGGTCTAACTAGTGGAAACTGCAGAGCATCCGCAGGCCAGATGAGAGAGTGCTGAAATGAAATTGAACCAGTTGACCCAACGCCCTGTCTGACATTACCCAGAGACACCAAGATGGCCTCTCAAACAACAAAAAACAAAACGCACAACATTTTGTTGATTTCATACTTATTTATTTTATCATATTTCTTTAAAGTGTCTTACTCTATGGTTTTTAATTGTGGATGGCATGTTCTGTAATTCAAGCTAAAAATATATGGAATTTCCGGTTCATTAAGTTTGTAATTAATAAAAAAAGAATTCCACAATAAAAATGTAATTTCCATATATTTCAGGTGTGTGTTGAGTAAACAATTCCAACTTATGTATCAACTTACTTAATTAGGAAACTTGTTAAAGGTCTTGTGACAGTTCCAGATGTAAAGTTACATGTGCACTCTTCAGGTTTCAAATCTTAATTTAACAGAGTTACATGCATCAAAGATCTCTTAACCTTAAGATGGAATTGCCTCAGTGCTTATCTCATCAAGTCTTTTGGTTTGATTAAAGTAATTCCTGTGCCTTGTTCTAGGGCAAGTGGGTCTAGCCTACTGTGCATAGCTGCTACACAAAAAGTAAACACCAGTGTAAAAAGTTGCATCCATAACATGAAGTTTGTGATGAAAGAAAAGTAGGCTGTCTCTTGGTCTTCATTTTCTGCTCCAACCCAGAACATTGACAAGCGTTTCATCCAACAGCGACCATCTTCATACAATGGGAACTGTAAAAAATGTTTCGATATATTATACAGTATAATCTAATTGAGTTCTGTCCTACAACACTTAGCAAGCTCAGTAGCTACAACATTCAGCATGTTACAAGTAAGGTGCGTGAAGAACAGTAAAGAATAATATTCGACTGAAATTAAAATGTTTTGCTTATGTTAAGCCTTTTACAACCACCTCGTAATGTTGACCAGTGTTATGTCACATTTTCGTCCTTGCACCTGTGATATTTCAGGTATCTAAGCTTCACAAGATAGCATGCATAGCCCAACCAAAAATGAGAACGTACACTTTCATTTAGTCCTCAATGTATGCCTACCAAACGAGATTACATTACAGCCGATAACGTCCATTTCAGCTTCACACATCAAAGATTAGGGGGGCTGGTGTAGGAGGAGAGATGAGTTGGTGTCTATAGCTAACTTGCGCTAGCGCACGTCAGTTTAGCATTACCAAAACAATTCACGGCTGTGCCTGAAGAAGTCTGTTCTTAAAGCCTACTTATCATTGATTCATACCGGACTTATATGAACAGTAACGTACAACATGTATAAAGAAGCTAAGCAATTTTACTAAACAATTTTCACTCACCAGCAGTTTTTTTTCATTCAGCATGGATTCACTTCACTTAGGAAAAAGAGCTCCAGTTCCGAAACGATGCCTCAGCGTTCTCATGGTAGCACCGGCTCCACCTGTTTATCCTTAATTGGACGGACCCGGCGTAGGCGGGTTTAGAACGTTGACTTAACCGTCCAAGATGGCAGCGCCCATAACCCCCGATTTTGGCTTCATTTTCACTGTTAAGGAATTCTATGGGTGACGTCACAGATGCTTTGTCCAGTTATTATATACACTCTATGATTTGAACTGATAGTTTCGCCCGCCGTTTATCATTCTTCTGTCGTTCGGGGACAACTTGCTGCTGACGGCAAAGATGCTACTCTCATCTCCAAGCAAACATATCAAGTAAGTTTTTCTTAAATTAGTTTCGTTTGAATTGGAAATTTTGATTATACGAAAAATAACCTAGTTTTTTTCATGGTGTAGTTATGTCTACTACGATTTAACCTGTCTATGACATTAACAGTCCACCTAGCTAGCCATATTAACTAACTAGTTCTTTCAGGCTGTGACTATTGACCACGAATTTGAAATTAATGCTTGGGTTATCTCATGGCTTTAAAACCACAATTTCATGACTACAGTTGTATGGCAGTTGTGTAGTTGTATAGCTTCTAAATGAGTTTACTGACATCCCATATCTGCTCGCAAACAATTCAAGGATCTCTTGTTATCGTAGGCTAACAACTGGTTGGGTAATGGCATGGAAGACGGCTAATCTACCGTTTTATTTTTCGTGTTTCGTGCCCGAGGACTCGGAGCTTGTATCCATGGTAGCTATGTATCTCACGTGTGTCATGAATATGCCTAATCCAGTGTTACTGTAGGCCAATATTCTGCCCAGTAGTCTCCTCTCCCCTGTATATATTTTTTAACCAAACCCATTCTCAAATGCAGAAATCTCTACAGATCTAGTTTTCATTTCACTTACTCAGTTAAACTCAGTTCAGGTTGACATTTGTTCATTTGTTTAACAAAATCCACTTAAAGCTAAAACATATATATCTTAAAGCTAAAGCATCTATTATACTGTAAGTCTTTGTTCTTTTTTTTCCCCAGATGAAAAATGCTACATCATGGTCCACAGCCTCACACATCATCTGCCACCTATGCCAGGGTGTTGTTAAGTGTGGAATCTGCAATATTCTATTCAGTTGATTTGAGTAGGTATGTTTCACAAGGACTGTTGTAATGTACTTTGTGTTAGTAATAATTAGCAAAATTATTATTTTCATTCAAATTATTGAAAATGAAATAATGAAGTCACTGTAACCTAATTGTGTGTGTTTGTGTGTTTTAAATCACTCATTAATATTGTATTGTAAAGATTGCACACATTTCCACAAAAATAATACATTTGACCTATTGCACCACATCGAACTTAATCTAACAAAGAAACACTGCATATCTATCCCTTTCTCTCTTCTTCAAAGCTGGGAACCAGTACCGCAACCCTCTCTACCATCCCTGAGATGGAATCAAGAATGCAACTCGTCTGCATTGGGAGCCTGAAAAGCCCAATGCGAAAGTACATCATCACTTCCAGAAATGACCAGGTCACTATTCGATAGAATGATAGCTTTACGTGTGTTGTCCAGAAGCTTTTTAAGCTTAATTGGGTTTGCAATTTGGCATACCCAGCACAGATCAGCTCTGTCGCCATCTATGTTTTTAAAGGATTCTGAATTTTTTTTTTCTTTCTTTGCATATGCCATTGAAAAAAAAGAATACGAAATGATATGAATGTTACTGATGTTGATTTTTTCCGACCTTTAGACACAATACAAAATCATTGCCTCACATGTCAAGTAAGTTATACTAGTCTGTTTCAAGTTATGCTACAGTGTTAAAAAGCTTACTTGAATATTAGGGGGAAACTTGTTGCCTAAAACGAGTTAAGTAAATATACTGTTTAATAATGCGTATTTAACTCACCCTAGCATGATTTAATTAAATAGACTAGAAACATTGACTTGACTTATTTGATTCAATGCATTACAGAAGCTAAAGCATCTATTATACTGAAAGTCTTTGTTCTTTTGTTCTTTTTTTTCCAGATGAAAAATGCTACATCATGGTCCACAGCCTCACACATCTGCCACCTATGCAAGGGTGTTGATAACAGTGTAGAATCTGCAATATTCTACTCAGTTGATTTGAGCAGGTATGTTTCACAAGGACTGTTGTAAAGTACTTTGTGTTAGTAATCATTTGCAAAATTATTATTTTCATTCAAATTATTGAAAATGAAATAATGAAGTCATTGTAACCCAATTGTGTGTGTGTGTGTGTTTTAAATCACTCATTAATATTGTATACATTTGACCTATTGCACCATATCAAACTTAATCTAACAAAGAATCACTGCATATGTATCCCTTTCTCCCTTCTTCAAAGCTGGGAACCAGTATCACGACCCTCTCTACCAGCCCTGAGATGGAATCAAGAATGCAACTCGTCTGCATCGGGAGCCTGAAAAGCCCAATGCGAAAGTACATCATCAGTTCCAGAAATGACCAGGTCACTATTCGATAGAATGATGGCTTTACGTGTGTTGTCAAGAAGCTTTTTAAGCTTAATTAACATTATCAATTGCTATCAAATGTAGCAAAATGCAGTGTCAAAGTGCTGTGTGTTTGTGATGAGCAATTATTTTGAGGAATAATTTTATATTTTGAAGAGAAATATAAAATTCATATATTGCAAAGAACTGCATTTGTGTCTTTTTTTTCTCTAGCAGCACATCAATCTATTGCATGCTATAGCTGAGGCATCCCTTCATAACATCTAAAACAAAATTCTGTCTGGGGGTTGATGAAAACAGCTTTGACAGGTATTGGTCAGTAATGTAATGTAAATCGATCCAAAATTTTCCAGAGGAACAGGATTTTGGTTTAAGGTGATGGGTTTCTAAGTAACTGTTAACAGTTCTCTAAAAAAACAGTTACTAGATATGCAAAGAACCTTTCATGAAAGGTTCCTGATGGAACCAGTAAAGGCTCAGTCAGGAACATGGCTAAAAACCTGTATTGGTTTTCTAAAGCACCGAACTGAACTGGTTCTTCAGAGAACCCTTCAATAAAAAGTTCTTTGTGGAACCTTAAAAGGTTATTCTTTTAAGGTTCCACAAAAAACCTAATAAGGTTCTTTAAAGAACTTGGTAATAAATGGTTCCTTGAAGAACCATCCGGGAATAGGTTCCTTGTAGAACCAAAGAAGGTTCCCCTATGGCATCACTGTGAAGAACCACTTTTGGTTCTAACTTGAACCTTTATTTTTAAGGGTGTACTGTCCCGTACAAAATTCAGGCTATAATTATAGACCATAAACCATCATAGACCATGTTGTAAACCATCGCCTCACAATAGCAGACGTATAAGTCGCTGAGTGCAGCCTTCTACCTGTCTCTATAGTCTTCTCCATCATCAAAACCTTTTGCAATATACTCTAACAATATGTGTTGTCATATATGAGAATGATGTGGCCATACACATCCCAGTTTAGTCCCCTACAACACTCAAATACCAAAGATTGTCATTTTGCACAGTCTTGATACTGATCTGGTCCAGGAAAATTAGAGAGGTCTCTTTCAACTGCTCATCATAATTATTCTTGGGTTTTTTGTGTTTATGCAAGTACAGAATACTGCTATCATCTATGGAAGTAACTTTATGTTTCTCCAGTTGCAGTTCCAGTTGTACCTCTGTGATGGTGACAAAACATCTAAGCATTTTGACTTGCAGTGCTTACACAATGCCAAAGGGACAATGCATTTTGGGGGCACTGACTACTTACATGAGAAAGATATTTACTTTTGACACATGGATAAACTGTTTTGGGAGAGATATGAGCTTTTGCAGGGGATCCATGGTGTTGTGCTAAATCATCCAGGTTATTTTGACAAAAGCACTAAAGGAATGCACATGTGCCAAGGCAATTGAGAAGGATCTTTGCTATTTTTACTGTACTGACCGTTTATATGGGAAATGTTATTTATATGAAGAGTTTTAGGAAAGATATTTGATTTTGCTAGTGAGCTATAATGTTGTGCAGAACTGTAAGACTGTTTGGCCAAATTACCTTATAGTTTTAAGAATGTCGTCTCGGTTTCAAGAAATGAGCCAAACCAATGGAGAAAAACTGTAATAGAAATTGCTAAAAACATTGCTACCTATCTATCAGTGCCTATCTTTGACAAGTGTAATCCAGTACTGGTTGTGTGGCGACATCTACAGGCCGGTAAATTCATATCGTAATTGCAGATGGGAGAGGCAATACGTTGGTCATTCCTAATTCTACCAGAACCCCAACCAAAGCAAACAAAATTGCCTATATATGTAGCGAAAATGTCTACACAGCCTAATAAATAAATAACGTCAAAACAACGACCGAAATGACAGCAAAAATTGACCGCTGGCTACACATTTCTGCAAAAAAATAGCCTATGTAGCGACGTCTACATAGCCTAATGGAAAGGGTGTTTAAATAACGTCAGACCAACGTCAAAACACATTTCAGTGATTTTCTTTACTACCACAAGGCTGCAAAGTCAATAGGTCTCTTTCCAAACAAAGACACATAGACAATAGCAATGTTGTGTACGGCAGAGAGAGGGAGAAAAAATTGTGCTCCTTATAAGCTTCAAACCTGCTAGTCTCAAGAACAGCCTTCGTAAGCAAAGGTCTTAACCACTACACCACACAGACTTCCTAACAACTCATGACTAACATTAACATGAATAGTAGTATAATACGAATATCAAATACGAAAAGTAAAAAAAAAAAAAAAATTATGCTGAAATAACATTTAAGCTTATTAATAGATTATCCCCCCACCGTCTTCAAAAAAGATGAGCCTATGTGAAACAGTAAAATGCAGTTAACTTAGAGCAATCTTTGTCACAAAGGTGGTCTGTGCTGGACTGTTTTGGTCTGCCTGTGTTGATCAGTAATTGGGTGCAAAGACTTCAAATTAATTTGCTGCCAGAAAAGAGGGATGGACATTATTATCATATTGAAAAAGCGCCGTGAAAAACGCGCGTGGTGATGCCCAATACGCGTGTAAAAAACGCGCGTGGTGATGTCCAAGACGCGCGTAATAAACGCGCGTTGTGGAAAGCCATCACTGCGCGCGTTTATTACGCGCGTCTTGGACATCAGCACGCGCGTTTTTTACGGCGCTGCCTGTTATTGCGGCGAAAAAAACGGCGAAATAACCGACAAAACGTCGTTTTTTACGGATATTTTTTATCGAAACGTGCAAGAATATATCCAAATTCTGGCACTGTTGGCTTGCCATATTAAAGGACGTGGACTCTCATTGCGTCACGCCAAAGCTTTGGTAGTCCCTCTCTCGCAAAGCAGTGTTTTGATTGGTCCACAGTTACTCTAAACGAATGGGGTGATACAAGTGGACTTGGGCTTGGTGTGGTCTGTTGTCGATGTCAAACCACTAAAACGTGTGTAATATTCATGCAATTTAAAGGCTACGATAGGCTATTGTCAGCAGCAACATCTGCGCTTTTATCTTTGCTTTTTACTGACATTTTGGCCACGTATGCTTAATTATGCGATGATAAAAGAGCAATTAGTGCGTACATCAGGTATTAGGCCTACGTTTATACCCATAAATTCAGAATGTAAAACTTTACGTTTATAATCTACGTTACTTTAAAAGAGTTGAAAGAGATTAACGTTATTACACTGACTTCATCAGGCAACTGTCCCATTACCAACTGACCTATAAGTTGATGCCGCATATCTATTTATAACGGATTGATAAAAATCTACAGTTGGGTTTCAGCGATCAGCAACATATCGGTCAATGACCTGCGCTGCTATAAAAGCCTCAGCATCATCTCATGGTAAGCATAGCAGCCGTCACTGGTGACGCTTGGAGCACCGGTCCATTTTGTGCCTGTGTTCGTCTTTTCCCTCACAGCGACTGCGTTACCCAACTACGGGGAAAGTCGAGTTGCCAGACTTGCCCTGGGACCGAGCATCCAAGGTTACGCATCCATAACAGTAAAGGTATGGTGATATTTGCTAGTCCAGTGGAAACGTGACTAAAATTAAGTGCTTATTAATTTAAGGCAATTTAACGACATAATGTGGACTTTTAAGACAGCCCTTTGTAAACGTAGCCTATCTTGGCGAGGATAAGCCGAAAACTAATGTTAGTGAGTTATTATGACACGTGATGTTGAATATGACCTCTATAAATTAAACGAAGGAGAGAGCAGTTTGTCTAAAACCACTCGGTTCTTTTCAACGGAGGGAAATAAATAAACCTGAGGGTTGAGTAACTTCGGTATCCGCAATTGTACGAATGGCGTGGTTGCTCTGATCCACTGCCAACAGCTGCAGTAGCAGATCTAATCAATGAGAGTTATAGCATCATATAAGTAAAGTTAATTAAAACTAAAATGGTTCTAATAATTTGCGTTAATCAAAACGTTTTGTAGATAGCCTACCTGGTTAACTGTAGCTGATGTCGAATCTCCATAAAGAATTGAATAGCCTACTGTCACTTATATGAGTTTTTGGCTATAAGTGCTGGAGAAGACTGGAGAAAACTGTCATGTTAAATTTAAAACCTATGCGTTACACCGGATATAGATCTAGGTTGACTTGTTTTTGCCACTGATTGTTTTATAGGCTATTTATTATCAGCTGTACGTACCAAGATGATGTAGCCTACTTGAGTGCTGCCAATAAGTAATCAAATTAGAAAAAGTGGTGTTTAGTGGTTGATATTTCGATATCATCTTGAGATCAACATATAAATGCCACAGACTGGTATTTTAACAAACATAATTTGTTCTTAGTCAGTGGTATAAAAATATAGTTTGTTTATTTATTATTTATTATTTTAATTTGACAGCTGCTCCTTTTGTTAAATCTCTCCAACCCAATTCCCCTCTCTGAATCAGGGCTGGACAGAGTGGTCACATTGCACATTATTCTTTCTCTTTAGGCCACATAAAGCAATGTCTAATTTCGATGATGCCAGCATTATGTATTTCAAAAACACAGCAATGTTCTATTTTGTTTAGTCTCACCAGCAAAACGTTGCATCTTTATTGTGTCCTGTGCCTCAGGAGGATGGAGTCTTTAAATCATAACCTGAATGCATATATTGACTCATGGATGGGTCCAAGGGGTAAGTATAATCCTTATGATCATGTAGCTATATGGAACCTTCATTTTACTGAAGACCTAATTACCTTTTTGGGGTAGACATATTCTTGTCTTGAGAGGATTTTAGTTTTGTGTGGGTTGAGTTATTTTTGTATGGTTTATTACCTTGTTAGTCACTCCTAATATCTGTAAAAAATAGTCATTGTATTAAATTTCTTAGGGCGTGTTTTCCCGTATTGATTTGTTGGACCTGGGAAAGCCTGTTGTGTAAGTCAATGCTCATGTAGTTTTGAGTGATTTAATACCTGCCAATGCTCTCAAGTTCAGTCTATTTCATTACATGAACAGGTTAAGGACTTTTTGACAACATTACTTATATTTAGCAAAACTAAAAGTCTGTATTGATCCCATTTTCTTACACACTGCTTTGTTGCACTCCACAAGCGATTGTCAACTAGCCAAACAACAAATGCAGATAAGGAATCCTCTAGGTGTTTAAAGGTACAATGTGTAGCATTTTTAGTTGTTCTAATCTAAGTCTATGTTACCCCTTCACAAAGATGTGCTTTTTCATAAATATTTACCACCACCATTAACTTTAAGTATTCTAAATGGGTGATTTACTAGGCTTGAATGGCTGGCGTCGCTACATAGACATTCGCCATCTTGAAATACATAGCAGGATTAGTAGCATGCCGTAGCTGTAATACATATTTTGAACTGCGTGGCGCAAGGCTAAATAGTAGGTTTGCGACATTTCTACACATTGGACCTTTAAGTTTTGTTGTCTTGGAACTGCCAATTCATATTTGACCTCATTTACCAACTTTCTTCTATGTCAAGAAAAGCTCTTGTTCAAGAAAAGTTTAGTTTTGTTGTTGTTGATGTTTGTTTATACCTCATGCTGCAGAGCCCACTGCCTCCTTTTTTTCTGGGTTACTGCAGTAAAAAAGAGGAGTAAATAATGGACAGCCCTCCTCCCTTAAATAAAGA
>JAGFZM010000146.1:128663-179388 GCA_017657215.1 Limnothrissa miodon
CACACACACACACACACACACACACACACACACAAAAGCAATCACACTGTGCAAAGACAAATTGGACAGCAGCACTCGTGAAGACTTTTCTTTTATTGTGAACCACTGCACTGAGAACACAATAAAACATCAGCTGTTCTGAGTGCTCCAGATTTCTTCTCCCTTTTTCCTGGTCACTGCAGCAGAAATTGCTGTAATGCAGTATTAGCAGCAGAGAGGATGCATAGATTACAGCCTCCCGCACCCCTTGTTTTTTTTCCCCCTCCAACCTAGACTCCAGAGTGCGGGGATGGCTTCTGCTAGACAACTATACACCAACTTTTGTCCTAACTATCATGTACCTGCTGATTGTGTGGATGGGGCCCAAATACATGAAGAACAGACAGCCATTCTCGTGCAGAGGTTTGCTGGTGGTGTATAACCTGTGTCTCACCTTCCTCTCCTTCTACATGTTTTATGAGGTAACCTATGACCCTAACTTTGTCTGTCTGTTTATTCACATTCATTTATTGCTGCTGTTATGTTCCATCCAAAATGGCTGACTGCAGAAGGTATGTTATTGTGTGGGTTTTGGGACAAAAAAACATGTTGGTAGCAGCTACTCATCAGATGATCTATAGCGACATTTTTAGCTAATCAGATTATCTGATTACATCAGTTAAACATGCTAAAGCTGTAGTGAGAAACACGGCCATGTGTGGTTTGAGCTCCTGTGAACCTGACATATATTGAACTGCACAGCAGCTCCCAGGGGGATGACCTACTACACTAAAGATGTACAAATCAGCAAGCACACTGTACCAGGAGTGTGTGTTTGTGGGGCAGGATTTTAATGATCACAAGGACATTCTGAAACTCTCCCTCTCTCCCTCTCACTTTGCTTCTCTTGCTGCCTCTGCTCTTCCACCAGCATGTACATTCTCCTCACTTGAGGTCAATGATGCCACTGAGTCTCTGTGCTCTACCCTGAGGATGTGTCTTGATGGGCTATGTCCCCTATCCACCAAACCGGCTCGGGCCTCCCAACCGCATCCTTGGCTTGATGATTCCATCCGTCGACAGCGTACAAACCTCAGAGCTGCTGAAAGGCAATGGCGCAAATCAAGAAATCCTTCTGACTTAAACAGGTTCCAGGCACTGCTCTCTTCCTTCTTATCGGATGTCACTGCTGCAAAGAAGGCTTTCTATAATGACAAAATTCAAAACGCCACGGAAACCAGGAGACTATTCTCAACCTTCAAAACTTTACTCAACCCCCCACCACCACCTCCTGCTACCAATCTGACAGCTGATTCTTTTGCTTCTTTCTTCAACGACAAAGTAGCTGCCATCAGTAGGCAGTTCTCTGAACCAACTGCAAAGGCTACAACTGGACCATATACTAGCGGAAGCACCTCCGATTGCAATAGTCCTGCCGCGACATTTGCTTCATTCAAACCCCTCACCGAAATGGATGTGTCCAAACTTCTCACTTGCAGCCGTCCTACAACGTGCCCTCTGGACCCGATTCCAACCAACCTCTTGCAATCCATTGCTCCAACTATCACACCAGCTATCACACATGTGATCAACGCTTCACTATCAACAGGAATCTTCCCTTCTGCATTCAAGCATGCTCAGGTAACACCTCTACTCAAAAAACCCTCTCTTGCTCCTGACCAAGTGGGAAACTACAGGCCAGTCTCTCTCCTTCCGTTCCTTGCTAAAACTATTGAAAGGGCGGTATTCAAATAGGTTACTGAATTCTTGAGCCAACAGAATCTACTCGACCACAACCAATCTGGCTTTAAGAGCGGCCACTCCACTGAAACAGCTCTACTATCTGTGGTTGAAGCCTTAAAAGAAGCCAGAGCGGAATCAAGGTCATCTGTACTCATCCTGCTTGACCTGTCAGCTGTGTTTGATACAGTAAACCACAGTATTCTACTGTCTATACTGTCAAACATGGGCATCAAGGGTGATGCATATTGCTGGTTCGAATCCTACCTCACTGGGCGACTGTTCAAAGTGTCCTGGGTAGGACACACCTCTGCGCCTTACCACCTTGCTACTGGAGTACCCCAAGGATCTGTGTTGGGCCCCCTTCTTTTCTCCATCTATACCACTTCTTTGGGCCAAATCATCCGCCAGCACGGCTTCTCTTACCACTGCTACGCCGATGATACCCAGCTCTATCTGTCATTCTCACCCGATAACCCAACCATCCAAACACGAATCTCGGATTGCCTCTCTGACATCTCTGCATGGATGCAAGACCATCATCTCCAGCTAAACCTCTCAAAGCTCAAAGCCCGAGCTGCTGGTCCTCCCAGCTAAACCAACTATTCACCACAACATTTGCATCAACTCTGGCTCCTTGTCTCTTGCTCCCTCACGAGTAGCCAGGAACCTAGGTGTTATGATTGACGACCAGCTAACCTTCAATGACCATGTTGCTTCTGTTGCCCGGGCCTGTCGCTTCGCACTATTCAATATCAAAAAGATCAGACCATACCTAACTCAACAAGCTTCCCAATTGCTGGTTCAAACTATGGTCCTCTCACGCCTTGACTACTGCAATGCCCTTCTGGCAGGACTTCCTGCCTGTGCCGTCAAGCTACTTCAGATGATCCAAAATGCTGCGGCGCGTCTCATCTTCAATCAGCCGAAGAGAACGCATGTCACCCCTCTGCTAATCGAGCTCCACTGGTTGCCTCTGGCGGCTCGCATCAAATTCAAATCACTGATGCTGACTTACAAAGTGCTTAGAGGATCTGCCCCTTTTTATCTAAGCGCTCTCATAAAAGCTCAGGCTACCCCCCGAACACTCCGGTCCTCCAATGACTGTCGACAGGCAGTCCCGGCACCTCGCCCAAGGCAATCCAGACTCTTCTCATATGTCGTCCCACGCTGGTGGAATGACCTACCAAAAACAATCAGAACAGGGCCATCTCTGGAGGCCTTCAAAAAGCTCTTAAAGACCCAGCTATTCAGAGAACATCTTCTATCCTAGCACTAAAATGAACTGAAGCACTATCCCCTAGCACTATGCTCCTTAAGGTTTCTGCTATGTAGCTCGATTGTTATCCTCGTTTTGTAAGTCGCTTTGGATAAAAGCGTCTGCTAAATGCATAAATGTAATGTAATGTAATGAAACAAATGAAACACATGCACTGAGCAAACAGCCTAGATTGTTTGAGTGTGCGAGTCGTTCTCTTTATCCTCATTTAAGCATTAGCAGCCTAGTCCCCAGGTAGATTGATGTGAACCGTAGCTTCCAGTTTCATACACAGCTGGGGAGCTTCATAGGCTTATTGCTTTTGAGCAACACATCTGTCATGGTTGTCACTCCGCAATGTCCTGCATTGTGTTGGGCAAAAGCTTGCGATCACATGGATAATTTTGAAGACAGGATGAAAAATTACCATATTAAATGGGTCATATTTGCTTTTTTTTGTCAGGCATTATCTCTATGGTCTTTTGCTAAAAGTTGCAAATAATAATCACTATCATTAGCTAATTGAATAACTGTGTCATCACTACAATATTAGCTAGCCTTTTTGTTTTATTCATTTAACCACTAAATGTGTCTGCTTGCATGGACACATGGGCATTGGATAGACAAGTCTCCATGAACTTGGCACAAAGATAACTTCCCGTTGTGTACACACATGATCTTATCTTCTTGACAAGGGTTAGAGTCTTAATTTTTCTCCAATGCAAAATTCCCCTCCTGCCAAATCCGCTGCTCTGTGAAGACTGGCATTGACACGGGTCACCGGAGGTAACCTAGGAAACATGCTGAGGAGAGCGGTCATTGATGCCGTCTGCCTTAAGCTTAGTTAACAGGCTGAATAAGCTGCTTCCATGAACTGCAATTAAAATGTTTTCATCTTTTTATGTAATTTATTTGTCTATTCAACAGTAAGGCTTTTCCAGCTTTGCTAAATACAATACATGGGGCAGTAGACTAAATGATGAGGTCAGTATGACCTGAATTAAAAATATATATATTTGCAGGCTGTCCCGCTGCTTTGTAGCGTATCGTTGGTCCTTTGTAGAGGTCACCTGGTATTGGGAATCGGCTGGGTGCAGCTGGGCAAACCTGAAGGGGATTATGCCAGAGAGGAGGAGGACACATCTGCCTGTCCTCAGTGGCCCTGTGTGCGTGCTCTCTCGCTCTGTACTCTGTGGAGCTAACATCAAACACTAATCCCCTGCTACCATCACCACTCCAAAAGCCTCAGAAGTCCTCAACACATTATCTTGCTGCGCTCCATGTTTACACCACCCTACCTGGACCTGCGTCAACCTCAGCGGTTACATCACAATTCAGAATTCAAATTGGATTTCAATGGATTTATTTTTCTGTTTTCAATCACCAGATGACCTTGGCACTCTCCACCATAAAATGGTCAGAATGTTCCAACAAAGACACCATTTACAAGTGGCACTAGTTTTGGGAGAGTCGAGGGGAGAGGGACATGACAATGTAACAATGCACAAAGAGGGCTCACAAGGTCAGGGAAGAAATTAAATGGGATTTCAAATCTAGTGACAAGGAGCTTGGCTGACCTCAAATAATTTTTACAAACTCCAGTCCAGACATGGGTGATTACTGTCAGTGCCCTGTCTGGCACATGGTCTGGCCATACTCAGAATACTAAGCTATTACTGCATATCTGTATATGGAAATAGGTGCAAATTACACACATTTGCACATGTGTTTCACACTTGTCATACCAGTACAGCAGCAGATTCAATGAGCATAAAATATATGGGTGGATACGTCTGGTCTTGCCACGTTGTCTTCAGTGCAGGCATGAGCTACGAGCTGTTTGGCTGTTACGCGCACCTGTCTTTATTTTGTTAAACATGCATACGATTTAATCAAAGAGTCCACATCAGAGCAGGTCATGTGTTTTTTCTGTTTTTACTCACACAGTGTACTCCTGTGGTTGAGTCCTAAAGTTAAGCTACTGCTTCGTATTGGCACATAGTGGCTAATGTGAAGGGTTGAGCTCTTCAACGATGCATCACCTTACTATTGCAGTGCCCTTAAGACTTGTCTCTCTTTCAGCTGGTATCTGCAGTGTGGCAGGGACAATACAACTTCTTCTGCCAGGATTCTCACAGCGCTGGAGAAGCTGATGACAGGGTAATTACAGGATGTGTTTTTTTTGAGATTTGCTTTTTAATTTGCACCTATTTAAAGCAATTTGACAATGTCTGCATAGCAAGTTAGATGGAGACCTATTAAAATAGTTCCAGTAGAGGCCATTATTGTTGTGCTATATTTGTTGAACTTGTCATTTCTCCTAGTCTGTCTTGGTTCTATTTTAACACTATAATAACTGATTTTTCTTTGCCTCCCATGCTATATTTCACAGCCAAATGGCATTCAAATATGCTTTGAACAAAGTTTTTTTTCCCAGTGGCTAATTGTAGTGTGTCTGTTGTGTCTTCCATCAGATTATCCATGTCTTGTGGTGGTATTATTTCTCCAAGCTGATTGAGTTCATGGATACCTTTTTCTTTATCCTGCGGAAAAACAATTACCAGATCACATTGCTACACATCTACCACCATGCCAGCATGTTCAACATCTGGTGGTTTGTCATGAACTGGGTGCCTTGTGGACACTGTAAGGCATACTCCTCACCCCACCCCCACATAATCTCTGTTGCCTCGCAGTATAAATAAGTGTGAGTCTACCAGCTGACCCCAGTGGAAAATTTGGTTAGTCATGCTTAAGGAAAAAAGAAGTGCAGTGAAGGGAGTAAAGCGTATGAATAATCTGAATTGATTATTATTGGGCTTTGCTAATTTTCCTGCTTACAGTGGGTAACAATGCAAGTACAGTGACGTCTGCAGTGCCATAGTGTGTGAGAGTATGTATGTGCAACCAATGTGTGTATGTGTTAACCACTTTGTGCACCGTAGGATAACCCAATATCTGGTTAAGATTCAAAATATTTAAAAGCAGAGGTATGAGTAGCATTCTGAGCACAGATGGCAAACATGACTGATTGCTTATCATTCGTCCTGCCAGTATTCATAAAACTCTTTGATCCCAGGGTCCCAGAAAAGGTCTAGACTGCTCTGAAAACAGATAAAAGGACAGTGGTGTACACATGCCAGTTAGAACCCAGATAGGCTAGTGGCAAGTGTGATAACACTGGTATGCACAGCATGCCACGGACATTTAGGAAAAAAAAAAAAAACAACTGTGATAAACGAGGAATACTGGTCACATGTTGAAACGTGCATTGGTAGCTTTAATAGATAGCATCTCCAGTCACAAATTTGTTAAGCACCTCTGGTCTGCCTGGCCATCAAGACAAACAAGTACCAA
The DNA here is from genome assembly GCA_017657215.1 of Limnothrissa miodon. Lineage (NCBI taxonomy): Eukaryota > Metazoa > Chordata > Actinopteri > Clupeiformes > Clupeidae > Limnothrissa > Limnothrissa miodon. Next base: position 134,998 of record JAGFZM010000146.1, read on the forward strand.
AGGTACGGAAACTATCTTTATTCTAATTTATATAACTTCTATTTTTGTGAATTTGATACAGCAGCTGTGTGTGCGTGTCTGTTCACACACAGCTTTAACAGATTTTCAGCAAATGGAAATGATGGTCATTTATATAATTCTCATGCTCTCTGCATTGCTTTAAGGTCTCATAACTGAATATAGAAAAAGGCTGTCAGCTCTCTGCCATTCTCAGAGGCCCCCTAGGTTATTTTTGTTCCTATTAACATACAGGTGCCAGGTCAGCGTCCTCTTCAAAAATACCTCTCCCAAGAGTTTTTTTTTGCGTTCCCCAAACAATGTTTTCACCTAAGGTCTTCATTCCGGTTTTATGTAGATCATCATGTTTTTTTTCTATTGTACTCATTTAAATGACCAAACGGTGCCAGTGACCCCCCCCCCCCCACCCCCCCCTCTCTCTCTGCTCCTACTGAAGTTGTGAAATATCGCACAGAAACAGTAGTAAGCCAATGTATTTAATCCTGGATGGCCTGATGTTGGGTGGTTGTTATCTTTATGTTGTGTGTTTTGGCAGCATACTTTGGGGCCATGCTGAATAGCTTTATCCATGTCTGGATGTACTCCTACTATGGACTATCAGCCATCCCTGCCTTGCGCCCCTACCTCTGGTGGAAGAAGTACATCACCCAAGGGCAGCTGGTGAGACAGACACTTGTTCACCCACCTTTCCTAAACATAGTTATCTATAAGAGACAGCTAGAATGGATTATGGCATGTCCTCTGCAACAACTTTCGCATTTCTGTGTTCAGAATTTGCCAAATAAGAAGCTAATAATAACGTTTGGGCCTGTGGATAGTGAAATGACACTTTGCTGCCCTGAGAAAATCATATGTAAAGAAATTCACAGTTTATTACATATTTTTAAAGCAGTGAAGTGTTTCATACAGTGGATGCGAAGACTATCAACTCAAAGTTCTGTTATTTGTCATTGTGGTCATTTTGTTTCATGGTTTAGATGTAGCAATATGTTATACGTTATTCAGTCATGTATTTTAAGTCTGTATACTTATGTCAAATACTCATTGGTGAGTAAAAAATGTTTTTCCTCAGATTCAATTTGTCATCACCATGGCACAGACAAGTTGTGCTGTGATTTGGCCTTGTGGCTTTCCGATGGGTTGGCTTTACTTCCAAATATCTTATATGGTGACCTTGATCTTCTTCTTCTTAAACTTCTATGTCAAGGTAAAATGCACAAAAAATACTTCTACACTACCTGGCAAAAAGAATATGAATAGGAAGGTTTAAATACAAGCTGAACTCATTGTAAATGCACGGTTATGTTGTACCTTCTTTTTGGCAGACCTACAAGAGCCATGGCGGGTCCCGAAAGAAAGACTATGAGAACGGGTCAGCAGCCACCAAGAATGGCCATGTCAACGGTGCAGGCCCCACAGATGGCAAAACCCACAGGAAACTGCGAGCGGATTGATCTCTCATGCGGGTCAATAAGCAAAACTCACTATCTCCACAATAGTGCATATCTATACAATATTGCTAGGAAGCAGTGTGAGATTTCTTATCCAGAACCCATAGAAGATTTATGCAGACTTTATTCACTGTAGACAAAAAAGCCATTTTGATCTTTGAGAATCCTGAAGTTTTGCACACCGTGACCTGTTATTATTCATATTGAATCAATCAACACATAATGCAGAGTTTTGGCACTGAGCATTTTGTGTCGGTACATCTCGTATGTGCAAATTAGAGAGATTTATTTCTGAATATATTTATGGCTGTTGAACTCAAGTTTTAGTTTCTTAGTTCTACTATTCCTTTTTGATTGTCTTTAATTGTCATATACCTGGCAACTGACACATTTGTTTTTTTCCAGCCTGAATATTTAACAAAAAGCAAGGTTGCCTGATGACAACTTGGTTTTAATTCAAATAAATTTATCAGAAGTAGGATATCCCAACACTAGCAATTATCACAAATTCCTTAAAGGGATAGTTCGGTTTTTAACACATTAAGCCCCTTTCACAGGTTGTCTAAAATGCAATAAAGTGGTTGGCTTCGAAATTTTGACGATTGCTTCTGTCTCGGCTATTTGGGATATGTAGAATCACCTCTGCCCGCCTTCAAAATGGCTAGCAATGGGCATGTGTTGTTTCTATCCTTAAAACACTGGTTTTAAAAAAGTGCTACTCACCAAGTGGTTAGTGGTGCTCAACGATGTTCCAAAACATGTATCGTAGCGAAATAAAGCTTCCGTCATGTTTTATTTGGCACTTTGTTTATATGAAGGAGCAAATAGATCCCTATGGGACTTACAAAATGGCAAATAAAACATGTACTTGGGTTGGAACATCAGCAAACGCCACTAATCACTCCATGAGTAGCACTTTTTTTAAACCAGTGTTTTAAGGATAGAAACAACACATGCCCATTGCTAGCCATTTTAAAGGCAGGCAGAGGCGATTCTATATTCCCCAAATAGCCGAGACAGGAGCAATCATCAAGATTTTGGTGTCAACCACTTTATTTCATTTTAGACAACCTGTGAAAGGGGCTCAATGTGTTAAAAACCGAACTATCCCTTTAAGCTTGCTTATGCCTAAAATGCAGATGCATGCATTCCAAATAGCCGGCTAGAATTATGAGAAAATAAAAGGTTAGGCAAAATTAATTTGTTAATTAATTAATAGTGCTTTTGAATAAATGTCTAATGCTAATATGGCAACAGTAGAATGGGCACATTGTAATACCCTGAATAAATCGTTAGTTAATGTGGCAGCAGTATTTAATTAATGAGTGTTTACCTCTTAGCTTATACTAGCTTATACTGGTCCTGTCTCAAAATAGAGCTGAGACGTTTGGTTCAGGCAAACACTAAGTATGTTTGCCAGAATCAAAAAGTTACAGATTGTGTTTTTTTTGTTGTTGTTGTTGGGACACCATAGAACCAAACACATTCAATACATGAATATTGTTTTCTTTAAATCAGAGAATTTTTAACATTCCCAAAGGTTTTGGTTAGTTTCGGTCTTATCAGCTTTTTAAACTGAAGTGAACATTAATCTTCTACTGCATTGATAATAACTCAGGAAAAAGGTTCAAAGCCAGTGAAGATGATAGCCATTTTTAGAATCTTAAGCTGATGGTTGCAAAAACACACAACAAAAAAGGAAAGTCGAACAGCAGTGAACAGAACTGCAAGGTCTTCTCGTGTGTGTGGACCAACGTTATGTTCAGGTTTAGCAGCACTGACAGTTTAGAATGCTGCACTGTTACTGTACTTTTGTACTGTGTTGAAGCTGACTGGTGAAGTACCTTCACTTCTGTACTGTTTTGTCATGCCCAGGCCTCACATTTGATTGTGATAATATTGACAGTGTTGGTTCCCTTGTCATTTTTAATGTTGAATGTACTGTTCCGCCCTCAACTGGACAGATTGGATGGGACTGTAGGTAGAAGTGATCGACACCCACAGTCACATCTAAATAGTGGGTTGTTAATCCTTGCTGCAACACACTGAAACCTATGCGCTGTGTCTATGTAACTCCGCAGTAAATACGCAGTGACTAGCCTGTGGAAGGCAAACTCGTGCAGTCACTGTGGCTTCATCCTTACAGCTAACTACTTAAGTGTAAATCAGCTGTATGATGAGCGAATGTAGCAGAAAAATTTATGTTTGCTGTGCTACTGCTTACAGTGGGACATAAGTACTTAAGGCAGATTAGATTGATTTGGTTATGTCCGTTAAGTAGAAATGCAGTCTAGTGTTGCCAAGGTTAAAATTCATGAGCACAGTTCACACCCACTACAACTGCAATTATAATGACAGAGCCTCACCTTCTTGCCTGTTTGTAATATTAATTTATGTCCGCATTTCTTTCTTTCTCTTTCCATTTTTGTTCCCTTTTCCCTAATTCCTGATATCTTGACCTACACTTTGCCTGGTCACACCTGCCTCAAGAATGTCATTCACCATCATGCCACTTTTCATTTGACTATTGCCTTAATAAATGTACTCAATGCTTTTTGGCTTAAAAAATATTGCATAAGGTATTAAAACTGAACATGCTGTGCTGTCCATATGCCTTACTAGTTTGGCAGCTAATATGCATTTGAGTTCTCATTAAATTATTTAAGGGATTTTGGTGAGCCAATCAAATCACTGAACTGTACATTGAAGGGCAGTTATTGCTAGACACTCTTTCCCCTAAAAGTCTTTTTGCTCACACCTCTCATAACAACCCATACTCTGCCACACTGCTATAATCAGTTTTTATTCTTTTTTTATTATTGTAGTCTGTCCATTTGTCATATTTATTTACCATTAAATGAAGGATGTTTGTACTATATACATAACACGTACTTTGTAGGCTTCAGGTATTAACTGGGAAACTAGTCCCTGCATCAAACCAGCTTCTTGTTTGTTAGTGCATAACATATAATTCATGCTCCAACCTTCTAAAATTACTGTTAAAATGTACGTTGGACACCCCAGTGTTTGATTGTTGTCTGTGAAATTCAAATAAAAGTGTGAATATATATAGCTTATATTGTCATGTTGAGGATCAGTAGGTTTAAACTGAGATTTCAATACAGTGGCACATGAAAAACGCTAAAAAATGCTTTACCAGGAACAAGCAAGCAAACCATTTTGGAGTTATGATAATAATAAATAATAAATCAAACAGGCCCAAAACATGCATTTCAAAAAGTGCCTTACCTTTAATAGATTTAATTTAGAAATAGCAGTCACTAAGGGCAACGCCTATTGTACTATGCAAAAACGTATGTATAAATCAGAAAGAACAGATGTATTACTTTTATTGGCCTTTGATCATTTCTTTGATCCCATTATGTACATTGAAGGTGGTGTGGTTCACAAAAAACATTGTGAGAGCATTCAATAACAGACCACATGAACACACACAGATGCAAAATTCAGTGCATGACGGTCCATATAGTTATGATCATGATTCTTTACGTTCTTCACGAGTTCCATTGTGTAGTGGGTGTGCATGTTGATCAGGAGCATCTGACATCTCTGTTCTGCATTATAGATCCTAGTACATGGGCTTGCCACTCCTATAGTTACGACAAGCTAAATATATTCTCACATACACAGTAATACATTCATCAATAGCGTAACTAAGCTGGGAAGCAAGGACAATAAGGTAAATGGATTTGTTTGACTGTGGGGGTGGGGGACTGCATGTAAACCTGTGTGTACTTTTAAGTCAAACGTGCACCCCCTTTCCTAGCCTATAGGGGGCGATCAGAAAATGCAGTGTAACTTTTCACACGGGCAAAGAACAGGGGTGTGTACATTTTGTCTAGGTCGAAAGCTGTGATGACTGTTTCTCCAGTCGATCTAGAAGAGATGAGAAACACAGAAAAATCTTTATGTCTGTCAATTTTTTCCCCACACCTATATTTAGAATACTTCTTCAGTGAAGACAATGGAAATTCTGCACTTTATTATGTTATTTAAAGACACAGCTTTACAGATAGTACATATCCTTTACACGTATATCCATTTCTAAAGGCTCAATTTCCTCAAATGCAAGGAGCACATAAATTATAAATTGTGCTTAAACATTTGTTCATAGTTGTATCAATAGCTGTAACAAAGAGGGCATTATGGTACCTGTAGGTGATGTGGCAAGAGTGGTGGATCCACACAAGCTTATTGAAGCTCTGGCGCCCCCCAGCTGTGAGCTGCAGTCCCACGTGGAAGCTGTGCTCCGCGTCTGTGGCTGGGTTCCGCCTGCAGAACCGGTTCTTCTGCAATGTGAAAACAGGCAGTGTGTTTGGCATTGATAAGCAGATGTGTCCATTTCAACTCTGAATCAAAGCAAGACCCCACTTACCTCCTCCTTTCTCTTGGTAACAACAACAAAAACTTTGGTTTGATTGTCTGTGTCTTGGGATAGACGGTAGTGACCATACAGAACTGAGTCCAACCTGAAAAGACCAGTGGGATATAACTTGACGCAGCAACAACATTGATTTAGAGATGCAACCCTGACAAACAATGGAAGCATGACAAAACACACACTTTAGTCTGGTGGCATAGTCTGGTGAGCTAATTCAATGCTGACGATGAGCCTGCTCAATATTCACATGCAAAATTGAATGCTCCTCCTGGGCCCAAAACTCCAAAACCTAATAGGCTGATCATGAGGTTGATCCATGTCTAAGCTTCTGAGGATTCAGGCCTTAGGGCTCATGGTTTGGATGGGAGGGGAGGGTGGGGTTGGGGTAGGGTTTGGACTGGGATTAAGTCAGCGATTATGGGCTTTAAAATGAACTGAACTGAACCCAGACCTTGTGTTCCTGCTACGCAGACGAGGAACAGTGACCAGTGGATCATCTGGTGTGGTGAGCATCATAACTTGGCCATCAGAAAAAAAGCGCAGGTACCTACAAACATATGAAAGTCCAGTTGGTATACAATCATATAAGTCAACAACTTTGTCTACAATCATATTACCAAGCTAAAAATCAGTCACTTCCACATGAAGGCCTCCAGTAGATATTGTGTGTGCTGTAATAGTAACTAATGCTACACTGAATTATAATTTGTGCATCATTTCCCTTTTAGCATGAGGCTACAAACTCCTACTGCAAAAATAAAAAAATTAAAAAAATGCAAGAACACAAAATAGCATCCATGTGACGCAGACGCATAAATCCAGCTTTAGCTGCCAAGATATGGAAAAAAAAAGTGATGAGTAATATTTGTAATGTGAAAGTATTCCTAGTGTCATGCAAGCCAACCTACCGATAGTACTCCACTTGATGCCAGGCCCTGTAGAAACCGTCCAGAGATTCCTCTCCTTGTCGGATGTATGAGGTTTTGCTGATGTATAACCCTGCAGGATTCAAAGGGAAAAAAATGCTTTGTTCAGATGTTGTTTTAGCGTTCAGTGTCAGATATTTACTTCTATTTTTTCTTGAGTCAAAACTGGCCCCAAGTGTGTGTGTGTTTCTCTCTCTCTCTCAGGAATATATTTGACAACTCTAGTGCCATGACTACAAGTTTTTATTTTCACATTATACAATTCACTTGAAGAAACAAACCAGTCTTTGGGGGAGTTATTTACCATCAAATCGAACACGGGGCCTCTCTAAAAACATCTCCCTCCAGGAGGTGAATGGCAGTGTCTTAGTACAGCTACGGCCCCACACGCGCAGACAGGCCAAGCGCCAAATCTCTGGGTCCCTACAGGTAAAAAAACACACACACACACACACACTCCTGATATCACACTCTCTGCCCTTTACACACACACCCTAGGTGTACAGAACGGCATGGGCTGAAGATGTCTGCCCGCCTGGGCCTCCACTTACCTGGCACAGATATAGAAACCACGGCACACCAGAGAGAGCTGCTCCAGTGCTCTCAGGTCTAGCTCACTGGACACCACCCAACGGAAGATGTACATCAGCACCTCTCTGGGCAACACTGCGAACAAAACACAAACACACCACAAGTGCCACTGAATTACACAGCAGAGGAATGCACAACACCCCATGGTGTCACTGGGATTCATGTACAAATATTAGAAATTAGAGTCCTGAATACTAATACTAATAGCATACCTGGACTCGTTTACACCTGCCAGTATATCTGAAATTATCAAGCTGATCTCATCAAGTAAGACCTCTACTTGTCTACTGGATCCAATTCCTACTGATCTCCTTAAGGCTACTCTTCCTAACCTAGCTGAGCCGATACTTAATATTATAAATCACTCTCTTGCAGCAGGACATGTTCCCAAACTTTTCAAGACATCTGTCATTAAGCCTTTAATCAAAAAGCCCAACCTTGACCCTGATGTCCTGGCTAACTATCGACCTATATCCAACCTCCCATTTATATCAAAGATTCTTGAAAAAATTGTGTCTAAGCAAATTCGTACCCTCTTGGACGCAAATAACATTCAGGAAACCCATCAATCTGGCTTTAGAGCACACCATAGCACAGAATCAGCCCTAGAAAAGGTCTACAATGATCTCCTTATCTCATCTGATAATGGATGCATTTCATTATTAATCCTACTGGATCTAAGTGCTGCTTTCGACACTATTGATCACAGCATCCTACTACATAGACTTGAGCATATGATTGGCATCAAAGATTCTGCATTAGCCTGGCTCAGGTCATACCTTACTGGACGTTACCAGTTTGTACATGCACATAATGAAGCATCATGCCACACTGAAGTCAAGTATGGTGTGCCCCAAGGATCAGTACTGGGACCTCTGCTATTCTCCCTTTACATGCTACCTTTGGGATCTGTTATTAGAAAACATGGCATTACCTTCCACTCTTACGCACATGACACCCAACTATACCTTTCAATGAAGCCTAATGATTGTACGCCAGTAACAAAACTTGTTGCCTGCCTCAGTGACATCAAAAACTGGATGACTAAGAATTTCCTTTGCTTAAACTCTGATAAGACTGAAGTCATGTTGATTGGCCCTAAAAACCTGACCAACACTTTACCCCATCATCAGAGCTTACTTAGTGACCTTTCACTCACACCTAACACAAAGGTCAAGAACCTTGGGGTGTAAGACCTCTCTTTAAATAGTCATGTAAAGCATATCTCCAAAACCTCATTCTTTCATTTACGCAACATTGCTAAGGTCAGAAAATTCCTTTCTTTTGAGGATGCAGAAAAACTAATACATGCATTTGTTACCTCCAGACTTGACTATTGTAATGCACTGTTCTCTGGATGTGGTACTAGCTGCATCAAAAACCTTCAACTAATACAAAATGCTGCAGCACGAGCACTCACTAGGACAAGAAAATATGAACATATCACACCTGTCCTTGCTTCCTTACATTGGCTTCCTGTTAAAAGCCAAATTGATTTTAAAATACTTCTCCTAACATATAAAGCCCTACCACCCTTCTAGACCCCTAAGGTCACAGAATGCTGGTCTCCTAGTAATTCCTAGAATATCAAAATCGACAATGGGAGGAAGAGCATTCTGCCATCGTGCGCCTGTCCTGTGGAACAAACTCCCTTCTAACATTCGTCAAGCAGACACTCTCAACACCTTTAAGTCTAGACTCAAAACCTTTCTATTTACTGACCCCTTTAGTTAGGGATGGTGTATGGTAAGCCACACCTCCTCAGGGTATTATTGGAAAGGACTGCCTTTGCTGTAAGCTTCCGTCCAGGGCTTGGTGGCCACTGACCATTTCCTTTGGTGGTGTTGGCTTGTTATACATCATACCTTAGTTATGCTGCTATAGTTTAATGCCGCCACAATCCACCCATCTGTTAACCCATACAGTTTTCACTATTCTTTCTCCTCCTCTCTTTTCCTCTCCACTTACTTCTCTCTCTTCACTTAGCCAACATCTGTATATGGTTTCACATGCAATATAACTCACATTCTCTGAAATCTGATGGAGACTGTTCTAACTCATCTCCTCTCTGATTTTCAATGCCATTACCACCCTGCCATGAGTCATCACTGCTTTCCACTGCCTGCGCCTGCACCTCCTGGGTTCTCCTGGGACCTTCTTCCAACGTGATCCAGCAGCACTCCTGAATGGTCCTCAACCCACTCCACTGTCCATGCCACTGCCTCCCTGCTGAGGGTCACCCCTGCCTTCCACTGCCTGATCCTGCATCTCTGGCTTCCTGGGCGGTCTGCCTTCAGCTTCACAGATGACCCTGACATGATCGATACAGCCTCTAGCTGGCCCCTGGCTTGACTGCGCCTAATGACATGGGACTATATCCTGGGATTCTAATGGGACTCCTATATTACTTTATTTACCAAAATGTTCTTGTAATGTGTATCTAATGGGATAATAGTGGACTACCCGCCATCTGAGAGACTGAAAACCTGCCCTAGGCAGTTGGGTGAGCCCCTTGAGCTGTCGGAACTGCCCAAGGTTTCTTCCTCTACCATAACAAGTAAAAACAAAAAACACTGCTAGGGAGTTTTTCCTTGCCCCTGTTGCTCATTGGGCCTCTTGTGTTAAGCGCTTTGTGACATACTTTTTGTAAAAATGCGCTATATAAATAAAATTGAATTGAATTGAATAATACTAAGTCACTGAATACTAATGCCTAGTATTACATCAACACTATCTTCTAACTACCACTGTAGTTTGCTCAGATAGGGCTTCTGATTACTCTTCATCCATCATGCTTAGACAATCATTTTTTATCCTCAGTTATCCTGGCAGTGAAAGTCGACTTGACAGACATGAGGCGACGTCAGAATAACAAACAGATGTGGGACTATAAGGACATGATATAGAATCAGGCAAATATATAGGTTTAGAGATGCAACAACCCCCCCCCACACACACACACACACACACCAAGATGATTTGTCAGAATCCAGACTTGTGGTCCTAGCGGAGGAATCTGGGCCTGTATTTCTTCCCTAAAGCACCCCTAAACATGTGAAAAAGGGGCACCAGAACCTTTGGTTTTACCTGAGATGTGAACCTGAGACACTTCCATCTCTGGCTCACATATTTTCTGAGAGTAGCCCTCCAAAGTGAGCTGCTGCTGGAAGTAGGCAAGAAGGTCATCAATCTCACAGTCACCCTCGCTCTCCTCCAGGCTATGAAGAAACAAACAGAATGCTCCAACTAAATCTCCTAACTTAAAACTACTGCATAGAGCAAGTGTTTATGTCCCACTTTAAAAATGTAACTATACTTTAAAATATGTTCCGAAGATTGACCTATGATTACTCAGTTGGGACATGTCCATTTTGTGACACTAGACTGTTGGCCTTATCTTTTCTGCATTGTTCATGTCAGACTATCAGTAAAATATATGAATTGTTTTGAGGGCTCAAAAAATATGGCATCTCTAAATTTTGAGAAGCCTTTTTCAAAAACATAAGGTAGGGAATGCAGTTACTCTTTAATTGATTTTGTCTACACATGCCTCTTCATAAAATTTTTGCATACACTGTCAAACGATTATATTTATTATATTATATATACTTTAAATTTCATACACTTACTATGCTCCAACTCCTTCATCTGGATCAGGCGAGCGGGTGTAATTGATTTTGAATTCGATGTCTGGAACCAGCTGCATAGCCCGGCGATAGTACTTGATAGCTGAACATGACCATAACTATTGCTTAGCATGTTGAACACAATGCAAAAAAACTGGGTCTTTACAGTTGTTGGTAAATCTTACTTAAAGCCTCTATGTGTAGGATCGTATCAGAATTCCCCATCTATCGGCGAAGTGGTATACTGCATACGTTTGAATAAAATGTATTAGCCCTCCCCTTCCCACAATCCTAATTTCTTGCTACGGAGGCCGAACGCTTGCTCGCTCACTCTTATCTCAGTTTCTGCTACTCAGTCTCTGAGCGGAAACGCGAAAGGCGGAGCTGAATATACGATACTGCTCTCCCCTACAAGAACCTGTACTTTTGAAAATGGCGGCGCAAAATGGATATTCTTCTTTGGTCCCCAGCCATATCTATATATAAATGGAAATTACCAAGTTTACCGGAACACTACAATTTATTCATGGAGGTAATTACCATCGTTTTACATTATATTTTTAAAATAAAAAATATATTTTAAATAAAAGACGAAGATAAATAGAAGATAAATCCTACACATAGAGGCTTTAAGGGTATAAAAATACCTTCATAAACTGATCCATTCTGCTCTTCCTCAACTGCCTTTAGGAAGAGTTCTCTGGCCTTCAGGAGCACAAAAAAAATCTTACTTAATGTGGAGTACACTAGTTTTGAAGTTTGTATCAGTGCTAATTCACAGTCAAACTCTTGTAAGTGAAGGTAGATCTAACTGAAAGAGTACTGAGATGCAGTGTACCTTTTCCTCCTGGGCCAGCTCCTGTCTTCTTCGTAGGTCTGCTGCCTGTGACAGGTCTCTCTTCAGCCCGCCCAAAGCTGAACTGGGCAGTAGCTCAGACATCCATTGCGCTCGGAAAGCACTAAGCTCCACCTACCATATGGAAAAAAAAACAGGAATGTATGTTTTTCTTCTCAAACCTTTGTGACTGTGACTGCACACCTAGCCTACTATTTTCTATTGACACCCTCAAATAAATCAAAAGTAGAGAAACAATTCCATTAGGGATGTAAATGGTTAACCATGATCTGTAACCGGTTAAAAATTGGTTATTTTGATCTGTCAAAAACCGTTCGTTTGTTGAATTTACAAAAGCACCCAGAGTATTCTTTAGAGATCAATTGAACTAGCTACATTAGATGCGGAAGTGCAGTGAATATTAAAAAAATAATAATAATAGACCCGTGTTAAAATTGTATTTTGATGGGTGTAAAATTGTATTTTGACGCTGCCGTAACTAGGTTAACAAATACACAGGTTAACCGTTTTTTTAACCTATTAATGAGGCGTGCTAACCGGTTAAAGATATTTTCTTTTTTTTTACATCCCTAGATTCCATAACTGAAAAATTTCTCTCCACCTGTTGTTCATCTCAAAAGCCATGTCTCATGATCCCTTTATACCAGTGCCACTGCATTATTCTGAAGCATACCTACTTTGTGTACATTCATACACCTGGGCAGGGGTGTCATAGCTGGGGGGGAAAGGCGGACTAAGTTACCAGGGCCCCAAGTGGGGGGAGGGAATTTTATTTTCCTTTGAACCCACTATGTGTAAGCTTTATTTTTTTCGTATGAGAATTTCTCCCATCTATCGGCGAAGTGGTATACTGCACATGTTTGAATAAAATGTATTAGCCCTTCCCTTCCCACAGTCCTAATTTCCCACGGTCCTCATTTTGAAAATGGCGGCGCAAAATGGATATTCTCATTTGGTACCCCACCACATCTACATATAAATGGAAATTACCAAGTTTACGGGAACACTACAATTTATTCTTGGAGGTAATTACCATCGTTTTACATTATATTTTTAAAATAAAAAATATATTTTTAATAAAAGATGAAGATAAATAGAAGATAGATCCTACACATAGTGGCTTTAAATATATACAACATTTTACATTTTAACAGAGTGTTTATAGAGCCCAGAATTTTGTGCTATCTCCCTGCCCCTGAGAGCTCCCTGTCCCTCAAACCAAAATCGCCTCTGTTGCATACTCACTTCAAGATGGGAGTCATCGTTGTTCTCGTCCTCTCCCTCTTCATTACCACCTTCAGAATTTCTGCTGGGTTCAGCCTGTTTTAAGTTAAATAACTATTTAGTCCCACTTCCAACAGAATTTGTCCAACTAAACTGTGGTACAACCATGATATAACTACAGCATAAGCAATCAAACCTCAATATGACATACACGCCCCTCATACTTTGACAGGGGGAGGGCCTATCTCACAATTATTAGTCGGTTAACCACGCTTATTTCAAATCGTTAAATACTGAACCAATTATACGGTGCAGAATATATGCCAAGTAACTTTGCCGAGTTTACTTTAAGACACATAGTAAGCCCAACCTTGAACTCCGAAATATACTACTGCCAAGTGCAACATAGCAGACTCCGACTCACACTTATGGTTTAGCCTTCAAAGTCATGTGTTAGACATAGGTTTGGCGTTGCTTTTGCTATTTTTTCAGTGTGCATCATCCTGCCACAAAATTGTATTAGACCATCAACGTTAGATCAAACATATAACTTTAATCTAACAAACACTTCTGAAAAAACTAATGATCTGTCGCACTACCATAACAACAAGCTATCTTAGCTGGCTAGTGTCATACACGTCATGCTAAAGTGTAAGGTTTAAGTGCAAGCATGCAAAACGTTAGCTTGCTAATATTAGCTCTACTGGCTAACTTGGGTAACTAAGGTAATAGATACAAATGTGTTGTACAACCATAAGAGTTTATCCGTCAGATCTTGCTCTAACTTGTATGAGATGTCCCTTCACTTTTGGATCTACAGTTCACGGTCGGAGAAACGGACGACGCTACGAGGGAATTTTCGGGCTCGCCAAACAGCAGCCATTTCGCAGAGTGAAATCCAAGAACTGTAGCTGTGCTAAAGCTAGGAGTCGGACTTGTTTGGTGTTGTTTGTTCACGTGGTATGGGCAAAGCCCACTGAGATTCTAGCTCAGCGGCAAAGCTTATGGCAGCAAGGTTTGTAGCCTGGCTTTCTGTATAATTCATAAACAGATGCAGTAGTTGTATTGGTATTTGGATACCAAAATTAAAATTAAAATAGGATACCTGAAGATAAAATGTTTATCTTTAAAACACCTGGTTAAAAATCCTTTGCTGGCAGACTCCCCTTGGAACCCATCAGATGCATCCTCTTCTTAAATGCTTTTCCAGGCCTTGACTGCAGTGGTTTTCAGTAGATTTGTTTGTTTGTTTGTGTGTCTATTTGTTCGAAATTGTCACAATAATGTCACTCTTTCTTAATTATATATTTCAATACATCCTATGGACATATGGGACATATGGCACACATGATCACTATGCTTGTATGCTTCTTCTGTTGAAATGCCACAAACATCTGCTGAGTGTCACCTCCTGTCACCAATGCCTTTTGAGTGAACTGTGAATGATTTCACTGTCAGGAATGCCTTCCTACAGGTAGTGTTGCCACACGTCCAGTTTCTTACAGGAGTGTTTTCTTTTTTTTTACTGTATATCCTGGAAAATTGATCACCCGTCAGGACACCATTCTGAACTTTTTTTTCTTCATGACAATACATTTTTATTCCTATATTCATTCGTTTTAGTTTAATATTAAATAAACCTATTATTCTGCTTTTGTGCCAGTGTTCTTCCCCCTTGCCACTTGACAGGTCAGCAGATGCATAACCTACTTTTAATTGATTTGTTGAATGCTATAGTAAATGAATGTTAACCTTACCTGTCACCAACTGCAGATGCACATGCATTCACATCCCCTTTACACTGCCAAATGATCCTTGCCTGCTAAGAATGGTAAAGATATGGGTATTGGAAGCCTATTTACCAGAAACTGACAGAAAAAAAATATATGACATGTAATTGGATATACAGGGCCACTTGAATCTGCATACAAAGGAAGTTATGAAATACAGTTTACTGAAACATCTTACCCCTCCAACCCCCTTTCCAATCCCCCTAAACTTACTATTGTGAAGAGATTTGGTTTCATTTCAGGCTTTGCATTCTCCAGGTATCTGCTTCAAACTCAAACTACACCATCCTTGTTCCCAGGACGGTTGCTGCCAGAGCAGCACATGACTTGACAAAGGATTTCTTACAATATTGGATTATTTAAGTTAGTGGTACTGCTGTGTGGTAGAATAACCCTAAAGCAGCCAGGACCCCGAGGGTCAGGTAGTACCTGACTCTCAGGTTAGGTAAAGATCTGTAAAGAAAACAACTATACACATACACTGATGTTCTCCACATTTTTTTGCACAACATGAGGACTGATATCTTTCATCTACTCCATCAATTCACTTCTAGAATCTGAAGTGACAATGGAATTAGTGATGGTCAGCTTGTATTGAAGCTTCGAAGTGTGTATCAAGTATATCACATGATCTTAGCTGAATCTCTATATCGAGCTGTGTGTCAAAATGGAGAAATCATGTGACGTGACGTTTGAAGCTTCATTTACAGTGCTACTGTTTCTAAATTGGGTTTGATTATGGTGGGGCATCTCAACTATATAAATGTCCTGAAGAATTCTCTCCTGTTGCAAAAGCACCTCTTCACTGCTCCCTGTTTAACAAAACGAGAAACAAGCACAAAAGTTCATTATCACATTCATTACAATTTCAGTCGTCTCCATAAAATGCACTACCATAATGTCACTCCTTGACTTTATCACTGGGGTGTCAAAGTCATGATAATTTGTGGGCCGTATGAGCATTAGGATTGTCCTCAGACAGGATGATTTGTCAGTGTCAGGTGAAGTCAGGTGACATGCATGGTTCCTGTTTTTGGCCATCACAAACACACTGTGTTCTGACTTCCTTATAATTGGTCATCCTTTCCTGTTGGTAAAAGAGACATGTCTGGGCTCAAAATTCAAATAGATTTGAGAATATTATTTGTTCTTGTGAGTGTGTGAGATATTGAATTTGAATGTTGTTGAAATGTGGTTGTTTCACATCTATACCTCATCAAATCATCCTGTCTGATGTAATTTTGTGGCTGTATGTCATCTATAACCAAACTGTGTCAATTTCAAGTGAGATTCGAAGAACAGCTCTCCCTCCACACACCATTTCCTATGTGATATGCAAGTCCTTGGTATAGGCATTGAAAGGAAACTTTGAATGTACCATCTCTATTGTTGCCACTATTCATTTGTTCATCCAATGTCCCAAACATGCTGGTCCCATGTAGGCTATGATATTTCAGTCCAGACACAAGAAACAGTGGACACCTCCCAGGTGGAAGTACAGTTAGGCTTCCTTGCATCACAAGAATGTCCGTTTTAGACAGGAGTCTTTTGACCTGCACTATGAATCTGATGGACCTGTAGGACCTACTTATAATATCATACATTTACAAAAAATGTATATCAAGAATGCGATAGCCTACTGAAAATAGAATGATTTCGTATAGGCCTGGAGGAGGCAGATGAAGGCATGAAGGCAGATCATTTGTGACTTGCACTGGATCTAACTGGATTTGATTTAAAACAGAGTAGGCCTAGGCCGATCCTAGTCCTACAAAACCCGCGTTTGTTATTAAACAAACAAGAGTTCCTGAGGGTAATGTTGAACGAAGAGACTAAAAACAAGAATCAATCCCGTCCTAACTCGAACTAGACAACAGTTAGGCTGTTGTCATCAGGTAGATAGGTTCATTATTGGCATAAAGTGTGTTAAAAAATATATAAAGATTTCATTAAAAAAAACGTAGCTTTCATACACCGGGGCTGCAGATGGCGCTACAGAGTGCGGGACTTCATAATGGTAGAATGCATTGTCAAAACAATGTAGAAAAAATCTCTGCGGGCTACAAAAGAGCCGTCGCCAACTGTAGCTGTCTGCATGAAAACTCGTGTTATTAGCTAGTGGTAACGTCAGGTTGAAGGGTCACGGTCAACTAAACTATAATTGTCTATGAAGTAGGGACTAGTATTCGGCGTACAAGTGCTAGTTAGACACGTTAGTAACATTTCATAATGACATAGTTGTAATGTTTGTGTATGGGACTGACTTGCAGAAGGTAACTTGTCTTAATAGTAAACATATTTTTCTGCTTATGAGATCTAGGCTTGAGGCCAGCCAGCAAGATTTTTTGAGAAAACTAAAACGTTATTTGATGTTACTGTAACGATACCAACGTAGCCTCACGACCGTTAGTTCGTGTCAATGTCGTTGTTACTAAAAAAATGATGTTGAACTAAATGTTGCCTAAATGTACTTGTGATGCTAGTAAATCGTTTTAACCATGCGCGTTAAGGGTAATAGTGTATCAAAGGGATGAGTATAATAAAAATGAGATTGTTATTGCGTTTAATATTTTGCTACGTAAAAGCTAGGCAAATGTAACGTTTGTTTTCAAAATTAATAGGGTAGCTTCTATGTTGATGTGATAACGTGCCATGTTTTGTCTGTCTTTTCCTCATTGTTTTCTCAAGTTGCACGGTGATGTGTGAAATAATTTTCTTACGCTAGTTGTCTTACCATCGATTTTCTGTACAGAGGGTATAAGAATTATTCATTGCCATGGTTGGAATGTTGTTCGGTCTTGACACTATTTTTTGTTCCTTCATATTAAAGGGGGTAGCAAGCCTGTGACAATGAGTTTTGCAACTGGAGCAGTCTACTGCTGTTGTCACCGCAAAAGCTGGCTGCACTCGACAGCAAGAGGTTCTCTTTGCCCAATGCCCCAGACCATTACATTTTATAATCCGCCAGAGACGAAGGACCATCATGAATAGATACACAACTATCAGGCAACTAGGTGATGGCACCTATGGCTCTGTCAACCTCGGCCGGAACTTGGAATCAGGGGAACTTGTCGCAATCAAGAAGTGAGTAGGTGCTTACTAGAAATGAAATCGGCGCAATTCAACCATGTTTCTTAATTTGGAAAAAATACAGAGGCAGAGGCACTATTTTATTCTGTATTACCGTCTACCATGGGGATTGTTAATTCCCTTAGAAGGCGAAGCATGTCGTTTTTTTTTTTTTTTTTTTTTTAACAACCTCCAATATTTACTGTGCAAATCCCCGCTAAATCAGATGAACTGGTCTCGCACCAGTAGTCTTTATCTGCTAGTCACTCGTGCCATTCCTGGTTAAGCCGTCAGATGCAAGCTTAAGTGATACATCAATGTCAAGCCCACCCATTTTACTGATTAGAAGGGGGACATCTGTCACTGTAGCAATGAAGCCTGTGTTGTAAGGTCTTGAAATGGTGTGCTATTTATAGTCCATACAGGAAGTCAGTTTCTAATAGTAGGTAGTCTATTGTTGCATCAGATATTACAATTCAGTGGAGATTTATTTTTCTGATCTTACCTGCGCTTCCCTGAGTTGGGAGTGGGGCTATGAAGTGTACATACCTTGTCAAATAGTTTTGGTCGTTGTTTAAATCCATTTGCCTTTGTTTAAATGTACTTTCTGTATATCTGTATTGTGCTGTTGAAAGGGACTTCAGATCAGTTTTTAATATTAAAATAAGGATGTTACAATAGCCTAATGTAGTTTCTGGTGATGTATGCACATTCTATTTTTAATATAAACATAATTATTAATTAGTTCAATGAATAATTAATACATAAAGAAAATGCTCTATTTTCATTTGGGGATGGGTGAATTGAAACAATTAAATTGACAAGGGCTTTTGGTTTTCATCGTGGCAGGATGAAAAAGAAGTTTTATTCATGGGAGGAGTGCATGAATTTACGTGAGGTTAAGGTAAGACTTAATTCTGCTCTTAAGATTAAAGCACTGTTAAATTGCACGCTTGTTCCTTACCGCTGACTTGAAAGTCTTCTGATGGAGGACAGGAAAGGTTGACTCGGGAGCGTATGAGTCATCATTGATTCCGTGTCCCTCTGGTTTCTGAGCAACTGTATCATGTGGTTGTTAAATGCATCTATTGTGTTTTAAACGCTAGGGCAAAGGACTGGTGTGATCAAGAGCACTGATACACAAGCTAGCCTGATCAGTATTTTGCAGGTCTTGTGTGTATTTCCTAATCATTTTCTGTCTTTATCCACAATCATTTAGTGGGCCACTCATTAACACTCACCAAAGCTAAGAAACTACAGACATCAGCTCAGACTTAAGGTAGTGGGTGACTGACTGTTGCTTATGTCTTTTAAACCTGGAGTGCTTCTATATACTCCTCCTTGCTTAGGAACACAATTTAGAGTGATTGTGCATCTCTTAGTAGGCACTCTAGGGGGATTGCATTAGTAGCAAAGATGGAGCTGCAGTGAACCGCACTGTTTACCAAAGCATGTCCCATCACTAGACCCTAAGCATCTCTGTTAATAGAACGGGTTGCATGAAGGGGCATGTGTCCAGCAACCACCAGCAACATTATGAGGGGCATGTTGTGTGTTATTTATTTATTTATTTATTTAACTAATTTTGGAGTGTTTCAACAGTCTTCCTTTGTTTAACCTTATTGTTGATCACCTGCTTCCTGCACATGCCTCCTGATTGAATTTAAATTTAAAGTATTTAATAAGTGTATTGTTGTCTCTATGAAGGAGAACATTTGCATGGCAAAATGTTCATAGTTGAAAACAAAGTGCATAATCTGTTTGCTAACTACTCATATCTTTACAGTCCTTGAAGAAGCTCAACCATGCCAACGTGGTCAAATTGAAGGAAGTGATCCGAGAAAATGACCACCTTTACTTTGTGTTTGAGTACATGAAGGAAAACCTCTATCAGCTTATGAAAGAGAGGTAAAATTGTTGCATGTAATACAGTTGATTTTGTTTAAGAGAATGGCAACTCTTATTTCTATATCTAATGTCTCGTTGCACTTTGATACTGTTCCAGAACCCGTCTTTTTCCTGAGTCTGCTGTGAGAAATATTATGTTCCAAATACTGCAGGGCCTGGCCTTTATTCATAAGCATGGTATGTTCGAAACTATCATGTATTATTTAAGGCTTTTTTAACTTGCATATTTTGCTGAAATTGTTAAATACTGTAGCAAAGACCTGAAGATGTTTCACCTTTCATCCAAAAGGTGTTGCTTTTCCATAACCTTTTCATAACTAATATGTAGGGATTTTTTTTTTTTCTTCTTTCTTTCTTTCCTTATTCACTGGATAATTTTTGATGTAGGATTTTTCCATCGTGATCTAAAGCCTGAAAACCTTCTGTGCATGGGACCAGAGCTGGTGAAAATAGCGGACTTCGGCTTGGCCCGTGAGATTCGCTCTCGACCGCCTTACACCGACTATGTATCCACCAGATGGTAAGATTTTGTCTCCCTGAGCCTCTCACAGAATGCTGAGAGTTATTGCAGTGGCATATGGCTCTAAAATGCATCCTTGAACACTGCTTTTATGTTGAGGTATGATGATTAAATAAGTTGTGATCGCAACACCTGCTGTGATTTCTTTCTCCAAGTTACCCCAATGTAAATGTAAGCCTTATGTTTACCTGAACCTGGGTGATTTACTCCTAACCAAGAAATGTCGTAATATCTGAGCATGTGTTAAAAGGGGAGGGAAGGGCAGGGCAATAGAGTTCAGGTGGAGAGGAGAAGGAAATGTTGTCATGGTACACTTATCCATGCTGAGTGATGAAGACATGAAATCTAATCAGATAGTTTAAGCACAATTTCTGACCTCAGTAAATTAACACTAAATATGCATTTTCACGCTCAGAATGTGCTCAGCAGCATGGAATGGAAGAAACAAATGTATTAACTTGATGCTCTCCTACATCACATCCTGTATGTGTGATCACACTATGCAGGAGCTTGATGGGGTTTGTTTTGGCTGTTGTATTGACTGACAGGTACCGAGCCCCTGAGGTCCTTCTGCGATCCACTAGCTACAGTTCTCCCATAGATCAGTGGGCTGTGGGCTGTATTATGGCTGAGCTTTATACCCTCAGGCCCCTCTTCCCAGGATCTAGTGAGATTGACACCATCTTCAAAATCTGCCAAGTCTTGGGAACACCCAGGAAGGTATGTTCCCTTAAATGGCAAAGCGTTCTCATCCAGACAACACTGCATTCAGAGCAGAGATTTCAAGTAGCTATTTGCATTCATTAGAGCATATTTGCCTTTGGAAGTGTTTATAAATAAAAGTTATTTTTGGTGGATCCCTGTCTGCACATATTGCCCTGGAAGCAGGTGGACTCTTGTCATTTGGCACCGTTACAGACAGCTGTCACTCACACCCCGTCCCATCTGTTTTTAGAATGAGTGGCCGGAGGGGCATCAGCTGGCAGCCGCCATGAACTTCCGCTGGCCACAGTGTGTGCCCACCAGCCTACGGAGCCTAATCCCCAGTGCCAGTGCCGAGGCCATCCAGCTCATGAAGGACCTGCTGCAGTGGGACCCAAAGAAGAGACCCACCACCAGCCAGGTGACCACAAGCCTGCCATAGCTTGCGAGCAGGCGTGAAATCAAAACCCCTTTCCATGTGCTGATTTGGCTGTATTGGCTTTGTAATATTAATGGCATCTTTATGTTAATCAAGTATAAACTCCTTGAAACCATCAATTTCACTAGCAGGTTTCAGCTTATTGCATATCTAAGTTTAAAGTGGTCAAAAAGAAACAACCATAACAACAATATTGACTAGTGCTCTTGTTTGTGGTTAGTCTGGTGAGAGGAACCTCCTTGAATAGTGACATCATTGTCACTTTAATGGACTGTGCTTATGTTGAATGGGCTTGATTGCATGAAAAAGGAAAACTTTTACAAGTGTTAACAAGAGAGATCAGCTGGCCTCTTGCAGCTTTTACTGGGGGTAGGGCAAAGTAGCAACCAATAGCAAGGTGTGCATTTGCATACCTGCAAAGGATGATGGGAGGAAATTGTTATCATGGTATATCAAATATTATATAAATCCTTAAATCCAAAATTATGCTTTGGAACAGTATTAGTTAATTAAATCTTGCTTTAGATACAACACTAAAACAAATTTTTGTGGAAGTTGAACATGAAGTGGCCCCCACCATGGGTGTGTGGCCCATGAATGGGGTGGGGTATAAATACTCTTTAGCTGCTAGGCGGGTGTCCCCTTCCTCCCTCACCGCTCCATGTGTGTCCCTCCCGAAGCCCTGCGCTCGGTGGAAGAGGACGTGTACCCCGGCGACGAGCATCGTTGATATAGAAGTTGTAGCACTGCCCTGCTTGAACCTCCAAACATTTGTAGGAGACTTTGAACACATCCAAAATGAGGCACTGCACGTGGCAGTCTGCCTTCCTTTTCTGAAGAAATGAAAAAAATATATATACATTTATACAAAAGCATAATTTATTTGTATGCTTTGTGTGTGTGTGTGTGTTTTTAGTTTATAATACTTGTAATTTTAGTTAACTATACTATGTTGCAGGATGTTATCTGTTATAAAGTATAAGTGTCTACTTTAAGAAATATATTATGTAAAAAAAAATGGTTTTGTGGACGACTTTTTACAGGAATTTAAATAAAAAAAAAAAATGGATATAATCTTAGCGATGTGGAAATTACTATTATGGTTAAAGTCTCTCTCTCTCTCTCTCTCTCTCTCTCTCATCTACTGTGATGTCCTTTCATTTGCATCCTTGCGTGTTGCAGGCCCTCCAATATTCCTACTTCTATGTGGGCCAGGCTCTGGGCACCCCTCAACAGATCCAGGATCAGGGCAGGCCACAGGCCTCTCAGCCCCTCCATACACTCCAGCAGCAGCAGCAGCAACCTCAGCCACCGCAGTTTAGGCCTGCAGCTCCCCAACAGCCTCCCCCACAATCCCAGCACCAGCCGCAGCCCCAGCCCCCGCAGCGGCCCCTGCAGCAGATCCAGCCCCCATCTGTCCCTCTGTACCAAAGGCACTCTGAGCTAATTCCGGATCCATCCATCTGTGCTGTGAAGCAGCAGCAGCAACAGCAGGAGGAGGGCGAGCGAGGGCTGCAGACACACTTTCCCTTGATCCTTGACAAAAGCACCCACAGCCAGGTGAGTGAGTGATGCAGACTGTGTGCTCACTACAAGTATGTAAGTAGTGTTAAACTGTTGGAAGGATTTCTGAAATAAATTAATTACAAATGACAAATATATCTCCTTTGACTGACATCTTGTCCATTGTCCAGGATTTATCATGTAAAGATTTCATGTAAAGCTGTTGGCATAAATAATAAAATGTTGGCAAAAAGAAAAAGTGTGTGTGTGTGTGTGTGTGTGTGTGTACTGGCACACTCACTAACTTTTGTATTGCATATTGAGGTAAAAAAAGATGATTTGCTTTTTTTTCCCCCCAACCCCTTTCTGTGTTTGATACTCTAGTCAGAGAACGCAAACTTCTCAGGTTTTTCTACCAAGCCCAAAGTAGGCCGCAGACGATGGGGACACACAACGGGAGGGCTGAAAGATGACTGGGATGATTATGAAGACATTGAGACTACTATTACACTCCTGGGCAAAACCGCCCACTCCAGTGAAAAACGGAGATCAGCAGAAGGAGCTTTAAGCAGGTAATTTTTACCCACAGAAATTACATGATGTGGACATTTCAGAGTTGTAGAAAACCAATAATCTTTGTTCTTTGTGTAGAAACTTAATCACAGTATGATTGGGTACATTTTGTCCCCACCTCTAGGTAGCTACAAATGGCTGTTCATTTAAGTTTACGGTAATAGCAATCTGGAAACCCCTCTGCTGTGAACACTGACAAGGGTTTACTGTAGAATATGGATACTAGTGTTGCCATTATATTGTCCAGGTTCGCTAGTTGCAATGGGTTTCTGTTCACATCTGTCATTTTGCACAAAGTAGTATTCAGACATAGTACTAGGGGGTCGGTGTCATGTCCATGTCGAATAAAAAAACTACTTTTATTCTCCCATGCAACCTAGTGTTTGATTCTCTGTAGATATCAGTTTTAGTTTTTGTCTGGCTGTGGTCTTGATGCTGGATCAGTATCTTGGCAATTGGGTCCCCCTACTGGAAAAGTCAAGCTATTGTCTAAAACAGACTTTTTATACCAGTTAGTATGAGCCTTATTAATGATAGAATGCATAAATCTATCAAAAATCTGCTCCCTGACAAACATTCAAACAGTTTTATGTTGTTGCAAATAACTTCTGGTCCATTTCCCAGTTCTCAGTTCAGTTCTCCTGCAATTTGCTTAACTGATTTCTCCTCAGGTATGGAAACGTTCCGAATATCAGTCCCTGTATTGCCAGAAATGACGTTTCCATAAATCTGAATAATACACTGAGCTATCAGGACCAATCAAGAACGGCCTCAGCCAAACAACACTACTTGAAGCAATCTAGATATTTACCAGGTAGCCTGCCCACACACAGCACCTAATGCACAATACAATGTTCTTAGTCTGGCCAAGCAAATATGTGTTCATGTCCACAGATCATGACCACAAGGCTTTTTTTGCATTGCATTGCATTATTCCATTCTCTGTTTCCACAGGGCTGAGTACGAAAAAGAATGTGTCAATAAGTTCAACTAAAGACTTCAGTGGACACAATCTTTGGGGAGCTAGTACTATTCCTATTGGGGGAACACTTCCCCTCAGAGGACATCATGGTAACCCCCCCCCCCCCCCCCCATGTATAAATTTAGAAATTTAGTTAAAAACTAAAAATCAAGCAGCATTTCTTTCAAAGTGGGTAACTGAGAAATTAAGACACACACACATCCATTCTTCTGGATTGGATTATTTAATCTCTTTAACCACATTGTTCTCATTTTTGCCAAAGTGCATTGTACTGTTTATGTGCTTCCAGTTTCTACTTGCTTAGCTATCTATCTATTTATTACACAGGAACAAATACACTCCCTAGTGGTTACACTCCTTCATTTTACAAAAAGGAACCCAGCCCTCCAAACCCAAGAGTGCAGTTGGCTCACATTTGTGATTCAAAAATATCAAGTAAGAATTTATTTATTCTCTTTAAATAAGAATTTAGGAAAAGTTTAAGCTGTTGTGTAGATACATAATCACCTATGCAGGAAGGCTAATGTCTGAGAGTCTTGAGTAGTTACTTATGGCCAAGAGGTTTCTAGTTCTCTATGCTCTATTTGCTGCTTTCCTGCCCATAGACTAGTCACAAGAGGCATTTAAAATGCTGTCTACATGACACAGAAAGGAAAGATGTGAAAATGACACTTGTGTGAGGCGAGTTATTAGCTGACCCTTTTGTGAGGGCAAGTGTGGCCAATATGGTACACAACCCAATGTTCAGGAGTGCCTGATAATGGTCAGCTTTAGAAAATATTGTAGAGATTAAGTATACACATTTTCTTCATAATATGAAAATTCTCTTGCTTTGAATGCTTTGTGGATTTGTGTTCCACCTATCCTAATTATTATTAAGTAATCACTGCAAAATATTGTTTTTTAGGTGCTTGTTCTTGTGGTTTAATATGTAACATTACATTTTTTACCCTTTTTAAATGTCTGGCTTGTATAGATTATGCAACATGGAGGTCAAGCCGAAGTCAGACAGGGGCAGCATCCTATGTGCCCTCACCCACCAAGAGTACTCCTGCTATGAGGCCGCGCCCCCCTGTGCACCCTATACACGGGCGTACTGATTGGTCTGCCAAATATGGCCACAATTGAGTGGCATTATGTGCAGCTTACAATATTTTACCTTTGTGATTTTGTAACGTGCTTCAACTCTGTACATAAAACTATATCAAACAGCAATAATAATTGTTTTGTATTCCTCCTGTATGTTGTTGCTATTTTTTTTAAATGAATAATTACCACATTTTTCAAAATATGCATACATGTGCCATGTTCTCAGTATTGCTTGTTGCTTTTTTTTGCTCTCTGTATGAACTCATTTTGAACTTCAAAGTACCATACATTTATACATTATTGTTACAAAATACATAGTTCATGATTGTGCTCATTTAGATAAGATGTAAAGTAGTTACAGTAATTATCCAACATAATTCCGTGTGCCCCCCATCTCATCTCAAATTATATTCACAATTCCTGACATATGCATGATCGATGGACACATGGTATTGAATTCATATATTAAATGTCAATGTGCCGGTATTACTATTTTGTGTATTACAACGTAAATGTTTTTTTTAATAACATTTTGTTAAAAATGTCATTGTCATCGGTGATGTTATATTAAAATGTTTGTTTTTACATAAATGTAGTCTATGTCCAGTGTTGGGGAGTAACTAGTTACATGTAACAAAATTACGTAATTTAATTACAAAATAAAAGTAACAGTAATCAGTTACAGTTACATTGAAAAACTGTGTAATTAAATTACAGTTACATTAAGTAAATATTCAGGATTACATTTCAAATTACATATCTTCTGCAGTGAAACATTTGTCGTCATGTTTGAATTGGAAACTCCACCCACTTCACTAAGCAGTCTGCACTGATGACTGCAATGTCCGATAGAAACTCAGTGTTGGCCAAGCCCAGGGATGGTCAACCAGTCAGAGACCAAGAATCAAATTTTTACTGTGTTATCGCAAGGGCCACATCATACATGGGCACACATTAATATCACCCCTTTCTGTCACCCACACCCACCCACCCACCATGTAAGGCAGAATGATTTGCCATTACGTTCAACAAAAAACTATAAACTCCCCCGTTTCAAACGTCCTGTTTATCTTCATATTTTCACTTTGCTGTGCATTTATTCCCTGCCATTTTGAGAGCGAAATTAACAAATAGTTTACTTAAATGATCTTGTCCCCTGCCAGAACACTTGACTGTATTTTCATCTCACACACATGCACATTTGGGAAGCGAACACACACACGCAAACAAAAATTTCAATATTAATGCAAGAGACCAAGCAAGGAGCCGCATGCTGTCCAGGACCGCCGGTTGCGCATCCCTGGTCTAAAAAGTAAAAATGAGCTAGCAATCACACAAAAGACAACCTCTAGTTAATGCACTGAAGTCTAAGGAGTTTGTAGGGATCTTTACAGCAGTCAGTGTTGATTTATACTTAAAGGGTAATCCATGGTTTTAAAAACTGGAAATGATTAAAAGCTGACAAAATTCATTCAAAATGTGGGAAAGTAATTAAAAAGTAATCAAATGTAATTTGTTACATTACTTTGTTAAAGTAATTGAAATAGTTACACTACTATTACATTTTGGATAGAGTAACTTGTAACTGTAACACATTACATTTCCAAAGTAACTTTCCCAACACTGTCTATGTCAGATTTGTTCACACAGATGGTGTGGGTTTGTATAGTAGTGATGGTCAGTGTTTTCTGTGCAAGCGAGTTGAATCTAGGTTGATTTTTGGCGGGATGTCTCATGAAGAATATGCGCTCGTGGGTTTTTGACAGTGGTTTGAGACAGTTTTTCAGAAGTGTTTTTTTTTTTTTTGCAACTTGTGCATTACTAAGACTACAATGGAGATGAACAAGAACAAAAAGATGAAGTTTTCGCCTGTTTGGGAGTAGGCTACTTTGATATTATCATACTACTAAGATATTATCAGTTGCTTAATGTCATATCATGATAAATGTACTTAAACAATATATAGACCATAGGTGAAATGCAGAGGCGATTTCTCTAAGACTACAAGGGAAGCTCCGCATCACCGAAAATGTCAAAAATTAAACGGATAAATGTGTATGGTTGTGTAAACGAATTATGGATCACAAAAGCGTTAGAACCATAGACTGTATGGTTAGAACATGTATATCTCTAAGTGGAGTTCGTTTAGAAGCCTGTTCATACATTCCCATAGCGTCGTTTTCGTTAGTGCATTTGTCCATAGAATTCTTCGTGTGGGCGCTTTTCTGCCTTCTAGTGTCTCTACTGTGATATGAATCAGCAAGAGCAGCATGGTTTTGCCCATAGACGTTGAACGTCCGTGTGCTTCAATGGGACCTATTTTTCATTGACTCGAAATTTGTCGGTTATTGAAATTGCAACACATTTTGGTGAAAAGCTTTAATGCTTCAACAAAGCCTCATCTTGCCATCACTGTGATATAGATAGAAGAACTTTTACTATCAGAACATTTCTGGTGGTACTGCTCTCTAGGGGTGACGAGTCCAAAATCAGTAGGGGGCTGTGGGGCTGCACCAACAAATTCCACATTTTTTTTCTATTCATTGTGTTGAAAAAACCTTCACAAATGCACCTTTTTTTTATTATGCTTGTGTCATTCAATGCCAGAAGGAGTCACTTCAAATCAAGCAAACAGACATGAAAGCCCAGGGTCTTAGCTTTCATTTGAAACCAATTTTATGTTTGTAGGTAAAGGGGTTTTCAAGTTATAAACTTTTGAATGTCAGTAGGCCCTCTTGTTTACAAAAAGTCTCAATGGGAATTTACATAGGGGTCCCAATCAAAACGCATATTTAACGAAACATATTTTTCAAAAATTTATATTCAAAAATCATATTTTTGGTCTTTTGACTTCAATTTTTTTGTGTAACAGGTTGAGAGATGGAGTTTGGACTTTTTTTATTTGGGGGTATCATATGGATGGTACCTTCATATCTTAGTTAGTTCATAGACATTTGAAATGAGCGGGAAAAAAAAACTTAGTTCCAACCTCTATAACTCTGTGTCCATATGTCACAGAAACGTACATATTCTTCTAGAAAAAACTTTAGGGTGTCACCTTTCCAATGGTATGAGGCACATCCCTGAGTCTAAAACTATGTAGGAACTGTCAAGCTTTCAATTTGGGTATGCCGTTTAAAAAAAAACAAAAAACAAAAAAAAACTGCAGCCTACAATGCAGGGGTATATTCTGGAAGTAGTTTTACTTAGCTAGTCATTAATTATGCGAGGAGGGCTGATTCATATTCACTGTCAATCAAAAATAACCAGTAATCAAAACATTTAATTATATTCACGTGGCTTTGTCTTGGATAAAAAAAAAACAATTTTGTGGGGAAAAAAAAATGTTGATACTGCCATAGCATACAATATCAAATGTTAGGTTGTACTAATCCGAAAAGAAAGGCAGACTGCCACGTGCAGTGCCTCATTTGGATGTGTTCGAAGTCTTGGAGCTTGACTTCCCTACGTTTCTCCTACAAATGGGCCTTGAGCTTGTTTGGAGGTTCTAGCAGGGGAGTGCAGCTACTTCTATACCAACGGTGCTCGTCGCCGGGGTACACGTCCTCTTCCACCGAGCGCGGGGCTTCGGGAGGGACACACATGGAGCGGTGAGGGAGGAAGGGGACACCCGCCTAGCCAGCCAGATCAGCCGAATCAACCCTAGCGATCAATGGGGTGACAGATGTCGCAGCCAGATCGCCCTCACATCCATTAAACTCAAGGATACAGATCTGTATTTATACCCCGTCATGCTCATGGTCTTGTCGTTGGAGGTGGGAGGTAATTCGTTGCAAAACTGTTTCTGATAGCGTTAACTGCTTCATAGTAAACACTTACTCATATTGTGAACGTATGTTATTCCACTGCATTTTGACGAAAATTGTGCTTTGCTTATTTTGTTAAAATATTTGAAAATATAGTCTCCCATAATCCTCTTCGGCTGTTCCGTGCTACTTAGCTCCACCCCGACGCTTTCATAAGGCACGGCAGAAGTTGTGCAACAGTGAACGAAGAGCGAAAGTTTAGAACTGGGCGAACGTTTTCACAGGTGTTGAAATCAGAAATTGGTAATCAAGACTGTAAGTATATCAAACGCTTGGCTTTGTAATAATTTCGGTCTATAAGCTATTTCATTTTAACTTTTCACCATATTCAGGGCCAGTTGCTCACCTAGAACTTTTTTGTTTCCCATTCTGACCTAGGATTGACAAGAGGGACAAATGTCAGATAGGATTGTGATATATTATTTCAATGGAAGGGGAAAGATGGAATCTGTCAGATGGCTTCTAGCAGCTGCAGGAGTGCAGGTAGGATCATTCTCAAAATCCTTCCAGGTGGTACTGCAACGGGAGGGCGCGCGCGAGCAAGCGCATATTGTATGGGGGCTACGGTGCTGCACCCTCAAATACTACATTTCTTTCTCGTATATCATCGGTGCATGTGATTGATATTGTCGCTCATAAAAAAATCTGTTCAGCCTTGTTGCAAAGCCTGTGGCTTTTCATTTTTCAATTTTATAGTTCGAGGAAGTTCTGTTGACAAAAAGGGAGCAGTACGAAAAATTACTGAATGGTAAGTGTTCTGTTCATCACGCGACACGTCTAAATACATTATTATTGTATTTACCATTCACTGTAGACCTGTGGAGACCCTTCGACACCACTGGGTTAGGTGTCTTATTCAAAGGAAAAATAGATAATATGGGTGTGAGTGAGGCCTAGATGGATGCATAAACAGTTGCACACCAGTACAAAATTTGAAAAGAGCGTTTGTGTGTGTGTGTGTGTGTGTGTGTGGCCTGGCAAGACGGCGCTCTGATGTTTCAGCAAGTGCCCCTGGTTGAAATTGATGGTTTGCAGCTTATTCAGACCAAAGCCATTCTGAATTATGTTGCTGGAAAATACAATCTAAATGGGAAAAATCTCAAAGAACGAGTCATGTGAGTGTCTTTCTTTTTAAACTTATTGATGATTTCAGAGTAGCGCATAGACTTTAGTAAAGATGATCATTTTTTAACACCAGGATTGATATGTACTCAGAAGGGCTGGCTGATTTGATGGAAATGATAATAATTCTGCCGTTCAAAAAAATTGAGGAAAAACAGGCTCAGTTGGGAACAATTCAGAGTAAAGCCACCAACCGCTACCTCCCTGTATATGAAAAGGTTTGGGAAGTAAACAGACTTCATCTTTTCAGTAACATGCAAATAAAGCATAACCCGTGAAATAAATGTTCATTTGGTGCATGTTGTGTAGGCTTTGAGTGGCTCACAGTACCTTGTGGGGAACCAGCTTAGTCGTGCTGATGTCCATCTAATGGAAGCCTCCTTGATGTTGGAAGAGCTACATCCAGACATTCTTTCAACTTTCCCTAATCTCAAGGTGAACCTCCTGATTTTACCACTGTAAAACCTGTGACATTCAAGTAGCATACCATCATAGCTACATCTCTGTCAGATTGTGAAAACTTTTTGTATGTTTGTAAGACATTGTATAAGTTGAAACCTAAAATATTAAAAATATTAAATTATTCAGCTATTTTCTGTGCACCTGGGATGAGGTTTGTTATTGTAGCTTTGCAATTAAATCTGCATTTCTGGAATATGACATCAAACAAGTCCTTGTGTCTCAGGCATTCCAAGAGAGGATGAGAAGCCTGCCAACAATCAAGAAATTCCTCCAGCCTGGAAGTCAAAGAAAACCACAACCAGACAATGTTTATGTCAAAACTGTTTTAGAGGTCCTCAATATTCAGATACCTTAAGAATAATCCAGCAATTTGACATTCACAGGAGGAGTATGTATAACAGCGAATTAATTGGTGGTGGGGGGGTAAAATACTGCTCGCTTAAATTTTACTTTATGTTTGAGGTTTAAAAACATTAAAAAGAGTGATGACAATAGAGGCATGCACTTACAGTTGAGCTACACAAGATTACACAGCCCCTTTTAAAGAAAGTATTAATTAGGCAAAAGAAGAACTTTGGACTTTAAACTGAAGGTACAACCTGAAAGTTACAGGTTAGCTGAGAAATTCCAGGTTTGGGCAGTGATTGTGGACGCAGCTCAAGACACAATACATTCCTGTTTGTTAAAATAAAACTCTTGTTGATTTGCCAAGTCTTGTTTTAATGTGTATAAAGCTATTCACATTTTTATGGTTTAAGTGTACATTTTTGTTGTATTCCGTGGTCGGCTATTGTATGGAGATCCTTTTCACTACAAAAGACACACCTTTTTACCTGGATTCTGACGCGACAGGATATGAGTGGATACAAACATAGTTTGGGATCAGGAAATTTCCAAAAGGCTGCACCTGGCTCCTCAATGTAAGTGCACTGACTATTTTCATCAATGAAATGTAGGTAGCTGTTGGTGACAAGTCCACCTTGCGGTTTCTGCCAAGAAAATGCAGTCTAGTTGTACTGTTAATACGTGCTATAATGACTTACATACCATACTTCTATACCATAAGGTGCACATTCCTATCAGCTTGACCCGCTTCATATTTGGGTTTAAAGTGGTGCTTGAAAGCATGAAAATTTTCTAAAATATAATAGCATGATGTGATGACAGATTGTTTCATTGTCCAATTGTGTTTAAAGACAAGAAAAGAATTCTGTAGAATTCTGCGGTAAGCAAATATTTACTTCAGTTGTAAATGCATTGATTTTTTTAACATGTTTGTAATGTAGTGACTTTTTTCTTGATGTGTGACAAGCATTAAAGAAGAGGAAATCTGGCTGGTGTCAACAAATTCCTCCAACCTGGAAGTCAAAGAGAGCCCAAATGATGATCTATAAAATGTAGCTAACAACCTCAAACCATCTATGAGAAAAATACTTTTGAGTGGAAATACAGTATTAGTTATCACAATGCAACTCTTAGTACCTACTGAATGACTAAATGGAGTCATCCACACAAAATTAACTGGTTTGAACAATTTAATTATGTAAACTGACCTGCCAGAATGATAACACTAATACTAATAACACTAATACTATGGTGGATTAGTAGAGCCATTTGCAATGGTCAGGGAGGCCCATTTACTATGACCCAGTCAACATATTATGAACTTTAGACTTAGTCCAAAGTTAAAAGATGGCGTGTAAAGTGGCACATGTTATGGCATTTCTTTAATGTACAGAGAAAATACAATGTTTACTCACATAAAAAAAAAATATTACTTTATTCAAACTGAAAAGATGGTGGTGGAATGTGGTTATGAAAAACAATGTGAGACAACACACAGCAGCTTGTTGCTTATACTTCTTGCTTGTACTGCGAGTGTGTCAGGTTATCCCAGAAGCATGAGTAGAAGCCTTAGTACCATTAAGAGACTGAAACGGAAGTCACATTGTTAGGATTATGACCAATATGATACTCTTAAGACTATTTTGAAAGAGAGAATGTAGGCTTACATGAAAAAAAAGTATTTTCAACAAACTACATTGTTTAACGATTGTAAATTGGAAGGTTGCATATTTCCCTGCACAGTTTACTTAGTTCATTTTATCAACAATTATAAAGTTGACTTTCACACCTCATTCCAGCCATGAATCCGGCTGGCATCAACTTCCCAGACTTCTTGAATCGCATTCCCATCACCACTGCAAGAGCACCTGAGGCAACTGTAATTTCAAGCATTTTGAGAATATTTCATTGCAATATGTCAGTGCACATTCAGTATTTATACATGAAAGTATACTGGGGTAATCAGAAATGACTTACTCAATAATACTGTAACATCACTCGGTTCATATGATACTTTTATAGCTCCATAGACTGATATTGTGCCAAACAGCAGTCCAGCAATCAATGACATTACACTACCTGAGGGGGAAAAATAAACAAGTGTGCAAAAAGGTTTTCGAGTAGTTTCGGGACACTTTTCACATTACCTCATGTCATACCCAACTCCACAAGGTTCTTACCTTTCCTCTTGTATCCCATGACGCCTCCCATAATAATGGCTCCAGCATAGCCAAATCCAAGCCAGTCGATAGCCATTTTGATCACAGGCTAGAAGTCAAACAAGAACTGTTAGTCTGAATAGACATGGAGAGGATAAAGCTTTAAGAAACTAGAGTGCATTAAACATGCTAAATGTGGCGACGATTTCTGTGTGTGTGTATAACAGCATGAGTGTGCATTAGAAAGAGACGTCTCATTAGTCTCTTCATAAACTTCGTTGGTGTTATCCGAAAATATTATCCTAAACATTATGCACTGTGAAATAATAGTCGAATGATAAAAGTCAATTTAATTTGGTTTCAGTCTGTATCAGATTTTTGTTAAACAAAAGGTATGCTCAGCTCACTAAGGCTATGGCTATAGTTTTAACGATCCAAATATGGGTCATTCCCTGCAAAAGATATCTTACTTTCAGACCCAGCAGCCAGAATGTAAACGGTCGACCGAACAGCACCCCAACTGATCGTAGTCCCTTCAAGTCATGTCCATGTCCAGGAAGTAAACATCGGACGTCAACTAGACGGCTGCGCAGAAGTCACATCCGCTAAACAGCTAGGCGCCAAAATTCTCTGCCGGCGCCCTCTGCTGTTATTTGATATCAATGACAGTGAAGGTAGAGAGCCACTTACATTAATGAATATTTTGTGAAAAAATTGTCTTCTTACCAATTTGGCCTACTACAAATGACATTTACACCCCACATACGCAGATAAACCAAAATGGTTACAAAAAGTAAGTGGATATGTTTCATGTATTTGATTCAATGGCATATAAGGGATATATTTCACAATCCTGCAGTCACTGTAGTACAGTGTGGTATAGGCCTAGGGGGTAAAATTTCACATTATCAATCATCAAATCAATTTGGGCAAAAAGTAGTGGGCTACATGAGAACTAAATGCTTAATTTGAGGGCATGGGTTGAGAGTTGCAGCATGAATCCAACTTTGTTTAGTTAATGGTGATCTAGGCAACCTTGCCTCACCCTGTTGGACAGTTTATTTCCTGTTCTCTGTGGATGACCTGGTGTTGCGGTCACCCACTAAACACTAAACAGGGCCTAGCAGCACCTGGACCTGCTAGAGCAGTACGATCAAAGCAATTCGGATCAATTTGGATACATCCAAAGTTAAGATTTTTCAAAAGCATCCCAGACCTGTTTACTCTAGACATGGCTGCGGAGAATGTTATTAACTATAATTGCCTTGGTTAACAAATAACATCTTTGGAAACTTAAATATGGGTGCAGTAAAAGAAAAAGCATGATGAGCATTTTAGGCAATCTTTAGACATTTTCACCAAATGAACATCCAAATTAAATTCTGGTCTGATTACTAAAATACTGAATTAGTACTTAACACAACTTCAAGCCCTCTTTTATTATTCCAATGATGATTTATGACATACTTAAATCTGTCTGTTTAAGTGAGTGTGTGCATACATTTATTCACTTGTTTAGGCCACACCAATAAAATTAGTTGGTTCTCGGATTTTTTCTGGAAAAATATGGAGCGAGCGAGCGAAATAAAAATAAAAATAAATGTTCTGATGGTAAATTAGCACATTCACAGTTAATGTTCATTGAAGACATTTACTCATGTGTTTAGGAAAATAGATGTGGCCTAATTTATGAATTTAACTTTCACACCTCACAGCACACTTTTTGTCATGCAGGTTTTAGGCAATGTACAAATTCATAATTCTGTCATTCTATGTTATGTAAAGGTTTGACGGTTTGTCATTTATTTAAAAGTTTGTGAATCTAAGCACCAAGTAAGCTGGCTGTGGATTGAGGTATGACTAAGTCTAGGCTGCTGTAGCCTACGTTCAAACTCATTTTGTCACAGGGCATTAGAACGTCAAAATCGCATTGATTCACCAGATAGCAATTAGATAGTGACTAAAACTCCGTGATCAGCGCAACGGAGATGGATATTCATCAATGTGCAGTCACGTGAATCTAGAAAAGAGACGGGTTTTTTTTGCATGAGAAAGAGAAGCGTGTGTGTGCGCGCGAGGATGTGAGTGTGTAGGCACATGCTATTTGCTATTCATTTACTTATTGATTGATTTTGATGGCGAAACACTTTGAATTGTTTTTTTCGCCTCTCAATCAATGAAATATCAAACTCACCTCCACAAAGTTGCACAAGCATACTGCTTTCTACAACTTCTCATCCTCTTTAATTTCAATGCACTTGTCAAATGTTTTTCTCTTCTGATCAAATATTCTAATAATTGCAAACACTGGCCTAGCAGGATCCACCAGCATCTTTCCTCATATCATGTCTCTTGTCTCTTGCGTTCTGAAGTGAAAGGCGCGATTTGATTGGTTTTCGACGTCACGTGAACGCAGCAATACTTTTTTTTTCCAGTATTATAGCTATCAGGCTCAGCCACGGTGTTTCTTATGTTCGTGTGAGTTCGAATTCAATTTTATTTTTATTTCATTTTGCATTTTTTTCAAGTGGCGAATCCGAGAACCAACTAATATTATTGGTGTGGCCTTAATTTAATTTATATGATGGCCATGATACCTTTATATCTTTCGATATGTTTATACAGCCTACTTTGGCACCAATATTTATATGAATTAATATATATGATGACAAAGAGCTTGTTGAAGTGAACCTAGTTCTAGTTTCAAATTAAAATGAAATTTCAGAATGGAGGCCTAATAGATAACGGCTAATTGATTAGCATCACTAAAAGGGAGCCAAGATACAAAAATGACTATCCAAAACACAGATAAATGCCCCAGTTTTAACCTCTTAAGGCACACCCCTATTTTTCCTTTTTTTCAAAACAACGGCATACCCAAATTGAAAGCTTGACAGTTCCTACATAGTTTTAGACTCAGGGATGTGCCTCATACCATTGGAAAGGTGACACCCTCAAGTTTTTTTTTTCTAGAGGAATATGTATGTTTCTGAGACATATGGACACAAAGTTATAGAGGTTGGAACAAAGTTTTTCCCCCCGCTCATTTCAAATGTCTATGAACTAACTAAGATATGAAGGTACCATCCATATGATACCCCCAAATAAAAAAAATCTAAGTCCTAACTCCATCTCTCAACCTGTTACATAAAAAATTTGAAGTAAAAAGACCAAAAATATGATTTTTGAATATACATTTTTGAAAAATATGTTTATGCGTTTTGATTGGGACCACTATGTAAATTCCCATAGAGACTTTTTGTAAACAAGAGGGCCTACTGACATTCAAAAGTTTATAACTTGAAAACCCCTTTACCTAGAAACATAAAATTGGTTTCAAATGAAAGCCAAGACCCTGGGCTTTCCTGTCAGTTTGCTTGTTTTGAAGTTACTCCTTCTGGCATTGAATGACACAAGCATAACCATCAAAAAAAACAAAAAAGAACACTCATCGTAAGTAAAAGTGAAAGTTTTAATGGTGGTGTGTGAGAACAGACAATATGAAGAGAAATGAGAGCTGCTTAAATTACATGGCAGGGCACTTGGATGGAAAGACAGATGCATACAAACACATCACACAGACACACACACAATACAGTACATGTAAGAAAATAAATTCGGGGCTTATTGATTTGGGAATATGTGCATAAAAACAAAGGGACAGTATGAAAAGTTCCACCGTTATTTACAGAATGTGTCAACTTTCTTGATCCCACAGACACATTCGGAGAAAAGAGTCCATAGTCCCATCCACCACCCCAGCTATAGGGATCTACTTTTCTTTCTTGCATATTTTTAATAATAATTTTAACCACGTTGGAAAGCCAATTTTTTTTGGCAAGGTTACATGAAATAAAGCAGATATCTCCACACACATCAGACACAATATTGACATGCAGACAATATTAAAAAAAAAAAAAAAAAAATCAGAACAACATTTCCCCCCCCAAAAGCATCAAGTGCAATACAAGGTCCTTAATCCTCTGGACAGAATCACTGATTTATGGACTAAACAGTATTCAGAGAACATCACCCAGGTCTAGACCAGTCAATGTTCTCTACCAAAGTCATGCTCATTCTATGCGCTGGTAAACATAAGTCTCTGCAAGTATTCATGTAGAGATGGAGGTAGTTCTTTTTCGGAGTAAAAATTTCAATTTCAAGTGGAAAAAAAAAACAGTTCCACTGTCAGATACTGTTTAGTTTTAAACACTGGATAAAGGTAAGGTACTGCAGTATTGTGATGTATGAACAACTTGTAAATATCAAAAGGTCCACAAAGCTGAGTAGATGTAAACAATACAAATAAATTCTAACAAGTTAGAATGTTGAGATGACAGATGACTCGGGGGGAGGGTCGTTCTAATTTCATGAAACACCCACCACCACTCCATCCCACCCACTACCAAAAAGCTACACACTCGTAGAGGTTAACAAGATTCCCTCGTCAGTAAAGGCCTTTGGGTGCCTTGAGAAGTTGCTAACATAATGGTGGTGGTGTTGCTGCTGATTGTACAATGAAAAAAAAAAATAGGTATACACTTGAACTACAATTGAACACACAAGACCAGGACTTGGTGTAAATACACTGGAGTAACTCTTTGCAGATACTTGCTAAAACAGCAATGTTGTAACGCATGAAAGTGCTGCTCGAGACAAAGAAAGTCTGTGCATTGTGCTATATGCGCAATTATCTATTTTGACCCACACTCTCCAAAAACTGAAAAATGTTAACATTTTATGGCGCATAGCACGATGAATGCTGTGATATGACTTCGTAATTCAGTTGCTGTCCTGTAGGACTCGCTGAGAAGACACTGCCTTGTATATGGACTTGGCCAGTCCCCCTGAAAACCCAAGGTGCACAACTATGCTATTGAGTGGCACTTCAGAGATTTCACCACTTGCCACAACGAGCAATGTTGCTGCCAAAACACCCACACAACTGCCAATCTGCTTTTGCTTCTGCATGCATTTGTGGTTACACACGGAAAAAAAGAAAAACTCATTGTATAACAGAACTGTAGTTGAAATGAATAGTAATGGTATTAAACGATTGTGTATTACAGCAGTGACTAGAGAAGGGAAAAAGAACAGACTACATAAAAGGTATCGCCCTTGGCATTCCTCACTGCTGACATGAAATAGCAAACTAAAGGCGGCACACACCAAAAGCGCATAAAGCTTTACGCAAACTAAATATTTTTTTTTCTTCTATATAGCATCTTTTAAAAGTGGATTTATTGCTTTCCCCTCACATTTGGCAACAAGTGAATCAGTACTTAATACTCAAACTAGAAAAAAAAATTTTCCTCTCCATGTCAAACACTGACAGTGAAATGTCCTGTCTCACAATAAAGTGCCCATGTTGAGTGAACCTTGGCATCTATGTTAAAGAAAAAATAATTATTATTCCGAACAAAATTGAGAATTTCATTTGTGCGTTGAGGGTGTGTGTACTGAAATTTTTGCCAATGTAAAACAAGTTTGCAGACTCCCCATGATTCTCATATCTAAGGACACGTGCATGTCCACGTACACGCACGCACATAGTGTAGCACCCACTACACCCCTTCCTCAAACACACAAACACACCCCATCGCTCCATCAAAACAGTTGTTCTGACATTCAAATAGCATAAAGGCAACACAACCAATACCACAGAAACAAGAACATTCTAAGATTCTTATCTTCTCCTCAGTGCATTTTTCTTTTTTTCACCATATGCATTTTAAACTATGAATAGGCGGAAGTGAAAATGGCCGCTACACATATTTCTAGGAGCTGAACTGGTATGACTGAAGGCGTAAGGATAATGGGAACAGTACACCTAGGACAAAAGACTGTCTTTTTCTTTTAAATCTATATGATGTTTGGGAATATACCTCTTTAAACAAAATGACTGTCGCTCTGAAAAAATTTACAGTTCTTTCTCTCTCTGTTTCTTGCTTTGTTTTGGAAAAAATTGTACCCCTACACCATAGGAGGGAAATCTAGAGCATGGCCTGTCCATACAGATACGAGACAGAGTTATGGCAGTTGAATCCTCTCCCTCATGGTCTAACATGGACCCACAGCCAACCTATGAGAGTCCCATAGATCCAGGTTTTGAAGTAGAGTTTCCTGCCCGCTGCAGTCATGAGCATGGGTAAGGTTAAGCCGCTGAGAATGACCAACGAGGGCAATGTCTTTGTGAGGCTAAGCGGCCAAACTTGACGCTTCCCGGGGAACGTATACTTTACGGCGGGCTCATCTGACTCATAGAAATTTCCCAGTAGCCTAGAAGGAAAAAGAGACCCAGGTCACCAAGTTCAGATTGTGCAGAAGCTTACAGAAGTCAGTCAAAAGTTGCTCATTCTAGAGCTTTCCCCTTACCACAATTTATATTCAGAGTGAAAGTAACAATTACAATAGATACAGTGTAATGAATTGTGCACATTTAACAGGAACCAACAAAGTTCACACTAAAGAAAAGTTTTTGCACCAGATTATGCAGCACATAGAGAAATAAGGATTCAAATATGGATAAAATACAACTTCCAAATGACAAAAACAGAATGCATATTAAATCTGGAAGAGTTGCTTACTTGTCTTTCAGTTCAAATCTCTCATGCAGCCACCTGCGAAAAAAGAGGGGCTCCGAGGGAATTTCCTTAATGTCCACACGGTCAAAGTAGATGTGGACCCGTGGGCATTCCTTACAGAGGAATTCTGACAGGACAGAACAAAACAAGCACGATGGAGAGACAAGAGATATTTTTAATGGACTGCCACCAAAAGCCTTAACTTTTCTCTCCAGCCATGCAACCTGTGCCATTCTGCAGAGTGAAATAAAAAGCAGTAAGTACATGAATATGGTTGACAGATGGTTTTGTGTTATTAAATTCACCTAAAGCACTGAACTGATCTTCACTCTAAAAGTTGTTACCAAACAATCTTGTGAGAACGTATGTTCAGATGTCTACCCATTTGGAGAATAAGTGATGCCTCGAGGGGTTAAATGGGAACAGTGATGAATAAAACAGCGTGGAGATAAATCAGACCTGTCCATACTATCTCTCAAATCCAGAGGGAAGTAATCATTCGGGCCCATTAGAGCTCGCTGTAGCACCAAGGCCATTTGTTTAGTAGTGTGTTATCATTTCCAAACAACAAGATCTTAATCAAAATAGGCTCATGAGAAATGGCTGTGTCCCAAGCAAGGTTCTGACCGCGTCACTTTATCCTCCCAGGGGCATGCACAATCAGACTGGTGTCAAAATAAGCTCTCACTAGGGCTGCAAGATTAACCTTTATCACATCGATATTGAGGTTTTAACTCCCGCAATAACCTAACCTCAGGAGTCTGAGGTTTTTCCCCCCGCCTCTGATATTTGAGTGACAAACCTATTAGCCAATCAAAATGGTAGAATCTCGCCAGGGATGTACTGCCACGCGCATAATTGATTATAAACTGTTAACAATAATGAAAAAGAAAACCCGCCCAAAATGCGAGAGTAACATTTATGTGACCGGAGTCAAGTAATGTTAAATGCAACCGCGTTAGAAGTTGTTGGAATGGATGCAGCGGTCTTGTATCAGCCCTACTCCTGTATCAAGTAGGCTACAGTGTCTTTAGTTCAGGTAGGCCTATTCTAATATTGTTTCCATGTAATTGTTTGCATGTCTATTATCTCATATGTCCAAGATTGAAGTGAATGAATCTCAGAAATAGCTTGCCTAACGTATTTCCTGAAATTATATGGACTGGGCTTTTATTTACTTAGAATAGGCTACCCAAAGCCCAGGCCTTATTAATTTTACGCAGGCCTTTATTTATTGCCGGTAGGCAGAATCTGCTATTGCGTTAGGATACATATGATTTTCTTTATTGTTGCATCAATTACAACGCTATGGCTAGTTTGGTACTTGCTCTACGGTTGGAGCTCACATCCTTCAGAAGCGCAGAGCCCATCTATAATTCTGTGCACAGAGCTGCCTGTCTCTGAAGTAGGCCTAAAGAATGCCTTCATTTTGTGCAGCAGACCAGCGAAATGACTTTTGTATCATATCCATAATCAAATTATCTTCTGAGCGCCATAGTTTCTGGTAACGTTTTCTGCGTCGTCTCTGTTGCTTAATGTAATTGATGATGAACCTGCCTGAACTTGGGCTTTGACACACAAATGTCAGTATTCTAATATTATTCGAATCTGTTATGGGTATTATTTTTTGCTAATGCGTTTGCTTTTAAACTCATTCTGGGTTTTTTTCATTTGTTAATCTCGAGCTCATTAGCAAGGCTATTCTTGGTCAGCTGTGCTTCTGTAGTAAGATTATGCAAACTCTTTCTATTGGAATATGAACTGCATTCCAATAGAAGATTATAGTGTATTCCTTCACTCCAACACTGAATAGCTTGTTTGCTCAATAATTTTAACAGCCGCATACTAAACCTTTAGTCTGTGTATAGTCTATTGACCCTGACTCATTTTAAATGCAGGGAATATTCCAGTTTAAAATGGAATGATGGCACGATACAACTTTGTAGGCGACGTTGATCTAACCGGAATATCGGCCTAATAACATATGTGTTTAGGAATATTCCGGTATGCACTTCCAATACTCTTCCACACATGTAGGCTATTATTCAGGATCTTTTTAAAACCGTTTTAACAAGAATACTGATCTTACAGGCCTACCGAATTTGATGTTCATATAACCATAGTTACGGACTCATACACTGCCTTCTGGTGGACAGCTCTAGAATCTTTGATGCCTACAACTTGACAACTTGCTACATTTAAGGCGTTTTACTGAAGACAACATAATAATCAACATTGATAATGATGAAGGACTATAATAGTTCAAGTTTATCTTGGTTGCATAGCACTTTATCATAGATAGATAGATAGATAGATACTTTATTGATCCCCAAGGGGAAATTTGGAAGGATTGAAGTGAATTATGAACAACACTTAGAAGGTTGAAGTTAAAATCTGAATTGTCCTTTTGTAGATCAAATCTTCCTTCTGGCCCGCATGGATCTAAATTTGGAACTCGCTTGCGCATTATCAAACGAGTCAATGGAGACTGCCGCCGAGGCAATTGTCATTAAATATTGCGCCTTTGACTCCGACAGGCGACTTCTCATGGCAGTTTTAACGTTATTTTGAAGGCTGAACCTGCGCTCAGTTGCGACACTGGATACTGGAATAACCAGCTCCACTTCAGACAAAACTCTAAAGTCGGGAAACATTTCTCCCAGGGAAGCGATGATAAGACGGCAAGAGGCTCTGCCTGCGCATCTGGCTGCGAGAGTGTGATTCCACAGAATCTGCCGTCTTGAAATGACTCTTTGAATTTCTTCTCCGCCTCACCAGGCTCATTCATCAGGTCATCTAGGCCAGTGGTTCCCAAAGTAGGGCTCGCGGGGGAGGGGAAGGGGGTTTTCAGAAAAAAATATATTAATATAAAATTTAAAATTCATTAATCTTTTAACTTCAGTTTTTATGTTAAAATATTATTGTAATAATTAAATAACTAGGTTCATGATATTTAATAAATTATATTTTGTTTTCCCATGATTAACCGCGACAGCCAAAAGTATTTTCCAGAGAACGATGCGAACTACGAGTGGATAAGATCACCATTCACTTTAAGTACCACTGATCATTTGCAGTCTTACATGGAAGATGCGCTGATTGAACTTTCCGCGGATCGAACCCTCAGAGCGGTATTTCAGGGCATGACACTCGATGAGTTTTGGATTCATGTTGAGAAAGAATATCCACAGCTATCAAAACCCGCTTTGGATGTACTTTTGCCATTTGGCTCAACATATTTATGTGAGAAGACTTTTTCCGCACTGACTTACATTAAGAATAAATATAGGTCGCGGCTTTATGTGGAAAATGATCTGAGGGTGGCCATCTCAAAAATCAAGCCTCGATTGGATTTGCTTTGCTCCACTCACAGTGCCCATCCATCGCATTAGGCGTGTTTATAATTATATGGTTATGAGACGCGTGCATTTTGACAGCTTGTTGGTAATCTGTAAATTTGTTCCAGGTTAGATGTTTTTCCAGGTCCAGGGTCCTTGTTTTTGCGTATTCATTTGGGAATAAAATAATCTTAATACTATTGTTAATGCTATGGCTGATCTTTGTCATGGTAGACTCGGTGGTGTTGACGGAGTGTGGCGGGGGGGATGGGGGGTCGCGGGTTTTCAGACGCCTTAAATTGGGGGTCGCGGGCTGAAAAGTTTGGGAACCCCTGATCTAGGCTAGCAAGTGACATGTTCACCACTGGCTGAATGGAGGACATGTTAACGTAGTAGACCTGGATGAATCCTGATTCAATCGGATCTTTCACCCATATCTTTATATTAACTCGAGTCGCGATTCTCTGGTATCATTAACCCGATCACTTGAGTCCTAAGTTTCGATTCAAAATGATAAACAGCGCCACACACAAACCTCTTGCAACATTAGCTCATACTAGCCCTAGACATCTTAGCTGCCATAAGATATATAACTTACAATTTCGTAGGCAACCACAACTCCACAAGTGACAATGTGCACAGGCAGTCCGAGATAAGAACTTCCCGCAGAGCCGGAAACTGCGAAGCTCGTAGACGGGAACTCATGGATCTCGAGTCCCTAGGGTTGCGCTAATTAACCGCGAACCACGGTTACATTGGATCAGTTGAGTCCAGTCAGCCGGTTAGAGCGAGGGTGAGTCTCTCCTTGTGTTAGGAAAAGCAACTCCACAACAAACGCCATTTTTTCACTTCTGAAATAACACAATGTTCTGCACGTAGCCTATA